>JAOXYF010000005.1:8278401-8298026 GCA_028565775.1 Sternarchorhynchus goeldii
ACACACACCCCCAGACATATACAAGGATCAGAGCCACAGGAGTCATTCTGGTTTCACTAATAACATCTGGTTTGAGTGATGAAGCATGACCAGGTGGTGGAGGAAATGATGGAGAAGATCTGCAGAGCGTGAGGATGAGGAAGAGGACGAGAAGGTGAAGAAGGTTGTGAGGGGCGTTTGAGCATGCTGAGGACAGAACCCTGTGTCTCTCCATGGCTTCACAGCTTGCCTGAGCCGACCAGAACTGAGCCAGGAGTCTAGTCACGGTCTGGGTACAGCTGTTGCCTGTAACATCCACAGAACTCGACACCGGGTTTTACACAGAATCTCGTAAGCAGAGAACAATGGTAGTCCCGGGACCGCCACGCTCCGGTGACACGCACACGTGTGAGGTCATCAGAACAGCGTGAGGTCATCAGAACAACACCGCCAGCATCTAGGCGTCTCGGTGACACCCTGGAACACACACCCTGCCTTGCCAGTACACGCCTCATCCCGGTAAAGATAGCAGCGAGCAGCTGTGTGGGTGTGTGTGTGTGTGTGTGTGGTTATATTAACGAGGGGGACTCCAAGCATGACTCCCAAGTCAGGGTGTTTCGGGATGGTGACTCACGCAGGCCGAAACACAGACCCACGGATGTGGCTTAAACAGGCCGACCGTCGCAGGACACTTTCAACGGATCATCAACACCTGCCGCTCTGAGGAACCCAGGATGTTTCCGACATCATGCATAGTTGCTATGCTGCGTGTGTTTTTACACACAATGGATTCAGAAATTATTCCGACCCTTTCACACGTTGCACTTTATTGTGTTGTGCGTGTGGTTTTAAACGGAATACCAGTTATTATTCAGCTGGTCTGAGAACAGATGCACTGACTTAAGGCAACAAGAATGGCTTTGGTTCTTATTCCTCATCCTACAAATAACACAGAGGGTGATATTACAGGTCACGAATGAGATCAACGACCAGCTGAATCTCAACCGTGGTACTCTAGCCCTAGATTTGGTACACGTATGATTAGCAAGACAGACACTAAAATAACCGGCTCGCAAGGATCAGTTGTGATCACTCAGTCCTTCTGATGAACGATGTCTTGCTCCAGGGACCAAAAGCTCCTTACACAGGACCCTGTCCTTATTTACTACATCGTGTGTGTGTGTGTATTCTGTGTATAATGAACATGGCAAGGATGACATGTTTGGATCACGATGTATATTATAGAGCTACATTATCATTCTATATTACACCGATGTATATTATAGAGCTACATTATTATTCTATATTACAGATCAGTGGTTTGAACTGCTATGTGTTGGCAGCAGTAAGTTAGGAAACTCAAGAAGTGATCCACACTCATAACTTCAGAACCCCATGGAATGAACATTATGATTTCAACATCTGCTCTTTCTAATATAACATGGTTCCTCCTCCTAGAACTTCAGAAACGCTTTGCTTGCACCGCAAAAATATACGTGTTTGTGTGTGAGTGTGTGTGTGTTACAGCTGACTTCGTACCAAAACACCCTGCTTCTTTGGAAGAGGGTACTGCTACAGTTATTCCCTGGAATCTTCAAATAAGCATAAAGAACACAAAGTGTTACATACTGATGCTGTGGCCACGCATCAATATTCCATTTTAATATACTATTTCTTAGCAAGGACCTTCCTGAGATGACAGATCCTGGGTTGTAGTAATAAAGATCTTCAGAGAAAGAGATTATGAAAGTCATAAGGATTTTTTTTTTTCTAAAATCAGTGAACTTCCCGTGTGTGTAAAGGGGGTGTAAGAGCTCAGAGAGGGGCGAGTGTGAGAAGGTCCTGAGGCCTTCGGGTGCAGCTGGCTGAGAAGGTCCTGAGGTGGTGCTTACTGTTTGAGGGTGCTGATCTTAGAGTCCATGGACTCCTGCTTTCCCTTCATGTGCTGCACGTCAGAAATCATCTTAGTCACATCGTCCGGACTCAGCTTGATGTCCTCGTGCTTGATGCTGGACACCTGCAGATGAACACCAGCACAGCATGAGAGCAAAGCAGCGAGTGTGTGTGTGAGGGAGACCAGCGTCTGTGTAAAGCCAGTGAGTGTGTGTGCACATGCGTGAGGGAGACAAGTGTCTATGTACATATATATATGCACACACGTGTAGAGGAAGGTGTGTGTTTGTGTGTATATAATCTTGTAACTGATAATGAATTACGTTGATACCATTCATAACCTATACATCCTGTTGGAATGTGGCAACGACCAAGTTAAAGGATGGATGCTTTATATTTAATAACAGTTTGTACGACTGAACGGCAGAGAGAACGACACTACCGGAGCGGCCAGTCGAGTTTGAGACGACGTAGCGGGCCAGACTCTGGTCCGAATCCAGGTCCGCTTGAGCCTCAAAATCAGACCAACGGCACCACGGCTGAGGGCAGGGAGAACTGAACGCTACCGTACGTACCGCTGAACTCACTCGCTGTAAGTGACCCGCTAGCTTTGAGTGAATTTAATATCTTGTATAGTGAATGACCACATTATCTTGGCACAGATGTTTAGTCCAGGAAGTTGTGTTTGCCACAATCTGCCATTCTGCTGTGAAATGGAAGGGAATTTAGGAGTAATTAACACTCTCTCTGCAGTCACTTCCTCTTAGAGTACAACATACTTACTGTCGTCACTTTCCGCTTAATGTTTTCCAAAAGGTGCTCCTGTCCGCGGATGAAGTAAGGATGCTGGAATTCCGTGTCATCTTTCTCTGGCTTCACAAGTCCACCTTGCTCAATATGAACAACTTTGCGAAAACCATCTGTTTGAAAACAACACAGAGACAGAGACAGTTTGGAATAAAGGGGGTTAACAAAGAGTTATCAGACATGTTGCACTTCACACACACACCAAGTTCAACTTGAACAAAAACACACGAACTGAGCACAATCTGTTTATATAACTGATCAGTACTTAATGGCATTATTCATTCTCTTCAGGGCTGAGCGAGGCTAATATTTGCAAACCTGGTTCATAGTACAAGTACTAATGCTGCTGTGACTGTACCACAGACGATCACAGCTGGGGCGACTCATCGACGAGACCCACGTAGTCGAATAAAACTATCGATTTGTATAATGTGTGCTGGTGTGTCGCCACGAATGAAGACCGTCACGCGCACTCAAAACACACTTGAAACGCACGTCACGGGGCACTTTCTCAGGACAGCAGAAACACAACAAATATATCCTGTTTTGTTTTTGTCGCCACCCAAACAATGTGTTCAGTAGTAGCAGATGCTTAAAATTGATTTTCTAAATGTTTCATTATCACTGCAATGTTAAAAGTTATTTCTGTAGCACTGTTATAACATTACACTATTTGTCATCTAGCTAACGTCGCCATGTAGTCGCTTTAGATTTCTTCTTACTGTAACAGGCATGGAATCATGTGAAAAACTAACTTCAAAGATCGTCACGTTTAATTTTCTGTTAATCATTTCATTCAGCTGTTGCAAAAATACAATACTAATGAATAACTTAATAACTTAATTGCATATTTCTCCTGTCAGGGCAAAAAAACAAACAAAAAAAAAAACCAAACAACAACAAAACATTTTAACTATCTTGAATTTTAAATACTGATTCTCCAGTTCTGGGGAAGAGTTCCTCTGACATACAGTGATATTGAAACTTTGAGGATACTGAGACAGGATTTGAGGGACAGTACTTTTATGATAGAGTGTATTATTATTATTATCATTATCATCATCATTATTATCATCATCATTATCATCATCATCATTATTATCATCATCATTATTATCATCATCATCATTATCACCATCATCATTATTATTATCATCATTATTATCATTAGCATTATTATTATCATCATCATCATCATCATCATTATCATTATTATTATTATCATCATTATTGTTATTACTGCTACTACAACATTATAGCAGCGATGTAGAAAAATATTAAAATATTAACTTACGGGTTTATTTGCATTGCAGAACAATGCACTGTAGAGCATATTTTGTTTCATGTTCATTTTTTCTTGACAACAATTTAATAAAATATTGAATCTGAGACTTTGTTATATTTAGAGTAAGTTGTTTAATTAATTGAATAAGTAATTTTTAGGATAGCCCACCAATTAGTTAAGATTAACAAACTAACTAAACAAAAAAGTGAATGGACAACTGAATAGCTGTGGAGACTTTCTATTAATCACCTCAACCAAAAAACAGGAACAACAGTATAAATATGTGCTCTGCAGACTTACACATATTGAGCTGCCGGACGAAGCTGGCCATGTTATTGTGCTTAAAATACTTAGGAAGCACCTCTTTGGAGAACCTGCCCTGGTCGAACACATGGAAGCTGTTTCCATTCTAGAAAGGAGAAGAGAACGACATCTGTCAGTAGAGCTCAAAGAAGTTCAAAAAAACATAAGTCAGTACAAATTGTTATTAGACTTAATACAGTTAAATAATTAACGCAAGACTCCTTGTCCAAAATGTCGCTCTTGGCTTGACCCTTTGAAATCAACACTGGCTATGAAGTAGTGCAGACTAGACAGAGGAGTCCAGACCACAAAACCATTCTATGACAAGCTAAGCCAAGCTTCTTCACCACACGTGCATATCCAACTGGCATGGCGTCAGCCCAGTCCACTAGCAACTGGGATGTGGACTCGAAATGGTTTCGTTCTCTACACAGACGCGCACCAGCTGCATTGGCCTGATCAACTGGGAATTCTTTGTCGTTCATTACTTCTTGATGAGGAGCATAAACACTAGAAGCCTACTGTTCAGAAATAACCACTTCTTCTGAAAGACCTCAGTGAATGACGTCCCTGCACATAAGGTGAAGGCTAAATACTCAACAACTAAAAGAAATGATATAGGGAACTACATGGCAGACCTTAGCACTGACACAAACCAGTGCAAAACATCCCTGTGCTCCAATAGTGCAGAAACCCCAAATCCCACTGAAGAGTCACACTCAGTGAGATACTTTAATATAACACAAATCAGCCACATGACCTTGCCACCCAGTTGAAAACATTCCAGCATCAAACGATGTTCCTAAAACAAATATCAGTTTGAACTGTAAATTCTCTTACAAATAACCACTAGCCACATACTAATGCATAACAGTGAGTTATCCAATCTCCAACACATGCAGGATGATAAAACATCCTACATGTGTTGAGAGATTGGATGACTCAAGTTATCATATCTGCATTCAACCTTCCCAAAGAACACTCACTTATTAAATGGTTAGAAAATTCCTAAGCTCAATTAATACATCATAAGACATATTAACAATTCCACAGTAAAATATTAAATTCTAAGGGGGCCTAAGTTTTTTTGTTGGACTGTAGTTAAAGCAGCGGAGGACATATGCTTTTGGCTTCATCATTAATAAATAAAGAGACATGCAGTTCCATGTCTGAGTGAGTCTTGAATCAGGGGCACCTTAATTGTGATTTTTCAAACTAAATACATAAGTCTATTTCACAAACAAAGACATCAATGGTTTTGTAAAATGATTTTTTTTTTTTTAAATATAACTAATAAATCACAGCAGTCTTCACTGTGCTCTCCACACATACATTCTCAATTGTCAGTGGCACGTGAAGGCATCTCTCTTTTTCTGCATGTATGCAAAAACAACAACAACATTGTAGTGCTGAATCATGGACACTTCAGGAGGCTCCATTTTGCATTGATGCTCATAAACCATACTGTTTTGACATTATTTCATTTGAAATTAGATGTCTGTCTAAGAGAAACCTTTTAGTTTAGACTCCGGAGGGCCATGGGCCTATCTAAATGCACAACCAGAACAAAGTCAGAAGTTTCATTTTAATGACACATTAGTGGGCAGTGCAGTTCTTGCTTACGTACAGGATTTAGACAATACTGCTAACCAGAACGCTTATCATCAACTTTTTTAACAAAAAAAAGCCAGACCAAATACCGAAGCTAGCGTAACGTTATAATGCTTTTATGCGCCTACCGAAGTTTACCCAATCCTAGTTTAGCTAGCTAGATTATATAGCTAACGTTGGATTTAAACAAAACGTTTAAAATGACAAAACGGTACAACTGTGAAAGACTTCACTTAGCAGGATGAGGAATAGTTATACTTAGCTAATACTTCTATCTCTATAAAGGCTAGCCTAATTAGTTGTGACAGCACAACTTACAGGACTCCAGCAGATTAAGGGGTCGGTGTCTGGATCCTCCACCAACGTCCAAAGCTTTGTAAGAAAAGCGGGAACATTGCTAGCTGTCACCAATACTCCACCAGATCCGGGAGTATGGAATTCCATATCTGAACTAAAAATAACGATGGCCTTTCCGAGTCTTTATCTAAAAGACAGGCAGAGTGAACAGACTAAGTTAGCTATGCTATGCTAGCTACTTTGCTTGCTAACTAAGCAACGGCATTAGCGAGCTAGCTAGATAAGCTATCATAGAACCGCTAACAAAGTACGAATTCGTCTGCCAACGTAGTTTTGTTGCCAATAACGCTTTGATTACTTTCCTTGTTCTTGCACTTTTTTTCCCCAGTCAAATAACTCAGTTTGTATTCACGCGTTAAGTTGTTATTATTGAGTATAAGAAGTGGAAGTTTCCACCATGTCGACATTTCTACGAACTGCGTAGGAACAGCCGCCGCAAAGACGCATGGTAGTCGCCATTTTGTGACGTCACTCGAAAGGGTTTAAAATTCTATAAAAACCTAAAGGAAAACAACTGTGTGCATGAAAGGGTTGCGGTACGACGTCCGAGTTTTGCAATTAAAAATCAGATGCGCTTCTATAGAATTCCTGATTTGGTAGATATTTCTTTACTAACGTTGTCCAATGTCTAACCTTTGACCTTTTACCTTAGCGGAGAAAATCATAAAATATGAAGTTATTATTGTTGAAGTAATTTCTTAAAGCAACAAATATTAAATGTTTAGTATGTGATCAATACTTTTTATCGAAGGTTTCTCAATAAATTCAAGGCAACGTTTACGCGACTTTTGACCTCTGACCTCATCAAACCCACATGGTCACTGCTGCACCAGCATGTCTGAGTCGGGATTTAAAGTACTGCAAAACAGCGCAATGAGTAAAGTTAAAGCAAAAAAAAGAAACGTCGAGGAAGACGAAGAACAGGTACGAGGATTCTAGCTACCTGTCGTTCGTTAGCTTGTCTGGAAAAGGGCTAAACAGCTAAATGCATACATCTACTTATGTTACGCGAGGTTGAATAGTAAGCTAGCTAACTGCTAACAACTGCTTCAACGTTGGTGTCATGTACAGGTTCTCTTTAAAAAAAAAAAAAACACATGTATGTGATGTCGTTTGTCGCCAGAACATGGGTTTGGTATTACAAGATTGTCTATTTCGCTGGTTAGGCTTATCCCACAAAAGTATTTAATTGGAATTGCAAAATTTTATTTAGTCGTATGCTTTATGTAAGTGATTAGTAAACCAGAAGATTTTAAATTTGTATCATTTGTACTAATTTGTACCGATTTTTTTTTTTTTTTTTGCTCTTAACGTACTTTAAGCTGGTATTCTATTTATTTTTTAGTTCCCCTTGTTTAACAAAACCGCTAATGAGGCCGGTCGTCTTGATGATGGCGACGACGTGAACGACGATCTCTCAGACAGCGAGGAAAGTGTCTTCTCTGGGCTTGAAGAATCTGGAAGCGACGACGACGATGATGATGATGATGATGATGACGGCGACGAAGAAGAAAACTGTGTAGCAGATTCTGCAGAAGAAGAGGCAAACACTAGTGAAGCGCTGAAGAGTGGAACAGAAACATTCATACAGATCTCTGGCAGAGTACAGAAACTCCAGGTATTATCTCCAGTATGTCCGGTTTTCTTTTCAAGATGAACTGTAGTGTATATGTTTGAAAATTAGCAGGTGGTAAATATCCAGAGCTTCTGCTGTCTGGTTTGATTTCACCTAGACTGGCTTGCATGGATGTCCAAGAAATATATGGCATGTTAAGTGAAGGTTCACCCAGCACTGAAAGTCCTGTATTTCTCCTATTTGGAGATCTACAGAAACACTAGGGTTGCATTATGTGTAAACCCAAGATGGTTATTAATGCTGCCCATCTGTGCATAAATGAGGGACATTCGTACCGTGTAGAAGTGATGACCTTTCACCTTTAGGTACACTGGTTTAAAAGTAACACTAATTTACTATGACTTCTCACAGGACTAATGGTTAATGTTTGTGAACACATCAAAAAGGTCCCAAAAACTGATTCCTGCAATGTTTTTGCTTAATTCTCCGTTCATCAAAATGTTAATTCTCTTGCTTTTAATAGCAGCCTAACAGAAGTATGACGTCGTTTCATAAACTATAACAGGAATGTTGTGGTGTTACGATTGGTGCAAGCTTTTCTCACTGAGCAGCCATGCTGATATCATAGGAGCTTGATCAGTGAGAAACTCAGGGTTATTGGACACAGGTTATTTTCCAGAGTATACCTTGCTATTCATTCCTGGCTCAGTTCTGACAGTCTGGAGAATCACTGCTTGCTACCACACTAGAATAACAAAGCAGCACCGTATGGAATTTTCTTAAGCGCTGATGAGTGGGAATATTTTCCACGTTCACAGTTTAAGCTCTCAATCTAGAAACTGACTGGCAAATATATCAATAATGATGATGATTAAAAAATAACCGTTAATACCAAAATAATTATAATGATGATGTAAATAACTTTAGAGACTTCAAATGTTCTGTTTTATTTCTTATCAACATAGGACTGATAAATCTTGGAAAATCTGTTTAGATTCTTTGTAGAATCACAAGGTTTATAGAAACGGATGAAGGCTGAAACTTGCTCCATCGCAACAGAGCAGCTTTCCACATTCCTGATCGGGTTTTGCACAGCGAAGTCGTTTAATTTGTCCTGGTGTTTCTGAACCAATGAGCCCCAGTCACGTGGCATCCGTCCGTTTGAGATATAACACACCATCAGAGTCCAAGGTTAATGAGCCATGCTTACCATTCTTCACTCAGCTGACATTAATGGTCCCCAGCGCAGGCACTCAGTTGGCTCCGTTGTTTTCCGGCCCTCTCACTGCTGCCCCCAGCAGGACATCAGTGGCAGTGAACACGTAAAAGTTGCCATTCATTATTCGTCTCTGTATGCCTAGGTTTTCTGTGATTCTGTTTGAATCTTGCCATGCGTCCTCTCCTGCCTTTCCCCCCCAAAGGTTTGGAGTCTGTCAACTGTATAAAATGTCTTCAGTCAGTTCAAGGTCATAACTTACTGATTGTCATGAGGGAGCATGAGGTCACAGCATTGCATCAGCTCTGTGTGAGACTGACCTCCACAGTGGTCAGCTGACACAAGCTTTTTTCCATTTTGAAAAAATACTTTTTTTAGTATTCAATTATTAAACTTTTTCCCTTTATTGAATCTCTCCATAACATGGATTGTCAAATTCCGTTTTCATCACTTTCAAAAAAAGTATTAATGTTTTATGGTGATGTAAACAACACCTGGAGGCCTTAGATGCCACCAGATCAAGTCATGTGTCTCTGATCTCTGGACACTGTAGCAAATCTTGAGGCTTTTGTCTGGAGCAAGGGGTAGTGAGCTGGGGGGTAATGAGTGGGCTGAAATGTTCAGCTTTTTAATCCATTACACCTACCCCCAACTGCCCCCCCCCTCCCCGTGATGTTTCTGGGGCCTTGCATGATCTGGGATCTGATGCACAGCAGGCTGAAGTTCATGTGGCTGCTGGAGGATGTTTATGATCCCTGCGAGGGTTCCCTCCACCTCGGCAACAGGGGCGCCGATCCAGCGGCGGTCTCGCTCGCGCCGGGCGAGTGGGCGGAAAGATGGAGCAGGAGGAGGGGGTTTGGGTCAGGGGGAGGGGGCGAAGCGGGGTTCGTCTTACCAGGAAGGCTTCGTCTTCTTCCAAACTCACACCCACGCACCAGCGTTGCACTGCAGACATGTCTGGTCTGCTTCCATCGGCTGAGACGTGGGATATCTCTCGGACTGGACGAGGTACAGAACCGAGGTGGATGCAGGAGCTGCAATGGAGAAGGTGCTGCTGACTGGGACGGGGCTTTAACTGATTAGCTACAATGTTAATGGGGTATTAGTGAGGGTGCTGAGTGGCCTCTGATTGGCTCAGTCATTAATTTGTGCAGTTCACGGGAAGCACCAGAATAATGGGAGACATGAGGACTGATGAGTGGAAGACTGTCGGCCAACACACATTAAAAACATGTCGCGGGCGTGCGTGTGTGTGTGTGTGTGTGTGTGTGTGTGTGTGCGCGCGCGTGTGCGTGCGCTCAAAAGCTCTACTGGAGGTGTTCAGATTTGAACGGATGTGTTGAAGCTCGCTGGCTTCAGTCCCACACAAGATGTGCTCCAAACCATTGTCAGAACATTCGGAGTTGGATGATTCATAACTGTACAGGCATCTAAAGTGTACATATTGTACACACTGCCACATTTGTTTCCCATCTTCTCTCTTTTTCTTTCTTTTAAATGGACTCCTGGACTGGAACTGTTTATCATACACCACAGACGATTTATAGTGGCCCTCATAGCACAGATATAGACGTATATAGATACTTCTGATTGTATTTTATATGCTGTTGATTTCAAACTAGAGACAGCAAAGTTATAGAAGCATTGGAACAAATTTATGGCATCTGTCTGAAGATATACTCTAGAAAGAATCTATAATCTTGGTCAGTAGCTACCAGTGCTCCTGGTTTTAGAACTAGGTTGGATACATTAGCATTTTAAGCCAACCAGCCCATCTCCTGGAGTTCTACACTGCTGCAGTTCATCTTCTTCCATGAACTATCAAATTGTCTTTGACTATCTGGACCAGGTGTGACAGAGTGGGTCTGTTTTCATGGAGGGTCTGTGGGCGGTTCTGTTAATGAGGAGGGTCTGTGATCAGGGTTCGGTGGATCTTTTGTTTAGGAGGGTCTGTGATCAAATACAGTCTTGTCAGGTTGGGTGGGTCTGGTATCGAGGAGTTTTTGGTTTTGGGGTGGGTCTGTTCCCCCTTACACCTCATCGACTGCTTAGCAGCAGAGCAGAGAAGTCGCTTCTCTAAGAAACGCACATGTATCGCGTTCCCTTTCGGCCTGTTGGAGTCCACAGTTTAATGGCCTGGACAAGAGCAGGGTCCTCTGCGTTTTCCCTTTTCCTTAAGTCCTTTTCACCTTGTGTTTAGCTCTTCAGGGACAGTGGGTGCGGTGGAGGGGGGGTGCGTCTGTCCCCCGGTTTACTGTAGGCCATCCATTTCAAACGGCTCAGCTGGCCTGATGCGGTTTAACTAGGCTTCAGGGAGGAAGTGTTTCACTTAGTACCGTGCAGCAAAGGGTCCTGGGAAGCTGCGGACCCATAAATTGGCGCAGGTTGCTCACCTGCTTACCGCCGTCCGCAGGCCTGAGCTTGGTGTCCGCGTGTCGGGCCGTTTGAGGCCCCCCGGGGCCACAGCTGCGGCCTTTCATCCTTGCCGCCCCGTGCGGCGGCTGCCGGTCAGTGGCTCGTGCGTAAATCACACGCAGGACGTTTGTGTGCCAAAATAAACAGCACCCGAACATCACTGTGTTCTTCCAGGCACGGCGACAGGCTTTGGATTCAGGCCTGTGAAACTGAAAATGGTTTTTGCGTCTTTTTGGTTTGGGTGTTTGGTTATCTGTGAATAGCAATTGATAGATTAGAGTGAAACGCAACAGTTTTGTTTTCCCCAAGATTGGATGTAGAGACGATTCTGATTGCAGACCTAACCATGACTCAACTGAAGACCTAACCATGACTTGGAATTTATGTCCAAATGGGTGTTCTACCAGACAGTCTGAACTGTTTTAGGCATTAAGAAGAAGAATGTTATTTTTACAATTTGCTATCCTTCTAACTTGCTAGAAGTTGATGTAGCATCAGGGTGGTGGTATATGAACAAACGGTTTATACTAGTGTATACAAACTGAAGATGAAGAAATGATGTCTTATTCTAGTTTACTGCGTAGGAATGACGACTAACCTGAGCTGAACTCTCCTTGAACTTGCGAGCTGGTTTCTGTGGACCTACCTGAGGGGGAACAGGCTTGTTGAGTCCGAAGGGCCGCAGTGAGGGAACACTCCAGCCTGAACGCCCAGCTGTCAGACGCATCTCTGCACCGCTAAACGTTCGACCATCTGCGCCCCGGGGGGATTTGTTGTGTTTTGAAGTTTTGATTTGCATCTTGCCATGAATAAAGGCTACTGCCTTTAGGAGCGCTTGAACTGTTACACGAATTGAACGTTGATGATGATGGATTGTTCATTAAACGTTGGTGATGATGATACAGTGTTGTTTGGCATCTTCATCAAGTTCTTATAATGTTGTGACCTTTTTTTTTCCACAGACTGTGGGCAAATCGTCAAAGGAACGGAAACCAAAGAAGCAGAATTTGGGTGAAGAGGACGACAGCCAAGTGGAGAGAGTCACATCTGCCCGACCCAGCGGGCTGGAGATGCCTTCTCAGGTGGACGAATATGAGCAGGACACATCGGACGAAGAGGTGAAGCTGAAGTTCCTGCCTGTTTCATGTGTGGTTGCTGTACAGAGGCTGGAGGTCCTGATCACAGTTTAAGACTAGCTCTGCCCAGGTGGACATGGTTTACTGAAGTCACGTAAATATTTCTCAGTGTGACTATACGTGTGCTCCATGGGGATTAAACCCATGACAGTGGTGTTATCATGTTGTACTTGCAGTATGTTGAGTAAACGACTGTAGTGTGGTTAAGGCTTCTTCCTGTAAACGACTGTAGCGTGGTTTCTTTTTCTCGTTCTGTGCCCCATTTGTGTTGCAGTGACGTTTTAAACACAGAACTATTGTATTATGCAAATGAAAGTGTAATTGCGCCGATGGTCAGTTTATAGGGATCAAATCTGTGTAATGAATTAAAAAGAGAAATGTAAGGGTGCTTCCTCCCAACTGGGAAGACGGCACTGGTTCTGGAAGGTCTGTACTGGATTGGCAGGCGTCACTGTGGTTCTGGAAGGTCTGTACTGGATTGGCAGGCGTCACTGTGGTTCTGGAAGGTCTGTACTGGATTGCTCTGTTGTTTTTCCTATGAAGACCTCCATGCCTGTCCAATGTGGCCCTTCCTCATAACATAAGCTCTGCCACTTCTCATATTTGCATGTGCAGTCATTGAAGAATTTTCCCCTCTGCTCTCTAATTTAAACGGTCCGTTGAGCACCCCTGAACCGTGGCAAGCTGGGGCCCCGAGGGCCTTCCAGCCTACACACAGGAGCCGTCACCAGCGTGTCTAGTGCTGCACCGAGCAGGAATGTTCTGTTAGCAGCGCTGCTGTTCTTGGGCAGGTCTGCGCTCCCAGAGAGAGCATCCAGCATCCGACCCAGCCGTAGCTTTAAAAGCAGAACGCGCTCGCAGTGAAGACCACGTTGCTCTGTGGCGTTTCTGAATGTGCTTCATGTTTTCCAAGAGGAGGTTGTACTGAAACCTGTGGCTCGTTGAGCTGCAGGGCCGGAATAAACCACAGAACTTTAGGATGGGACTTGTACTGGAGACCCTCCCCCCCCCCCCTCCTGTGTGCCTACAGGTTAACCCTTCATGTGTTTAGTACATCTGTGCAGAGATCAGACAGATGTGGGTACCCAAGATTTCTCACGTGAAGAAAGCTGGTCTAGGATCAGTACTTATGGCATTTGCATGATAACTGCAAGGGTCTTGTGGAGCCAACTCTCCCTGCATGTGTACGGTGTGAGTACTACTGAAAGAGCCTTGGGCTCCATGGTACCTACTGAAGCCAATGGAGGCCAATGGAGAAAAGTGTTTACAATGTGGCTCTCACTTCAGGCGTGTGTTCCAGGCAAGCATCCCCAAGGAGACATCCTCGCTCAGTATGACAGCAGCTCAGGAGCGTGCGTTTCTCCTCCACTCCTGCGAGAGGACACGAGTGTAGGACGCTTCGCTCTTCGTGTGTTTTGGCCCTCTGACGGCCTTTATTAGAGGTGTCCGGTCCAGGGTTCTGTTTCCGCCGTGTGCACTGCGCTGCACACGCAATCACGGTGGTCTTGTGCCATTTGGCCCCATGTTAAATTACCCCCACCACCACTCCACAACCCCAGACGCCCCCAGCCCTCCTCACCTGCCTGGGGACAGCAGATATCGTGGTCTCCCAGTCCTGAACAGCTCTCAGCACCATTTGTCTACAAATAAAACTCCAGACTTCTAAATCCCAAGTTTCAAGCCTCTTCCTCCCCCCCAACTCTGTAATAAAGGGCTATTTCCTGTTAGCGGAGTGGAGAGGGAATACAGACGAGTGCGGCGGCTGGCCGAGGACTAGCCAGCAGGAAGGGGGCTCCCCCCCCCCCCCCCCAACGATGGCTTTTCCATGTGCTCGTCGAGATGAATGAAGACACACTGCGGAATACGAGGTTGGGGTTGATCCGGAGAGGGGGGCTCCCGGCTCCCGGCTCAGCAGCTACTGCGTGGAAAGGACTCTGTTGTGTCCAGGAACGCCACACAGTAGTGTGTGTGTGTGTGTGTGTGTAGGGGGGTGCGGAAGTGGATTCGGAATGGCACGATTCATTAGTCCTGCACTCTGCAGGCTGGCAAACAGACGGCTGGTGCTGCCCACTCTTTCTTCTCTCTCTCTCTCGTGTGTGTGTGTGTGTGTGTGTGTGTGTGTGTGTGAGGGATGGAGATGAGCTGCCGTGTAGTCCGAGTGTGAAGCAGTAGAAGGTGGGTTAGACGTCCTGATGGCTGTGATGAGATTTCAGTGCTTTGGTCTGCCTTACGTTTCTCTCCTGAGTTCGGCGACCTGTTCCAGAAGAGCCCCACGCTGGGGGAACTGGGCCTGCACCAGCAGCTCTGGTGCAGTTTGCCTGCCCCGCTGATGCTAGACAGTACCCTCTCTGAGGGCAGACGGGGCTTTTAGGGTGAGACTTGCCCTCGCTCTCAAAGAAGAGTGGGTAGACTGTTCCATTACATCACCTCTGAACAAGATGAAGCTGTTAGCTCTGTTAATTCTCTCCACTGGATGGACACACACACACACACACACACACACACACACACACACTTTTTTATTATGTTAATAGAAATTCAGTTCATATCCCATCTGATGTTGCATTTAACACTGTCAAAACTAAGGATTGGTTTTGTGCTAGCAGCTTGTGTAGTGTTGGGTAGTGTCCATTAGAGGGCACTGTTTCTGTGATCTTCTATTCCGTAGCATAGATTGCTCTTGCGCCTTGGCAGTAGCTGATGTGTAAGCCTTCATCCGAGTATAATAGCTGGTAATGAACTTCTAAAGGGTTCACACTCAAATACACGGCCTCTTTCTCTCCTCTAATTCAGAAGTTGGTTTTTTTATCTTTATCTCAGAGTGGTCAGATTGCGACGTCGGTGTTGATTGGTCAGATTATTGCATACGCTGCTGTACCTCTGTTATAAAGTGAAGATGGGCAGACAGGCTACTGTATTGCTGTGTTTTAAGTCAGGTCATCTACTACAGTAGTTACCTGTCAGGTAGTCTGCTTTACTACTGTAATAACAGTCAGGTAAAATGCTGTACTAATAATATATAATGGTAGTCGATCACAGTTGTATAATAATGGTAATAGCTAATAGATGTATAATAATAGTTAATTTAGCTTTAACAGATGTATAATAATGGTTAATTTAGCTTGCTCATTATTTTATTTGTAAAACAAGTGTGGTCACCATGTTGTCCTAGTGTGGAATAAGACGTCATGAAGTAGATTGCATTGGGAAAATCTAGTTAGCTACATTCGCTAGTTTCCATTGGCTAACTAAAGCTTTCCACTCTCATACTTTGTAATCTAGCATCAGACGTCTAGTTTAAACTAGAAATGTCTCAACATTGTTCTTTTTTTTCCTCTCTAAGCCCAGTAACTGTACCTCGAGTTTGCTAGCAAACAGTCGTACTAAGAAAGCATGAAAACGTGCTTCAGAAATGCATCCACATACCACGTACATCCAGCTGGAAATGGAACTAACCAAATACATCTAACTGGAAATGTCACCCTGGGAAAATGCGTCCAACTGGAAATGTGATCCCAGAGGGAAAAAAAGAAGATTTTCAGGGTAAATTTGCAGTAAAAATTGTGGATCCTTTTGTAAAAAGCACCAACAGTGAGGTGTTATGAACGCTGGAATGTTTTTTTTCTTTTTGCCGTCATGTGCAGACCAGCAGTAGCTGAGCGTGGTAAAGGCGTCATACGTGTCTGAGGTGCAGGAGTCTTTGGGAATGACTGGTCCATCCTCGATCTTTTATCAAGTGAACATTCAACATTCAATGATGGTTTATGGCTTCACAGATCATTCACTGAGTTCTGAAGATCTTGCCCAGCTGGTGGTGGTGTATCTGCTGCTCTCTTCCACATTCACCAGATAACCAACACAACAGCATTGTGGAGGGAAGCCAGAGCAGGAGTTAAAAAAAAAAAACCAATTACAACCTAATCAGTTTTACTTCTAAAACATTTTACTTTTTCCAAGTAAATTCCAGTGCTCCTAATCCTGTTCAAAAAGTCTGTTCATGTCCACTTTTAGCCTTGAACCTTAAACAAAACGTTTTAAATTGTGAAAAGTGTCTTGTGCATTTCTGGAGTCAGTATTTTTTTTCGTCCGTCCTTACGTTTTGAGGAGTTGAATTTTGGGGCTCCGCCGTCTCCAGGTGCTGGAATCTGACGGCTTCCAGATGGGATCTGTGGTGAATCCGATGGCAGTTGGGGGAGGGGGGAAAAAGGAAAAATACCCCAAACTGTAACAGTGCTGTAGACAGCTTTGTGTGTGTGTGTGTGTGTGTGTGTGTGTGTGTGTGTGTGTGTGTGTGTGTGTGTGTGTGTGTGTGTGTGTGTGTCGTAGGAGGGCAGTGTTATAGGGGATCTGTCGTTGGTGCACAAACGTGGTGGTGCAGGTCCCTGGCCGAGCACGGCTCTCTGATCTGGGCAGAGGGGTCTTTCCATCCTCCATCTGTCTCATTTAATGGGTTTGTTTTTTCCCCCCAGCTGTCATTCACCCCATCTCCTTATTCCCTCGTACCCTCGCTCCCTGCACAGTCGGGCACTAGAAGCTGACGCACTGCCTCTGAGGAGGAAACCCTTTTCATCTGAAGCGTTCAGCACCATGAACCCCCATCCCACCTCCTCCTTCTCCCCAAGCAGATATGTAGAAACAAAAGTGAATTCCTGCCTGCTTGAATTAGATCCAAGATCCGGATGCAGGTTCCGAGAGTGCTGTGGACTGAAGGATGTCGAGCTGAAACCGTGGGGGGAAAAGCTGCCGTAATCTTTGGCGCTGTGAGCTCAGGACCACCACCTCCCCCTTTAACCCACAGCTCCTCTTGCTGGTTGCTTAAACCGTCAGAGACCTCGGTGTTCCAGGGAGTGAGTATCCAAAGTAGTGAGATTTCACAACAAACTAGCTCCTAGCTGTCTAATTTGGGTATAACTGCTTCTCCGTGGATAAAACCATGCAAAACCGAACATCTCAGGTCAGTGCTGCTGACTTGTTAAAACTGCATTTGATCTCCTTCCTCTGAGTATGACTGAAGACTCCTGACCTCCTGTTCACTCGCATTGTAGTTCCTCATCCTGCCGCTAAAAGAGTCATTATTAATATTAGATTACATGCCTGTAAGGAAGGCCGGCACTGCCTGATCGCAGCAGCTTTCAGCGGCTCCGGAGCTGAAGGCTCCGGAATGGAAGGCCTTTCCTGCATTGGAGTTGTCTGGATGTGTCCGTGCTCTTGAGGTTCTCTCCGTTCTTTCCCGTTTGATAGAGCGGCGCTGCTTTGCAGGATAACTGAGCAAAGTTTATCAAATGCACCATCTTGGAGAGTTTGTCCTCAATGTATGAACTTTTAATAGTCCTTTCACCAAAGTCCTCACCCACCCAAAGCAAGCAGCATGGATGAAAACTGTGAGCGGAAAGGGATGATTAATGTATTTTCTACTTCTGCAGCCACTGGTATGGCTTTTATGAAACGTCTGCACTATTAAAAAAAAAAAAAAAACACAAAGGCCTGTTTTGTTCCCCTGGATCCAATTGGATCGAGCCATTCTTCAGATTTATCAAATTAGACTGAGGCGAATGTGGGTGGTGTTCCGTTACCGACGTGGAAAGGTGGAGGTGGAGGAGTTTAAGTGCTTTATTCAGTGGGGACCCATAGGTCCCTCACACACCCACCCACATACACAAGCTTCCAGATGGGAATCGAGAGCTTTTTGTCCTCTTAGAAAGAATGAAATGAACGTTCAGACCGTTGGGGAATGGGGTGTGTGTGTGTGTGTGATGTAAGGTGTATGCAGACCCCACTACTTTGTCCTGTGCACACACACATGCACACACTGGGCGTTTTTGTTTATTTATATTTAAATTTCTTAAATTTGCCACAGTAAATTGGTTCACAGTGGTTGTTTCTGTAGAAACACAAAGAGCTATGCCTTTTAAAATGCTCAAATATAATTATTTTATAAAAATATTTTTGTTTGTTTACTCTAAATAAGATCATGGATGAATCTTTTTCTGGAACAGGTGCAGATGTACCTACAGACTGGTGAATCTGACACATGTGAAACCCTTTTCCAGATGCTTCATTCTAGAGATACTGAGGTCTGCTTTCGGCTCTCTGAGCTATGCTGAAATCAATAGGGTGATAAAATTGACAGATCGCTCGTAAATTCTATGGAATCTTGGCCTGTCACTGTGCTGTCGGCAGGAATCTCTGTTTAAGTCTATTTAAGGAGAAGCAGGGATGTTTTGTTAAGTCGGTGGGGGAGTGTTGATCCAGAGTGATTGTCTGGATTTTAGGGGGTGCAGGTGGGAGCAAGGTGGGGTCTGTGATGGACTCACGGGGCGAACCGGAGCCTGAGTCCAGGTGAGACCAAACGATCGGGATCATGCTGGACAAACACCTGGTCTCTCGCAGGTGTGTGGAGGCCGGGGTGGCTGGGTAACATACTCACCGGGGGGAACGGAGACGGAGACGTTTCGAGCGTTGCCAAACCAGCCACCTGTCGTTCCGTTGTTTTTAGGACTTCCTTTTCATCCGGTCTTCAGCACGGCTCCCTGTTGGCTCAGCGTGTGTCCTGCCAAAACGCCTGATTGAAACCACCTGCCAGCGCGGGACCTGGGAGGGTGGGGTGGGGGGGGGGGGTCTGAGGTCCCTGTGAGGGCCGAGGAGAGGGACACACCAGCCGTGTGGAGGGAGGAAGGAGACTTCAGCACCATCACCTAAGACCTCGCTGACAAACACTAGCTGGGGTTCATCGGCCCGCACACACACACTGCCTCTCCAGTCTGAGAAACCAGGCTTTTCTTGAAGGGTTACTAAAGTTTTTACATACTTTGATTTAATCTGGGAAGGAACGATCTGATCTACATATTGAAGGATGAGTCCATTTGGTCCTCGCTGTGCTGAACAGCCGTTACCCACTCCTCCTCCAAACATGTTCAAGATGAGTAACTGCAGTGGACTGTAGTAGGTTAGAAGAGATACAGAACTGATCGTGTGTGTGTGTGTGTGTGTGTGTGTGTTTGGAACTGAGATGCATTCCATCAGCTCACGGAAGAGGCAGCTCTGACA
>JAOXYF010000005.1:8311684-8323991 GCA_028565775.1 Sternarchorhynchus goeldii
TTACCCCCCCCCCCCCCCCCCCAAACCAATAAACTTCAAACATTTCATGTCGTGGAAAACAAACTCAAACTCAAAAACCAACCAACCAAACAAAAAAAAAAAGATTTTCAACAATTGAAGTCGGTGTTTATGATGAACCATTGTGGTTGAAAACACTGGCATGCATGCAGATAATATATTGGAAGCAAATCACAGGGGGTCATGGGTAGGGTCCGGGGGGTATGTGGGGTATATTTCCTCTCCTGCCCCCCCACAGTGCTGCTGGAAGGGAGCGTGAGCTTCAGCTTGGCCCTGCCGTTCTCTATCTCCGTGCATGTTGCTCTTTGCCAGAGTTGTCCGGGGAGGTGTGTTTTCCGTGTTCTCTGGCGGGCCCCTCCCCATCCCGTCGGCTCGACAATCCTCATTGGTTGCGTTTGAGAGACGGAACCACTGACGGATGTGTGTCTGTGTGGGCGATGCAGGTGTGTTCTGGTACTCTCCTGCACTGCAACAACACCTCCATCCCGGAGATCTTCCAGCTCACTCAGACACGTCCTTAAACGTCCGGAATATCAAGCACACTTCTCTAATAGACCTCTGTGCTTGTCCAGGGCCCAGGGGCCTGGACCACAAGTCATGCAGTGGATCTGCCACATCCTAAACGTCAGCTCCGTCAGCTGGTTAAGGCATTAGCAGGGTCTGGTTCCGATTGCTAAGCTCCTCCCTGCGCTCTCACCGCCAGTCCCTTCTCCATGGGTTAATTCACCGTGCCAGTTTACTCTGACAAGCTGTCAAGGGGAGATGCAGCTCACAGGCCATCGATCACGCCGGACGTACCGCGCTGGCCAGTCTCGCACGTGCCAGACGCACGCAGGCCTGCCCGGAAGACACCCCCGCAGTCACGGCCACGAGAGTCCGATCGGCAAATGGGTTCTGTGGAAGCGTCGTGGCTGGAGCGACTGAATGCGTGCGTCCACGTGACCTGTCCACGTGACCTGCGTGTGCTCAGACGGTGGAGAGTGACCACAGCTCGTCTGTCATGGCCAAACTTGCTGTGGATTTGTGCCGCGGTCTCTCTTGGAGGCTCGAGCACAAGATTGTTAGACAAATTACGTGTCCTGCGTCTTCTGGCCCAGAAGAGACGAGAGAGAACTTGGCATTGCAGTAACACTTAGAATGTCCACTGACGTCCTGAGTCTATGTGCTATAAATAGCAGCTTAACTAAATCTTGGCGCGGCGCGTTTGGTGACGTGTGCCGTCCCCCTGTTTACTCGCTTTACCCTATTAGCCCGTGTCTGTCCTCCGTGCTGCTGTTCACGGTTCCTGTAAGGAAGCGTTGTTTAAGTGGATTAAACTCTGTATTGAAATCCTTGGAGGAACTCGTACCCAGCATAAGATGATGACTCCAACCCCTACTCTTTGTTGTTATGAGTGAATATGTAATAACAAGCTGCCCTGGGGCCCATGAATCGGTAAAAGTATCCCGTGTGTTTGTAGACATCGTTAAAGGAGCAGCAGAAGATGCCCAGTTCTTGCGAGGCCCATGGCAGCCGCGACTGGAATGACTTCATCCTTCCCCCTCTCTGACCTCCCAGCATTCCTTGTGTCTGCTCTCTAATGATCCCTGGTCCTCGCAGGTCTCTGCGGAGACGTCGACGCTGTCCTCTCCGACCAGCGAAACCGCACCGGCGCTCGGTCCTCCCCTGAAACTTTCCCCCGTCTAGCAGCAGCAGCTCCTGGCGCTCTAGAACCATCCGTCACTAAACGGGGAGGAGAGAGGCCGGCCGAGGCCCTCTCCACCATGCTCTCCGTCCACCTGACCTCCACTCTGATGTTTTTAGCTTTCGTCCGTTTTTCACCTCTTATTCTTTAGCTTTTGTTGTGTTTTAGTTCCTGCTCTTCTGGAATTCAGCTGGGGAGCCAGGAACGCTGCCCTTCCAGGCACGTAACTCCCAATCCAACAACAACTTCCTTCTTCCGCCGTTGGTGGTGGCGAGACGGTGGTTTGGTCATGCGGGAGAAGGAGAAAATGGAAGAAAACCCGAGACATCTTCCTGGGGGAGGGGCTGTGAAGGACCGCTGGCCGAGCCACAACTGTGATGGGGGCACCTTCGATTTTTCTGTCACTGCTGTTCTTGTGGTGAAGCACATAACACGCCGTGTTCGTCTCTCCCCATGACTCACTGGTTTTGTCTGAATCACACTTACTGACAGGGTCGGCGTGGATTTTCCTCCATCAGCACACAAGCCCTGGCCTTCAAACACAGAGTAGCTCCAGTCATTAGTGGAGGCATTTGCAGTGATTTTTCAGGTTGGTTTCCGTTGGGTTTGGTGAGTACAGGGCAACTGATGACTTTGAATGACCTGACGTTTTTATACCTGTTTTACAGTTGAGCTCATTCAGGACTTTAATGCATCTTATCAGGTGTGTGTGTGTGTGTGTGTGGGGACTGTGGTGTGTTTGATGGGGACTGTGGTGTGAGAGGTATCTGCTGTATGGTTTGTGTTCAGGCTTGTTTCTTGACTTGGATTGACACCTGGAGCTGTTCGCTGATTTGAAAAAGAAGCATTTTAATCGGCCGTTTGAACTTCTGCATTGGCTGGGAGTCTGTTTTTCCTTTTGTCAGGAATGCCTCATGTTATAGTCTGCATTTTAAAAAGAGCCTGTTGGGTTTGTTTTCCCCCTGCAAGGAATAATGGGTAACATTAGTGACGTAATTCTGACAGAACGCCTAAAACGTAAAGTCTCCTCTCGTTACATTCATCTGACTTGTGGTAAGTTTATGCAAAAAAAACAAAAAAAAAACACAGAGAAGGTTCAGTGAAAATGTGCTTCCGTTTATCGTCTAGACTGTGGGTGTCTCATCTGTTCAGAGAGGCAGGCTGGAGTATGAGCACACACTGATAACTCTGTTTATTCCATGGTGTCCATCAGCTTGTGCCCTTTATTCCTCAACACATAATGACTCATGCGTATCTAAGGAACCGTTTAGGAAGACCAGAATCATATTTCACTTCACTTTTGCAATCCCTTCTACAGTCTTACTGGCTGGTGCAGCTTTTGATGGACTCTTATTTCTTTCAGCAATATTTTATTTGAGAAATGCTTTATACCGACATTAATCATACTCGAACAGCCTGTTCTTGGGCATTATGGAAGGTTTTTCCCCATAATCATTAGTTTCTATTTGAGGCTTGTATTTTGAAAAATATTTCAGGGTTTAAGAACCACGGTCCTTCTGCTTCAAACATAGTGTGATCATTTTTCTAACATTTAATAACATATTAATTCCTCATTTTTGGATTCCCAATGCAAAGTTAAGTCGGAGTCTTGCGGAATTCTGTGCCACAGTCCTCTCTCTGTCCTCGATGGAGAGGAATTCCAGTCGTTCGAGCGAGAGGTTTAGCGGAAAATGTGATGTGATGCTCTCTGCCGACTCTGCTGTTTCCTACCCCCAAACCTCGGGGCAGCACCAGCTTATTTTGACCCCTTTCCGCCCAAAGCCCCGCATAACAGGGGCGGTTTTCCGATCCGCCCACAGCAATCCCAAGAGGAAGTCTCATTTCGGCTCTTCTGCTCTGACCTGCCATGATGGATGGGGCCCGTCACTGGTTGCCACTGGGAATCGAATGCACCGACGTCCCGTCGTAGCGGAGCCCACTGTGGAGGGGGCAGGGCCTCTGAACTGGGGGGCGGGATCAGCAGCGAACGGCCTCTCTCCTCCGCATGGGCCTGTGCTGAAGCCTCCTGCCACTTCACCACACAGCCTCCATCCGTCAACTCTGGTCCGTCTCGCCAGCCTGCCTGGTTCATTCCAAAAGAGTGTCTTAATATTGCCTAATGCCAGGCCTTTAATGTGAGGCTCCAGTGGCCTGTTGTGAAGAAAGATCAAGCTGAAAAGCGCAGGCACGCTATAGTTAAACAGGGGAATGAAGTGCTTGTCATCTCGAATTGCTCAAAAGTTTGGTGAAACGAGGTCTTAAATGCAGATGGGGCAGCCAGGCCCTTAGCAGACTGGAACCGATCTCGGGGGCGGGTGGAGTCGATGGTGAGGTGGAGTGGAGCCGATCTAGGTGGGGGTGAAGTTGATCGCGAGGATGGAGTTGATCACGGGTGGAGGCCCTTTCTGTTGTCCAACGGCTCTGTTCTGTTGCTCTACAGCTGATGCTCTGGGATTCTGAAGTTGCCTTGGAGAGCATCTAACAAACATGGTGGGAAGAGCCATTGTGTTCCCTTCCAGGCTTGGAGGTGCATGAAGACAAGGAGGTACTTTTGTTTTTAAGATCTCTGCCTCCTCCATTTGATCTTGCCCTATAAAGATGAAGTTTCTCCAGCGACGCCCCAGTTGAGAAGGTCGTAAAAGCTGTTTACATCATCTCTGTGGTCAATGTTCCACTGTCTCTGACTTCCCACCAAACCACCCAAGATCTTGCAGATCCCACTCACAACGTGACCCACTTGTGACCCAACGTGACCCTCTCGCAATGTGACCTGCAACACTGGGTGAACTTTGACTCTAAGAGGGACGGTGGACTCCAGCACTGGATCCTCTCTGTGATTTTCTTTCCACCATCACTTTATTTAGGGTTATGGACTTTTAATACTGTTGAGGAATGTTTTATTTATTTTTTTAAGTAATGTTAAGTGGATTTTAGACCCAAGTCATCATGCTGAAAGTCAGGTAGGTAACAGCACTGCATAAAAACTACCACAGTAATGTTAGTAACCGGTTAGCAGTTTGATCAAGTATATCAGTGTCACCGTATAATTACAAGCTGTAATTATACGGCGATGGCTGTACTGTCTGTACATAGACGTACACAGAGGCCCACAGACCCATCTCTCGGCTGGACCAGGTCTGCTCCAAGATGGAGGGCTTTTGGAGGGTTAGTTGAAAGGATCAGACTCCCCCAGACTTTTGCATCTAAATGAATGACGACCTCCAGCTAACTGCCCCCCCCCCCTCCTCCTCCCTCCCCTGTGACTCATACCTTACTGACACTTCATAAAGGCTTCGTATGCCTGGAGAATTGAAAGCAGGTGAGTGGGATGTCCTGCAGGGAGGAAGTGTCCTGCTGTGGCCCTCCACTCCTGTCCTGGCTGGAGCTGGAGAGGATTCGTAGACCTTCACCTTCGAACCCCCGTAGCTCCCCTGTTACGGCTCATTACTCCACATAGCAGTACCTGGCTCCAGCTCTGTTGTTCGTGGTGATGCAGTGAGACGCTGTTGGTAATGCTCAGATGGATGAGAGGAGGTGCAGCTCACAGGTGTGCAGTGTTTGTTCTTCGTTGTCTGACCTAAATAGGAATTGCTAAGTTCAAGATTTGTTGATTTTTTTTAAAGGGCACCTGTCCTCTTTAGCTTTAACAGAGCTTTTGTTTTTACACACATTTATGTCATGTATCATATACACGTATGGCATTTCCAGAGCCATAGACCTTGAGAACAGAAGTGCAAGGTTGGGATTTGCTGAAATCATCTGTAAGGTTCTTATGGTAAAGTAGCACGGGCCGTTGGTCCGAAGGTTTCACCATACCTGCATCTCACAAAGAGGAAATCGCTGAGGGAAATGGTACGGATCTGAACCGCCCCACGCTCCTGCCGGCTCGGATGGTGTCCAGTGCAACTGACTCGTTTCTCTTTACTGCTTCCTACACCAACGGCAGATGGAGTAGGATTTCTGCAGTGTGCACAGGAATCTTGGCTCAGAATTCCTCTGTACTCGCCCAACATCTTGTGGTTGGACAGTGACACCCAACGTGCTACTAAAGTAACTATTTTACAGCCAAACAGCGATGTGCTATTGAGCAGCGAAGTTGTTCACTGCATGCAGCTTCACCCGGCTTCACCTGGCTTCACCAGGCTTCACCAGCCTCACTGAGCTTCATATACAAAGGCTGAGATGCATGTGGTTCATCCGATTTAAACGTAAAGAACCCTTATGACTTGTGGTTTGTTCACTCCAGCATCTCGTGAACATCTCGCGTGTGAAAAGTCTGTGCTATGTTGTGAAAATGAGGCTTTGAAGTCTTCTGGTCTTCTGATGGGCAGGAACGGTGCGTACTGTTCATGCCCACAAGAACATTCAGCATGGCGATGACACTGAAATGGCAAATGTACCAGCATTGTTGCTAAGACTACTCAGAACCAGCATTGTTGCCAAGACTACTCGGAAGCCTCCCCTAATTCAGCCCTGTACTAGACATTAGTTCATGTCTAATAACATGGTATGGCATGAGAGTGGGAGTTCCATAAACAGCCAGTCAGATTGGTGGTATTTTTGGCTCTGACCAATGAGATACAGTTTCTGCGAGCATTCAGCCAATGCGCTTACGCCATTCCAGCCGGGCTGGATGCTAGCAGGCGTCTTTGAAGAATAGTAGCGAGTGGGCGGGTTCGGCAGCTGCCCGCGCTGGCGGGAGAGAGCGCGTCCGGGCTGCCCGCTCCGTCCTAATTGGTTATGGTAGGGGTGTTTTTATTGAAATCACTCACAGGTGCAGACCTCACTTAAAAGTGCTGCTCACAACCTCTGAGAACTTTCAGCTGTCGTGTGTGTGTGTGTGTGTGTGTGTGTGTATGTGTGTGTTCAAGTGGCTTTGCCTTGTTTCTCAGACAAAGAAATCTCTTTTCAGACCAAAGTGCTGTGTGGTTTATTAGCTCCTCCGGCTGTGTGATGGTGTTGTGGTGGTATACTGTAAGTGACTCGGTGGAGGCAGGGCTTCCGAAGGGGTGGAGGTGGTGGTGTGGCGGAGGTGCTCCTCAGCAGCACCACCTCTGCACCTGCACGGCGTGGGCGTTCATGAACGGGGAGGGGGAGGTGTGGTGGCGTCGGCAGGACTCTACTGAAGGTGGGCCTCGTGGGTGAGCCTCCAAACTGTACAGAGGTTCCTGCTCAGTAACACCAGGCTGTATTACTCTTGATCAGCTAGTGTACAGTGGACACTGTCCAAATAATGTATGTTTAAGCTCCACCCTTTCACCTCTCTCTGTCTCACCTCCAGCTCTATCTCATTCTTTGTCTCACTATCCATCTCATTCTTTGTCTCACTCTCTGTCTGTTCACAGGACGTTCGCAACACAGTGGGTAATATTCCAATGGAATGGTACAAGGATTATCCTCACATTGGCTACGACCTTGATGGCAAGAAGATCTTCAAGCCAATCAGAAGCAAGGATGAACTGGATGAGTTCCTTGACAAGATGGAGAATCCTGATTACTGGTGAGGCAAGATTACCGGCAGCCTGAAAAGAGCAACACAGCCTACGTTTTGTTTTTTCTCCACATTTGTCAGTATTCTCATTCTCTCTCTCTCTTTCTGTCTCTCTTTATCTGTTTTCCTTCCTCGCTAACAGGCGCACAGTTCATGATGCAATGACTGGCACAGATATCCGTCTGTCAGACGAGCAGGTGGATCTAGTGCATCGTCTCCAGCAGGGCAAATTTGGTGACGTCAACTTCAACGAGTACGAGGTAGCCCAAACTCCAAGCCACAGCCACGCCCACACCATGTCTGTGCTGCCTCACCATTTCCCTTCTGGTCCTGCTTTACTGTAGGCCGCTTGATGTGAACCCCAGCTCCTCCTTCTGATCCACCTCTCCTGTTAATATGGCCACACACAACCCAAATTCTGTCTGTGTTCACCACTAACAGATGAACTCAGCACTCATGACATCAGCGAGGCAGCAGTTGGTCTCCTTTCAGGGCAGCTGTCTGTCTCTGCTCAGCCCGCCGCGCTGTGTCATGTCTGAGGTGGGAGGCAGCAGGACCTGGCGGTGTTGTTTATTAGCGTCAGTGCTAACGGCGTGCTAGCTTGTGTTCTAAATGTGCTCGTGCAACGAGTCTAGTGAATCAGACCCTCAGACAAACTCGAAAGACGTGGTCTGAAAAAGCCACCTGTCATCGGAGTGTGTGGGTGCGTGAGCGTGTGTATGCTGTGTCTGGAGATGCTGATGGTCCAGATGTTCTCTATTAATCTTTTACACGTCTGCTGCTAATTCGCAAGAGTGTTTACAGTGTTTTTATGCCTGTATTTCCAAAACGAAGCCAATTTCATGTACAGCCCTTCTCATCTACTCCCAGTTCCACCTGCTGGTTTCAGTCTCGGTTTGAGTGTTCCTGTTCTGTCCTGTTCACCAGCCTGCGATCGACTTCTTCTCAAGCGAGGTGATGATCCACCCAGTGACCAACAGACCTGCAGACAAAAGGAGCTTCATTCCTTCTCTCATCGAAAAGGAGAAGGCAAGTCCTCCGCCCATCTTCACCTATCTCCACCTCCCCTGGAGCAGCATGGTGCCACTGTGCTTGGACTGGACGACTCATGTTTCGAGTGGTTGAACTCACATCTGTGTGGCATTATACTGTGAGCAGCCTCTGGAGCTGCTCAGTAATGGGCTTCTGAATTTGGAAGCTGAAAGAAATAAGACCCATAAACTCTTGAGAAAAAGTATTAAAATAAATAAATAAATGTACCCACTCTTCTGTTAGTATGGTGGTGTAGACCCTCAGTCTTGGAGTTCTCCTGTAAAGTGCATATATACTGATCTGGTGCCCTGCTGAAAAGTGGTCATGGGTGAACTGGGTCAGATGAGTGTAATGATCTCCAAGCAGCCTGTAGTGTTAGTGTGTCCCTGCTGCCAGTGCCAGCTCGTGTGTGTGTGTGTGTGTGTGTGTGTGTGTGTGTGTGTGTGTGTGTGTGCGAGGGTGTGTGTGTGCGCGTGTGTGTGTGTGTGTGTGTGTGTGTGTGTGTGTGTGTGTATGTACGTGTGTGTGTGTGTGTGTGTGTGTGTGCTGTTAGACATGCTGCTGGAGGACAGTGGTGACTGCAGCTCATGGAAAGAAGGACACCAAGTTAAGGTGGTGGTGAATGCAGAGAGAGAGATTGAGCTGACAGAGGTGCTCTTCACTTCCTACACACTCACACACACACACACACACACACACACACACACTTGACCTTCAGAATGACCATATGTGAGCCTGGCTCTGTATGTCCTGGTCCATTTTAAATAACTTTTTTTTTGCAGTTTCTGAGACTTATATTTTGTTTTTTTATACATTAATTTGGGTTTAATCACTTCCACTGAACCCTAACAGATCAACTGACATTATTATTTACTTTAATGTTTACTTTACATTAGTGTTTACATTAATTTTTACTTGACATTACTGTTTACTTCTTTAGCCCTGTTTACATCGGCTCTGTTTACTTCTTTAGCCCTGTTTACTTTAGCCTAGGTTACTGTTTATTTTAGCTCTCCTTCTGCCCCTGGTTCTCACAGGAGAGCAGACCACGACACTTCCTGATTGGCTGTATCGGTGTCAGTGGCAAAACCAAGTGGGAGGTGTTAGACGGTGTAGTCAGACGTCTGTTTAAGGTACCCTCTGTTCCTGGGGTCGCGCCGTTCATCAACACTGAGTAACTCACCGTAGTTACAGAGTAAAGTGCCTTAAGATGAATAACTGAAAAAAACCAAACTGAGTTTAAGTGGTTCATTCTTGTTTAGTCTGTAAGTCTGTTTTGATATTACTGTGGTGTAGGTTTTTTTCCTTGGCCTTGGTGTTTATCCGTGGCTCGAGATTCTTTTGATCGCTTTCCTTCTTGGCGCACGTGCGTCTGTCCGCGTGTGCAGGAGTACATCACCCGCGTGGACCCCGTGGGGCAGCTGGGTTTGAGTACAGACAGTGTGGTTGGCTACAGCATTGGAGATGTGCGGCGTGCGAACCAGACGGCCACCCCAGAGCTGCTGCCCTGCGGTTACCTGGTGGGGGACAGCGACACCATCTCCATCAGGCTGAAAGGTACGTGCAGGGTGGAGAAGGCGTTACCGTAGCTAATGATGACAAAGTGTGTATTTGCAGTGTCTTTGTGCTGGGGAGCATTTAGAAAACACAGATTTGGTCATTTGGGAGGCATTCAAATGTAACAAGATTTTACAGACTTGTCGTTCAGATCCAGAAAGTGAAAGTCCTCCCCAAGATTTTGTTCCAGCCATCTGAAAATCAAGCCAGAACTTTTGCTTCTTGCAGACTCTGCAGAATATTGAGAGGCTAAGCGGTCACCTTTAAATTCACAACAGAGCATATCCAGCTGATTCTAAAGCAGTTTTATCCATTTGATGACCATGACCTCTGTCTCCCCCTGGAGGCGCGGCAGAGAACAGTCAGGACACACTGGCTTTTGAGACGCTCATCCCGAAGCCTGTCCTGCAGCGCTGCGTGTCCCAGCTCCAGGAGCACGGCCGCGTCATCCTCTCCGGACCGTCCGGAACCGGCAAGAGCTTCCTGGCCAGAAGGCTCGCCGAACACCTGGTACTGCTGGAGCGAGGCGCACTGCCTGACAGTCTCGTCGCCGCCTTCAACGGGGACAACAAGTCTGGAAAGGTGAAGTGGACCCAGACACAGAACCACATTCCCAGGAGGCCATAACAGAACCACAGTCCCAGGAGGCCATAACAGAACCACAGTCCCAGGAGGCAGATTCTGTAGCCATAACAATACATGAGCAGAGTACTGAAACTGCTTAATGTAGTATTCCAGGAGTATACTTCTACTAAAAGATGCAAAGAACGTTTTTTAACACATTGGGGAGCATGCAACCACAAGAGAAAGAATTGAATGTTCCAGAAAAATTCTTTGAAATGCAGAAGGTCGCTGGAGAGCAAATGTTCTCCGTCAGGTGCAGGTTGTGTGTCGGTGCGATGGATGGTGCTGACGGTGGTGTGTTTTCAGGAGGTAAAGCAGTACCTGCGGAACCTGGCGGAGCAGAGCAGCAGCACGCTGGTTGTCGTCCTGGACAACCTGCACCACGTCGGCTCGCTGGGAGACGCTTTCAGTGGTCTACAGAGCTGGAAACGCCACCGCTGGTCAGTTATAACCCCACGTCACAGGTCCTTTAGGAGGGCAACATGTGTGTGCTGAAGGGACATGTGCTGCTGATGCTGTGGGAAGAATGTCAGCACCAGGCTGTAACACTCGATGGTATGACAGACCTGCGTGTTTGTGGTGATGTCATTAATAACCTTTATGTGTTCTGTTACAGTCCTTACATCATTGGGTGTATGAATCAGGTGACATCATCACCCCCTAATCTGCAGCTGCATCAGACTTTCAGGTAAGATCCTTGTGTTTTTACTGAAGGTGAGACAGCAAATACCTGCCATGGTTTGATGTTACATTTTTTTATCAGTCTTTTATTATACTTAAGATAATGTTGTCACCGCATGTCTGAAATTGTCCACAAGAGGGCAGTAGACCCTCACGCTCTTTTTGTTTTGCAATAGGCATAAAGGAAGATTTTTCTAGTGTGCTTATTTGTTTCAGGTGGATGCTGTGTGCTAACCACACTGAGCCAGTGAAGGGGTTCTTAGGTCGCTTCCTGCGGCGGAAGCTTCTGGAAACTGAGATGAGTAACCGTGTGCGGAACAGTGAGCTGGTAAAGATCTCTGAGTGGATCCTGCGTGTCTGGCAGCATCTCAACCACTTCCTGGAGACGCACAGCTCCTCTGATGTCACAATCGGTGAGTTCATTCTCGGCCAATCACTCTCACCTTAGAGGTCATCAGTGGGTGTGGTCAGCAGTCAACACAAAGGTGGAGGATCCATCAACCCCCTCCTCCTCCTCCTCTGCAGGGCCATGTCTCTTTCTGTCCTGTCCCATGGATGTGGAGGGGTGTCAGGTGTGGTTCACAGACCTGTGGAACTACTCCATCATCCCCTATCTGCTGGAGGCTGTGCGGGAGGGCCTGCAGGTAAGAGCAGGCAGCACACACTCTTTCTGTGGAGTGCTCTGGAGTGAAGCACACACTCTTTACAGCTCTGACCTATTTCTGGAGTGCTCTGTAGGGAAACACACTTTTATTAAGACACACACACACACACACACACACACACACACACATACACACACACACACACACCGCTGCGTTTTACTGTGTTTTAGATGATTTGTTATTTGTTTATATGTTATTGTTGCTTCATGATGCAACACGTTTTTGTGTTTGTGTTCAAAGGAAACTGAGGCTGTAAAAAATACCTGCTTAAACCAGTTCACTGTTTTCCCTGCCAGACAAGGCGGATGCAGGCAAGCTTCCAACTGGGAGCAAGTCCCCTCCTCTTAAAGAAGGATGGAGTTTTAGAGGGTTGCAAAACACAAAATGCCTTTTTAAATGAATCTTGTCTGTGATTGTGTGTGTGTGTGTGTGTGTGTGTGTGTGTGTGTGTGTGTGTGCGCGTGTGTGTGTGTGCGCGTGTGTGTGTGTGTGCGCGTGTGTGTGTGTGCGCGTGTGTGTGTGTGCGCGTGTGTGTGTGTGCGCGTGTGTGTGTGT
>JAOXYF010000005.1:8329471-8340525 GCA_028565775.1 Sternarchorhynchus goeldii
GGGGTGGGGGAGGGAGGGAGGGGGGGGGTGTGCGCTGGTCTTCAGCTCCCGCTCAGGCTGTGTTGTCTGATCTACTGCAGAGAGGCTCAGCTGTCCAGTCTGGGTTATTTTTATCTTTTTTTTTTTTTTGTGCGTGTGTGTATGATTGGTTATTACCAGAAGCATAACCTGGCCAAACACACACACACACACACACTCACTCACACTCATACATTCCATACACATTCAAACACACCCAAACCTGCACAATCATACAAATCGTATCTTTGTGGAAATTGCCCTCCCTAGCGATGATGATCAGTCCGCGTGTTGGTTTTAATGAAACCTCCGCTAGCGTGTGTTGTGATGTTTTGACCCGCAGGCTCGGACGACTGCACGGTGCGTTTCTGGGAGGTGAGCACGGCTCGCTGCCTGAAGACGCTGGAGGTGGGCGGGCCAGTGAAGAGTGTGGCGTGGAGCCCCGCCCCTAGCGTGAGCCTTGTCGCCGTGAGCTAGTAAGCCCCGCCCCTTTCTGGTGACGTGGAGGGACACCTCATGTGACCTTACCACGTTGATGTGTGAAAAAACACATCAACCATGATGAAACTCTGATCCTAAAAAAAACTACTCCTCAAAATATTCTGTTAATATTTAGTATAATGTGTAAAATATTACATAAAATCTAGTATTAGTCTGTAACGTTTTTCAGTACTTATCCTTAAACAGTAGTGTTTGGGTTCATGTTTGAGTCCTGCTTCCTGTCAGGGTTTCTTCATATCCTCTGTGGAAGCATTTTTGGAGGTTGTTTTGGTTTTGGTTTGGTTTCGTCAGTGTTTTGGTTTGTTCAGTGATTGTCTTCACCCAGATTCTGTGAAGCCGCTTTTGCTTCTGGAAGAGAAAACAAAATTAAACAAATAGAATGCCACTGTATCAGTGCATGTGAGCACTGTGGTCAGTACAAGTTCACAGACGAGATCAGTAATGCCGCCTTCTATCCCACTGAAGCAGCGGATGTGAGAGATGCTGAATAGATCCGTGCTGAGTAACCTGATGTTCTCCCTCACTCCCTGTGCAGTGGCGAGACTGTGCTCCTGTTCAATCCTGGCCTGGGAGACAAGTTTATCTGCAGTGCTACTGACCAACTCATCACCTCCTATGAGGAAGCAGAGGAGGTCAAGGATCAGCAGGTGCAGTGGACCGTCGCAGAGGGCAAAGGTCACGAGCAAGGCCAGCGACTCATTCTCACACACCCCAAGGTACCCTGGAACACACACACACACACACACACACACACACACACACACACACACTAGGACACACCTGTACACACACACTATTCTTGCTGTAGCAGTGTAGTTTTGGCTGTATTGCGTTGTTACTCAGACCCCCTTCCGTCACCTCACACACACACACACACACACGCTAGCGGAGGTGCGACCGAGTGTGTGACGTCGACGGTGGTATTGCGATGCGCTGTACACACCAAGATGAAACAACCACATTTTGTCATCCACCACTCTCTTCGCTCCCCCCTTCCCTCAAATGAGCTACAGCCATGAGGTATTTCACTGCTGGCTAAACCCACAAGCTTGTGGTCATCCTTTTCTTGAAATGGAAAGAAATTTAAGACGCCTCCAGTGTCCAATTAAAACTACTGGAAACAGAGAAGCTTCCCCAGGCGCTGGCAGGCCGTCCAAGCCGGAGGCGTTGTTAACGGTGGCTGTGAATAAGGTCTCGCCGTGTCTCTGAGGTTGTAATCGCATTAATGCTGGTGAGACTACCGCACAATGACTTTAACCTTTGACCTTTGTGTTGTAATATCTCACCATCCTCTCTCGCGCTTTAATCAAATTCAAATAACTTTATTGGCATGAATTGTAATCAACAGCTGTCGTCAAACCGATTAACAGAATTATTATTATTATTAAAAGTGATAACTGGAAAAAGGACTAAAAATATATACATAATATATATATAAATGTATGTATTATGTGCACTGATCTCTCTCTCTCTCTCTCCAGGCTGTAAGGCAGGTGAGTTGGCATGGCCGAGGGGACTACCTGGCCTGTGTCATGCCAGACGAGGGCAGCAGTCTGCAGGTGGTGATCCACCAGGTGAGCAAGCGACGCACGCAGAACCCCTTCCGCCGGAACAAGGGCGCGGTGCAGTGCGTATCCTTCCACCCCTCCCGGCCCTACTTCCTCGTGGCTACGCAGCGCTACGTGCGCGTCTACAACCTCATCAAGCAGGAGCTCACCAAGAAGCTCACAGCCAACTGCAAGTGGATCTCCAGCATGGCTGTCCACCCTGGAGGTACGTCCCCCCTGGGTGCCCCTGTACCTGGGGAAGGGCCCATCTGAGAGCCTCGTTAAACCGGCTCTCGAGCTGATTAACGCTGACCGGTGCCATGGGTTTCTCAAGCCGAGGCGAGAGCAGGCCAGAAGACCTCCGTTCTGCTGATGTAAGATGCTGTGTTCTGTTTGCCCAGGTGACAACGTGATCTGTGGCAGCTACGACTGTCGTCTAGCGTGGTTCGATCTGGATCTGTCCACGAAGCCTTACAAAGTGCTCCGGTGAGTCTGGCATCCCACCTGGCATCTGCACCACTGGCAACACTTCGGTCTGTTCAGAAGATTCTGAGGACTTTGAGATTACAGGGATTACTGAGTTTGAGATTACAGGGATTACTGAGTTTGAGATTACAGGGATTACTTGGAGAGTACAGGCCAGAGACAGTACAGAATGGAGCAAATCAGATCATCTCTTTGTGAATGAAGGCGAATGAATTTATTTTAGGAAGAGTGGATTACATCTGAAGCCAGTTAAAATAAACGGAACAGAGGTAGAAATAGTCCAGTTTTTTTAGGAATTGAGGTGAAACAAATATTATTTCACTGACGGCAAAAGCACTTGTATTTAAAAGATAACAGGACTGAGCACTGTAGAGCACCGTCTCCTGTAGAAGGTATTTTAACATTTTATATTGTCTGGTAGAGAAATTTGAATTGTTCTGGACAGTAGAGGTTTATGGCTGCGCTCCTCTATACACACAGTGCATTCATGAGCCCTGAATGTCCTGGCAGATACACACCATCCAGTAAAAAAAGAATAAAATTCCTTCATTCTCCTGCACTCGGGAAAGCTTTGTTCCTAGTGCTGGTGATGAATGTTAATCCCGTTGATGCGATGAGTGACCTGTTGTGTTGCGTGTGTATTGATGAGTTTCATTAATGAATTAATTGTGTGTATTGTGTGTATTGTTGTTTTGTTGTTTTTTGTTTTTTTTTAATACTTACAAACGACCAAACCCTGATTGGAGGCGGGCCTTCATGCACATGCACTTCTGCTGTCACCACTCCTCACTCCTGTCTCTCTTATCTTCCTGGCCAACCAGGCACCACAAGAAGGCTCTGAGGGGTGTGGCTTATCACAAGCACTACCCCCTGTTTGCCTCGGGGTCAGACGACGGCACAGTTATCGTCTGTCACGGCATGGTCTACAAGTGAGTGTAACTGATTCTGTCTCTCTTATTCTTTCGTTAATACTCCATATCTTGGCCTGGGTTCCAGTCTGTCCGCATGGCAGACTCCCATCCAGCCGGTTTGGTCAGGAACGCAGTAATGGTCCGTCCATGGTCAAAGGCAACAGAAGTCTAGACCAAAACCCTTCATCAGCTGGCCTCAGTAGATCTCCATATACTCAGCCAGAGGATGTAATGATGTTTCCCCCCCTCTTTAACTCTCTAGTCTAGTTGGTGATGTATATACTGCAAACCACATTTCCAGTCATGTAGGTTTTATTGTAACTATAAGCCTCCCAACACTTTCCTGCACAGAAGTGTGCAAAGCAGTGTCTTCCTTCCTTTAAAGCCTTCATCATCTGATGCTCTGATTTGCGTTTCCTTGTGTTTGTCCCTTCCAGCGACCTGTTGCAGAATCCACTCATTGTCCCGGTTAAAGTTCTGAAGGGTCATACCATCACCCATGACCTGGGGGTGTTGGATGTGGTCTTCCACCCCACCCAGCCCTGGGTCTTCTCCTCTGGGGCTGATGGAACAGTCCGTCTCTTTACCTAATCATACTAATGTCACCTAGAGGCTCTGCTGTGTTTATTCATCACACACATTTTAAGCGAGTATCCAGAAGATGGATGATGGATTATATATTTTGTAGTTGTCTGATTCTGTTTTTTATTATTACTATTAAAAACAACAAAAGAAAAAAAAAAATCTGCACCAAAACACACCATGGATCTGGTCTTCAGTTGCATGAGGAGGCGGCTTGGGGAGAAAGTCGCATGTGGGGGCTTGACTTGGTCTTACAAACGGTACAGGACAACGCTGCTGTGAGCTCCAGCAAAGTTGTTGCACCGTTAAAGCCACGCCCGGCCCCACGCCCGGCCGAGTGTGAGCCAGCGCTGGAGCTGTTCGCCATGATGAGGCACGACACATTATATCCGTTTCCTCAACATGTTGAGTGGAGAAACCTCGTCCGCGGGAGCTTCTCAGAGTCGTTATTTTTTAATTAAAGCCGGTGTTCCTGGAGCCTTTTTGTGTCTGTGGTTTTCTTTCGATTGTCACAGGTCAGCAAGGGTGATTTGGAAACTCCTGAAATATGTGCAAGAGATGGGGGGGAATGGGGCTCGTTTCCCTGCTAGAGAGGCCCAGACGGGAATCACCAGAAGGCTGTGTGTATTATACAGCTCAGGTTTCACCTTGGCTGTCCACCTGCGGGCACCTCTCCCCTCTCCCTCATCAGTCTGCCGTCCGTCCGGGAGGGGAGGGGCTCTGTCAGCTCCGTTCAGACGCTTTGTAAGGCCTGGATGCACCTCAGCTGCTCTGCACGCTCCCTGGTCTCTGGGAAAGGCAGTGAAGTCACGTCTTAGCTGGTCTTCTGAAGACGCATCACGGCACTCGCGTGGACCGATCTGACGTCCCCGTCTGTCTTATGGAGCAGAGCCCAACGTCTTCATGGTCTGATGCAGACGAAGCTTTTCGTTTAGAGGCTGAGATAATACAGCTTCTGCTGTATATCCTAGAAACCGCGTGTAGAAATCAGTGCCTCTATGACAGCAGCAGAGTCTTGGCAGGTGGAGAAAGTTTTATTTGTGTGTCTGGACTCGAGTGCTCTGGGCGCAGTGTGGTTCTTTCAGGACGTAGTGGGGAGGAGGGGTTGGTGTTTCTATAAATAACTGAAGCACCGTCACGCATTACACTCTTCGTGCTGGACAGTTCTTTCAATCAACAAATGCCTTCCTAGCCAAAATAGTTTATGCATTTTCATATAAACTCAACAAGCTGCGCTGATACTTTTGTCTTTCACAGGGGAGCAATGCAGTCTCCCATAAGTGCTGCAGTGCCTGGTATAGAGCAGTGGGTAATAGCCCTGCTTCTCCCATGAGTGCCTGGGGTTCAAACCCCAAGTGCTCTGTGCTATACCAGTAAGACTCCTAACACCATCTCTGTAGCATGCTTGGAATTATATGTCACTGTGGATAAGAGTGCCTGCCAAATACATAAAATGTATGATCTGGACTAAAACATTTAGGGAGTCTTGTTAAGAAGTAGAAGCTTCGATTGTTCCTACATGCTAGTGGAGTCGCCAAGAGTCATAAACCATACTGTCAGTCCAACATTTCATCTTTTTCCACTCTTTAAATTCTCTTTAATAAAATACAAACACACGAATGGGGGAAAAAAAACCCTGATGTGGGCCCACTCCAGATGAGCACATTTATCTATTAACACCATCAGTAGGCAAAAGGAAACCACTCAACCGATTGCAGATGTGTCTATGTTCGATGTCTGTTATTCCCCAGAACTCTTGAGCTCTAATCACTGGGGAGGAGACTCTTGTTTTACATTATTTTTACTCGATGCATTTGAAATTTATTCGCATACACGGACGGTGCGAAGAGACCTAAGGGCTTGTAAGTGTGTGATAGGCAGTCATTTCAGAGTGTTTGCTATAAACTGACGGGTCCGTAGTGCAGAAAGCAGGAGACGAGCGGTCCAAACACACTCCATCCTTAACCCAAAGCACGATAAGGATTCCGGTACGGGACAGCACGAGACGTTCAGCTTCAGGAAGACTCGCTGACCTCTTGATGACTTCCTCTGATCTGCGTCTCTCTGTGGGTGTAAGCAGGCCAGAATCCTGTCCCAACGGGCCTTCAGAGCCCCAAGCCTGAGCTGCAAAACCATCCTCTACTGGCTCTGCACGACAGCGGATGGTGAACAGGGTTCCGTTGTTTTCGGGCTTTTGTGCTGTTAAACACATAAAGGTGCTGCACGTATTTAGCATCTGCCTCTCCATCTGAATACGACTTCAGACAGTGGCACTGAAACAGTCTGAAAAGAAAGACCTTCAGAGTGTCTGTCATGGTGCGTCTCACCCACAGTTCTGTTGTGTGTGTGTGTGTGTGTGTGTGTGTGTGTGTACCTGCGGTTTTCCTGTCAGTGAAACCCAATAACAGTCCCATTGCATCACTCTGAATAGTTTTAGAAGAAAATGGACGTGCACTTGGCAGGCGTGGACTGTTTCCATCGCTCTTTCTAAATCTTTTTCCTCCTTCCCTTTCTCTCCCTGTGGAGCGAGTGGTCAAAACAAACAGCAAATATGCGCTGTAGAGACACTGGGCACAGAGAAGCCACATTCCACTATAAGTGGAAAAAATGAGAGTTACGTTTTGCTGTGCTGAATCTGCAGGAGATGTCGCTGTTTAGAACACTGCAGATCCATCTGGACACGTTGCTAAGAGGTGCCGCGCTTCCGGAGAAATCCGGGGCGAGGTGTCGGCCTCTTATAGACGAGGACGCCCGCCCTCGTCAAACACATGCCAAGAATGAGGGCTGGAGGCCCTGGGGTTTGGTACGCAGTGGTAATGTGAAGTCTGGAGGCCCTGGGGTTTAGTATGCAGTGGTAATGATGCATCATCTGCCCCCACTGGTTGAAGAGCATTTGAGTACATTCTACATGAGCATTTGGTGACGATTGTTTAAATTCAAATGCACGTGTTTTAGGAACACAAGGTGTTAATGTCGCATTAAAGATGCTGGAAGCAACACTGCCCACTCCTTCCTTCCAGTATGCTTCTGCCGACCCAGAATCCTTTGCTTCTCTACACAGCCCTGCCAGTGCTCTCACAGAAACCACTGGTGGTGAGGAAAGACCTGCTTCCTTTAGAGCAGTTTAATGATTGATTAAAGGACCCCAGCTGTAAACAGGCCCCAGACACCATCAATTCGTTTGTTTTAGTGATGGAGAAAAAAGCTGCAGTACAGCTCAGAGTCCGCCAGCCGACGATCAATCCCACGTCTGGTGTGTGGGACGACAGACCCAGGGGAACCATACCCAGGGGAACCATACCCAGAGGAACGAAGCTGACACCATACCCAGAGGAACGAAGCTGACAGTGAATGGTGCGATGAACATGGTGTGCGTGTGTATGCATGTGTGTATATATACACACACACACACACACACACACAGACGATCAAAATTAGAGAACAACACACGAGTGAAATTTTAAGATTATTTCATAAATTGTATATATTCTAAAGCACAGCATGGATATGAAATAATTGTAAAAGAACACTGATCAGAATTAGAGAACACTTTCAGATACCTGCAAGTTATTAGTGTTAATTTAGCACCTGGTGCTAATTTCCTTAATTATCTGACGAACCCTATTTAACTGGCAGCCTAACTTTCCAGTTTTCACTGACTTTGCAAAAATGGTGAGCTGTTCCAAAGTGACTGAAACCCTCCAGCAGCAGGTTGTCCAGATGAAGGCCAAAGGGGTGACCCTATCAGCCATAGCAAGAGAAGCTGGTTGTTCCAAGTCTGTGATTTCTAGAATATTGCATCTTTACAACATCACAAACTTATTCAAGTCCCCCAAGAAGGCTGGTCACCCACAAAAGACAAGATAGGGTTAGTGCAAGAGAGGACAAGATAATGTAGAGAATCTCCATGGGTAATCGGTTGAACACTGCAGCTGGAATCGCTCGCCAGTTCAGCACTGAACAGGGTAAGGATCTGTCTCGTCATACGGTGTCTCAATGTTTAAGAGCATTTGGATTGAAAGCCCACTCTGCAGTGACCAAACCTTTCATTAGCGGAAAGAATCGAAAAGTTAGACCCATCTTTGCTGAGGAGGATGTTGTGTAGACAGAGGAGAAGTGGTCTAGAGTTCCTTTTGGTGATGAAAGCAAGTTTAAATTTATTTGGGTCTGATGTGAAACCTTATGACAAACTGAGGAAAGGCTGAACCCAAAATGTGTAAAGGAGTCAATGAAAGGTGGGGGAGGAAGTGTCATGGTTTGGGGAATGTTTTCTGCAGCAGGAGTTGGACCTCTCATACAGCTACATGGAAGAGTGACTGCAAGTGTGTATCAGAACATTCTTCAACACGTGGTTTCTTCCTTGCATTCATCAATCAGCCAGCAATTTTCATGCAGGACAATGCTCCCTATCACACAGCAAAATGGGTAAAGCAGTTCCTTCAAACTGAAAACATTGAAACAATGAAATCTAAACCCTGATCAGGGTTTAGATCAGAAAACCTGGAAAATCCATGGTAACAAAGTTATGACCAAGAAACCCACAACAGTCACAGAACTGTGGAAGAGACTGGAAGAGTGGACCAAAATCACACCAGAGCGGTGTGAGAGACTAGTGATGTCCTGTGGTCGCAGATGTGCTGAAGTTACTCAAAGGCCTGTACACTTCCTACTGATTACTGACTGCTGTAACCTTCAGAAAACTGTGACCTTTCTCTGTGCCAAAGTCATTGCTGTTCTCTAATTATGATCATGTTTTTTGCAAAATAAAGGTTTCATGTTGATCTACTTTGGTTATTTTGTAAAACACTGTTCTAGTGGCATGGTGTACCCCTTACAAAAAAACCTTCAAATGTTGATCAATGTAGATTACATTATTTCTGAAAAAATCAAGTGTTCATACATTGTTCTCTAATTTTGATCTCCTCTGTGTGCATGTTTATATAATCTCATCAATTGTTCAAGATGTATTCAGTCATAAGTGTGTCACTTTGGATAAATGCATCAGCTAACTGCTTAAAATGAAAATATATAATTATATATAGTGTTTTAGCTCACACTGACCTTCGGTTTAAGGATTTGCAGTTTGCTGTTAGTGTGTGGTTTCTATATTTTTAAAAAAAAAAAAAAAAACACCGTCACTGACCATCAGGCACAACGTGAACTGAAACCTGTCAGATGAACATCACCTCTGAGTGCAGACTAACTTGGTTGGGAGCTTTACAGTTGCACACTGATGAGGCAGCTTAGCTTCATCATACAATGAGTTTAATCAGCTGAGTGTGCATCCAGCAGTCACTGCACACCCCAGAGCTGGAGCATGAGGACGCTCACGCCTCCCGCAGCGATGTCACTTCCAGCACACGGCGTGGGAGTGGTGTGTCCAGTGGATTCCTAACAGGAAGTGTCCCACTCCTCTACGAAGACGAATCGTTTTTCGCTTGTCGTTGAGTCATTCCGAACAGTAGCGGAATATACGTTATTCACATTGAGAAGGTTAATAAAGCATCATGTCACACGTTAATACACTCGCACTGAGTGCATCTCTGTAATCATGACCACAGTCAAAAGATGAGGTTTTCTGTTTGGAATCTGGAGGATGGTAATTCCAAGCCGATTATGGTTTCGAATGAGTCTAGTCCTAAAAAGGCAGAAAAAGGAACAGGTTTATTAAGTATTAGAGACAGTCACGCTTTCAGTGCTAATGTATAAGCAAACCAACACAAATCTCTCCACAACCACACACTCCCCAGCCAGCAAGCTGACTTCGCTTCTTTTTTACATTGTGGCTTGTGGTGGATGCACGCGCCCGTTTAAGGTCCGGATAACGTCTCAACAGGCAATAATGGAACTGCTGTCCTTCAAGCGGTGATAAAAGTTGCGTCCGTATAAAAGATGCCTCACGTGGCATTTGTGGTTCTTTGGAGAGGCCGTGCAGATCGCAGCCAAATACTCGGATGTGCCCCGAGACGTCCTGCCACAGAAAGGGCAGAATACTTCCCAAAAAAAAAAAAAAAACAGCTCTGAGCTCCGCCCCACAGGCCTGTCGGCACGGTAGCCAGCACGGACGGGGTCTCCAGCGCCAGAGGCAGGAGCAAAGCCAACCTGCTCACTCACACACCCTCAGTCTTATTTTGTCTGACTGTCCTGTCCTCGCTTGACAATGGAACCCTTCTTCAGCTTTGAAGACTTTGGCAGATGGCGCCCAAAACACACACACACACACACACACATACACACATTACTGCAGTTGTTCTTTTTTTCAGTTAAGAAAAAACTGAAAGGAACTGAAGCCCCCGCATATCCCACTGAAATGGAGTATCATTTCGCACGAGCAGTCAGGTTTGATACTCCTTCACCCCAATTTGCAGCACCTGCAAAAATCCAAACTTTGGGAGTTTACAGTCTTTTAATTGGAGGGAAAACAGCCCTGCGAGATCTTGGCAGCCAGCGTAATTCAGATCTGTTACAAATTACCGCTAAACGGGGGAACCTTTTTTATTTTCCTCCACATGTGCTTACAACCCAGCAATGACATCATGGTGCGCCAGCCGTCCAGGCAGCGGTGGAAGCGAAACCGCACCAAAATTGAGTTGCCTGAGCTAATTTAGAGGAAAGTAAAAGCCTGCTCTCTGGTTACTTTAAGCCCCACGTTTGATATGGAAGGGGTGGCTTTGAAGGAGAGGCCAGGTTGGGAGGTGGATTCCTGCCCTCTGCGTGCCAGTAACGAGGGCTGGCGGCACCCAGCAGCAGTCTTTTATTATCTGGACACACAGGGACCTCTTCCTGTGTGTGTGTGTGTGTGTGTGTGTGGGCACCCTGAACAAAAGCTCCAGGACATGGTCACACCTACACCAGTGCGTGTCGTGCCGGTTTCCTGTGAGAGAAACGACTGGGTTCAGGTTTGTTTTCGTATGATTCGAAGCCAGTGCTGTTGTGTGTGTCTGTGTGTGTGTGTGTGTGTGTGTGTGTGTGTGTGTGTGTGTGTGTGTGTGTGTGTGTGTGTGTGTGT
>JAOXYF010000005.1:8340625-8387395 GCA_028565775.1 Sternarchorhynchus goeldii
GTGTGTGTGTCTGTGTGTGTGTGTGTGTGTGTGTGTGTGTGTGTGTGTGTGTGTGTGTGTGTGTGTGTGTGTGTGTGCTGATGGTCTCTGACAGCAGTTCTAGTGGAGTAGTTCTACCTTCACCGTCCAGCTCCGCATCCACCATCGATTATGTTAAAGCACTCGAACATCTCACTGTCCTTCACCACCAACGCTGTGGACTTCAAGGCTTCTGTCATTTGAACAAATTAACTGCAAATAGGCCAGTTTTTTGCTTGTAAAAGTCATTTAACGTGTGAAATAAAGTACAGCCTAATAATGAGTTACTGAGTATTTATTCCTAAATGACTGTATAACTGTGTGTGTTTGCATGTTTGTAATAGAACAAAAGAAAAATGTAGACACTAATTTATTGTGAGGTTCCAGATATATTGTGAAAAGTTACATGGACAAAGTTGTGTGCTTATAATATAAAGAAGGAAATTCTTCTGTAAAGAAGTAAATTATTTAATATTTGAAGGAGATTAGTTTTACCACAGCATCTCTGTGATGTTTATGATAAATTCAAAGAAGATAAGAAATCTATGTCTAAATTACAGCGAATGGAGTGGCTATTCGATTTTTGCATCGTCACATTAAATGTTCATGTTTAATACACGTTTCACTGGTCACAAACATTACTGCTGTATTAACCAACTCTTTAGGGTTACTGTGATTCTAGAACACCTGGAATTATACTAAATCCCTTACTTTATATTAAATTTAGCTGAATTTTCATTGTGATTTCATTGTATTCCGTATATTCATCGCACTGCCGATCTGTTGTTAAGGTGCTGTAATTACCATGTCTGTTCTGTATTTCTGTAGCTGGGGGTTAGTAGGACAAGCATGTTGTGTTCCATCCTGTGTTGCTGTGTCCATTATTATTGTGTACTTTTCGATGTACCCTTTGTACCTCTTCCTGTACATCAACACATTTCCACAACTACTAAATAAACCAGTTAAACCAGTTAACTTCTATGGAATCTGGAGATCATCAGTTACCCTTCATATAAGGTGTCTTAACAGTTCTGACCAGCTGTGTGCAGTGTTTCCAGCAAATACATACCATATTTTGCCCAAATCACCATTTCAACTGTGGTCCTTCAAACTGAATAAGGAAATCACTGTAAATATGTTACATTCTGAACCCTCACCTCCTGTTGTAAGACCAAAATGACCAGCTAAGACCATGTACATATATATCAGGGCTCTAGAACCAGACGCAGTGAAGGATCCATCTAGCTTTCTTAACAAACATGATACAGAGTATAGTTCTAGGGCATCTATGCCAGAGAGCCAGTGAAGTAATGTCTGTGATTTGCAACTGCATGAAGAGTAGCATCTCACGGTGGAAGATCCTGGTTCCAATTCCCCTTGCCTACCTGCAGTAGACCAACGACCCTGGTACCAATTCCCCGTGCCCACCTGCAGTAGACCAACGACCCTGGTACCAATTCCCCGTGCCCACCTGCAGTAGGGATGCACAGGCAACTGATCTTTCCCACCTCCTGACCCCATACCAGCCTCACGATCTACGTGACCATAGATTAACATCAGCCCCCAGAGTAACAGTAGCAAAGTTTGAGTTACTAGCAGGGATGTCCTATGCCAGAGAACTAGAATGGAAAGACTCGAGGACATTTCTCCTGCTGTGATAATGCCAGTCACTTTCTGAATGTATGTGGCATCTTCAAGGTGCTCACTAAGGAACAAAAAGAAGCATGGTCAGACACAATAGCCAATACTAGCCCTGTAGACGCAACAATAAAGTTTCTTAAGCACTCCAGATGTCTTCTGTAAGACCCACAATAGACCCACAATCTCATTCAGCATAATGTGAATGACGGCGAAAGCTGCAAATCTCCAAAGATTAACACATCACATAATTCCTGCTTAGTGAGTACCACTAAGGGCATCTTGCATATGGATTGTCCAGTCTACTGTTCTAAAGTTCTCCTTAAAGTAAGCAAAGTTGAGATCAGCAGTGATAGTATATCAGCGGAGATGTTTTCTGAAGTACAAATCGATGGTTGAGGAAGAATCCTGACTAGGCTTTTGCATACTGAGCTGAGATTGAGAAGATGGAGCAAACTAGTTACATCGTGAGATTGAAACCACATCAGATAAAAGAGTTGGATAAATCATGGAACTTGTTACTATGGTTTCAAGAGCATTCTGCTGCCTCCCGCAGTCACACCAGGATCATGTTCCATCAGGTGAGACTACTACCTGAGGACAAGCCCCTAACTCGATTGCTCTGGGAGGGCATGCAATTGGAACAACCACCAGAAGTAATACTGACAGCAGGTGCTTCGCTTTGGTATGACGTGCAACACTTGCTGTGCAACATTTGCACTACAAGCCCATATCAGGGATCACATTCAGTCTGGGAACAAGATTAAGGAAGCCTTTTTATGTTGAGAACTGTCTATACAGCATCACCTCAAAGGAAACTGCCAAGGACCTTGTTGAGTCCTTCTCACACTAGTAGCAGCTGGTGGTTTTGAATTACACTAGTGGGCAAGTCACAACACTGCTAATATTAGTCCCCTTCTCTCCGAGGCGAGGACAGCTGTGAGCTGTGGCTCAGTCATGGTCAGCAGGATGTTAATGAGTCCACACTTGGCCACCACTGGAACCGGCAGTCTAACACCTTTTTCTATAAGCACTGAGCCATGGACCATCCTGCAGTCACGATGTATAACATCTACAAAGCCCTGGCTAGCCAGTATCATCCTATATCAACCCCTTTGCTAAAAGGGCCAAGATACTGGTGTAGCATTTATGTGTCAAGAAGCATGACCGGAATGATCCGTTATGGGAAAAGTAGCTGACTGATCTCCTACAGACATCACTACAGTGGTGTTACACAAATGGATCAACTGTGCATTTACAGGCAGATACGTGCTCTATGATCCCTCAAAACAGGCCTGTTGGTCAGTGTTTTTCCTGCGTACAGAAAACTGCAGGTTGAGTGAAAGTTTTCTTCTTAGCTCAGGTGACAATCAGAAAGCAGCAGTCAGTATCCCATTCAGTTTTCAACACGGCTTACCACTGAGATGATGATCCCCATACATGTTCAGGAGCTTACAAAAACTGCTTCAATGCATGATGTGTGATCAGGAGACAACCCAGCAATGACTTTATTTGGAGACAGTCTGTAAAGTAGTGTGTGTGAGCTGGGACAATGAGACAATGAACTGAAATCATTGCTGAGTTTGTCTAGTCATCTAGCCTCACTAGCACCAGAGTTTGATAGTTACAACTGACCTCATCTGGGTAGGCAACTACCTCCAATGTTGCAGCAAGCTAGAACCAGATGTTGCAGCAAAAGCTATAACCAGATACTGTACATCCAGTAGTGTCTGGTTCCTCTACATCTGGATCCTCAACATCCGGTTTACAAAGCTCTTCGTCAAAGATTATTATGAGAGATTGCATTGCCCTGGATCCAGAGAGGGTGTTTGCTGAAATGAGGAGGAAGTACTGGATGATATGAAGGAATGAAGCAGTCTTTTGGCACCAACGTAAGTGTGCTGAGTGTACCAAATGAGGTGGAAAACAAGAACCTCCATATATGGCTGATCTACTCCATCCAAGACCTTGCCTATTAAAGCCAATGTTCTATTCCAATGGTGTGGGTTGTTTCAGGCCCTACTTGGGGCATATATTTAAGTGCTCAACAACCAGGGCAGTTCATATTGACATACTTACCAGCGCTGACTCTAATGCACTCATTGATGGCTCGAATACATTTCATTGCAAGATATGTCAGAACCTACGAGCTGTTGTGTGATTGGGGCACTGATTTCAAAGTGGAAGAGTAAGAGTTGCAGGAGTCTTTTGCAGCAATACAGCCTGAGATCCAGGGTTATTTTGCTGGTCTACAGATGAGGTCTGCATTTAACCCACCAGAATTGCCACATTTTGTTGGGAAAGAAAGGTGTGTTCCATCCGTCCAGTTCTCCAGGTCACCACTGGATCCCAAACCATTACAGAGTTGTTGCTTAGGATGGTTTTGATTGAAGGTCTAGGGATTCTCAGCTCAAAACCTTTTGGTTACATAGCAAATCACCCCAGCACCCCCAAACTGCTTCCTCGTAGGGCGGGGGGATGCTTCCCCAAGTGATATACCAGAGGGATTGAGATGGGCGCTGCCACCTTTTGGCAAATCACTTTTGTTGCCACTGCATCAAATATTACTTAACCAGCCTTGAAACTCAACAGAAGTGGAGTGTTCACAGTCTGTGTTTGACTTAACCACCTCCCTGACTCACCAGCAGGGGAGTTCCAGCCCTTTGGAGGCAGCACGTTAACACGCCAGTAGAAGATAAGCACTCTGAGTTCAGAAAAATCTTAATATGTTAGTCATGCTGAGTATTGAGTGACCTGAGTTGCTGTTTGTCCACAAGTTAGGTTGTGTGTGGGGAGATTTCTGGTGTGTTTTTGTATATGCTGTCAGATACGTTGCATTTTTAGGTATACTGATGACACTATAGTAACGAGTGGTGAATTGTATGATGCTGATCTGTTGTTAAAGTGTTTTAATTGCCATATATGTTTTATATTTCTGTAGCGGTAACCTAGCTGAACAAAAATATACTGTAGTTTAGTTTGATGATACGAGAGTTACTGCCTCCATGTGGCCAGTTATACCATATTAATGTTAGCATGGAGAATCCCATCTTCATTCCCATGCTGTCCGTTTCGGTGTATGATAAGTGCTAATATGGTCAGTTCTGGATCTTGTGGTTATTATTATTTTGTACTATACAGTGTACCCTGTGTACCTCTTATTGTACATCCGCACACTTCCACATCTACTAAATAAACCACTTCTGTGGAATCTGGAGCTCATTATTTTACCCTTCATATATGATCTAAAGATTCTGACTGATTGTCTTCATCTTTTCAAACCACAGTTCCCTCAAATCACCATTTCATCTTTTCAAACCACAGTTCCCTCAAATCACCATTTCATCCATCTTCTACGCAGAATGTTATTTAACTGCTTATAATACTTGAGTTTGAACATTAACAGACTACACACATGTACAGTACCAGTGAAAAGTTTGGACAAACCTGACTGAATGTATGTTTTTAATAGTAACAAAGACATTTTAATCTGATGGATTATGCTTAAATTTGTTTCTAAGACAAATATAAATCGGTAAAGGTGTTACCATTCATATAAATTGAATTTCAAAACACATACACATGCACTCACATGCGCAAACAATTAATTGTAGATGCAACTTCAGCAAAACGTTCTTTCAGAACCTTAGTCCCTCACCCTTCAAGTGCTCTGCATATAAGAGAATTTCTTCAAGACTGATGGAAAAGCATCATAGGTGTCGGCCACGTGCAGCTGGAGAACATCACTAGTGAGGAGCTGAGGAGGACAGTAAAGGGCGGCTACTTTGAAGGATCTAAAATCTAAGATAAACAGATATTGACTCTCACATTGTAATCACATACGTGTTACTTCATTGGTTTGATATGTTTCTGTTTTTTATTGCAGAAAATACTAAAAAAATAAGCAATTAGTAGGTGTGTCCAAACTTTTGACGGGTTGTTCTGTATGTAATTTATCTAACCCTAGCAGAAGCGTCACTCCTCTGAGAAGGACTTTGGCAAGAAAATGCCAAAGTATATAATGCAAGTAAATGCTTCCTCAAGCACTTCCACTGCTAAGAAAAGCTCTTTTCCACAGGACACGATGGAATATTTACTGACATTGAGGTTGGCATGGGATTAAAATAACCTTGGGCTGTTTCTGCTGGGTGTTTTAAAGTAGAGTGCGCTGTCCATAAGAATGACAGACATGGCGCATTTGGAAGGGAGTATTATTACATGAAACCCACGTCCCCTTATAAACAACTAACTCATATAACTAACCCCCATATAAAACACTAACCCAGGCCAAACAGGGCTTCAGTTGTACTGGATTGATGATGTACAGTGACAGAGCAAAGCAGAAACACAATCCCGATCTTCCCTCTTCAGAGCGGCTGAGTGCACAGCCGGCCTTTGGGAGAATGTGAGTGTAAGCATGTTGCAGTGTATTGTTTCTGTTATTCTTTAATAACACAACGTTAGTCGTCCCTGGAGTGGCATACTTTTCATGACCATGCCGCAGGTTTGCTAAGGACATGTTAGGCCCAGTAGGCAGAGGGTGATTAAAATGCCTTGGTACCCACATCTGGGCACACACACCCTGATTCATCACCCGCTCCTCTGGAAACTGACATCGGCATCTCTATGAAAACAGGATGTGGGGAGTGAGAGAGGGAACAGGCAGATGAGCTGTCTGGGGTGAGCTGTTCGATCCAAGGAGTGGCTCACGGCGAGCTGTTCGATCTGAAGAGCGTCCTGCGGCGAGCTGTTCGATCTGAAGAGCGTCCTGCGGCGAGCTGTTCGATCTGAAGAGCGTCCTGCGGCGAGCTGTTCGATCTGAAGAGCGTCCTGCGGTGAGCTGTTCGATCTGTGGACCTGTTTATGACAAGCTTCTATTGCTGCTTCTCTTTATTATGGTTTGTGTCTTCACAATGACTTTGTCTGGGTGTGTGTGTGTATACTGGTACTTTAAAGGCTAAACCAAAACAAGTGTGACCAAAGATTTATACGGTGACCTTGACTATTGCAGGATATCTTGGTACCGAATGTACATTGTCACCCTTGGCTTGATCACTGAGGGCTTGGACTTGGACACTTGTAAAGCTGCTTTGGGACAACATCTGTTGTAAAAGGCTCTATATAAAACTTGATTTGATTTGTTAGTTTGTACACAGAAATCCATCTCTAAACAAACGTATTTTGTCTCTTTTTCAACTGTAATTACATTTTTAGATTAAAATAGAAGATAAAAGAGGCGAGGGAAGGAGAAAGTAAGTTTGAAATAAATTATTGGGAGGAAAAGGAGAAGAATGGAAAAAAGGAAAATAAGAATTAGTGGGAATGATTATGAAGTTAATAAATAAACAAACAGTATCTTTTCCATTGTGGAGCAGATGTATGTTTTTTGCAGCCATAACTCACGACGTGGGGTATTGTCAGCATTACCCCCTGCAGACGACGTAACCTGAACTGGAACAGACATCCCTCTCTCACTCGTCTCCTGTACCTCTCTGTGATTATCAGCTTTCTCCTCATCTCTACGTTCTCCTTTTCCTGTCTTTTTCAGTTGATGTGAGACCCCCTGATTTATTCCTCCAAGAACCTTCCTGCTCTGGCTCTGAACTAATCCCCACCCCAGCTGTGGGGTCCCCCTTCAGCCATAAATCTGAGCCCCTAAAGCTTTACCTGGACCCAGTTCATAAAGTGCACTCCTAACAGGAAGCAGGGAGAGGGGTGGTTTGGAAATGGGGAGGTGGATCGGGTGATCTCTAAACTAGCCTCTAAGTAGATTACACCCCCTGAACTCCCAGGATTTTTCTGTCCCTCCATTGCTCAGCTGCTGATGTCTTCGCATTAAGGGCCACACTCTTGTTCATTTTGGGTACTCTCGTCAGAGGTGATGCTGTTCAGGGCCTGGACCTGCATCCTGGAGCAGCTCCCACCAGCTTTGAGAAGCCTGCTGGAGCACTGGAGGGATGTGCTCCTGGACGTGCTGTGCAGAGGGGCTAGGAGGGCAGGAATCCCGCCGTACGGAGTCTCGGCTCCTGCGTTTGTTTTGTTTCGCTTGTCCTTGTCCTTGGGCTCCGTCCCGGGGAGCACCCTGAGTCATTGTTGCCATGGCAACCCCAGCCCTCGGGACATCGTCTGTGGGTCGCTGAAAATGAGCCACGAGAAGAAGAAAAAAATAATAAGAAGAGAACGTTTTCAAGGGCCGGGACGTGCTGGTCATCTGGAGCACATTAGCCAGAGTGGAGTGAGCTAACAATTTAATTTCCAACTGGCAGTAATTACAGGGCTGTCTGGGGAAGGGCCTAGTTCACCCCACCCTGATAAAACAGGACCAGTGGGAGGTGAGCGCTGATGTCATGAGGTTGCGAGACTTTGTGATCAGCTGTCAAATTTGTGTCGCCTAGTAGTAATCAGAACAAGAAGACCCATATCTGCTCATAGTGTTCTACACATGAACTTCCTCTGTGGCCTTTAATGATCATCATGACCATTACTGTTAACACACAATTTAAGTTAATTTAACTGCCTAATGACAGAACTTTCCAAATGATAATTCCTAATTTGTTCATTTTGTTCAATTACAGCCTGTTTGCAGTTGTCCTAAATCCCACAGTGCAATTCAACCTAATCAGTTCAACCAAGCTCTTTAAATCATGATTAAATGATGACTCATTTTACTCAGGAACTATTAGAGTGAATGGAGAAAATTATATAATAGAATTAAAATATGCTCTTTAGGAATATACACCTGTTTAGCCTAAAATAATTTTCAATAAAATATATTCTCACAGATTACCCATAGCCCCTGCTTGCATAATGACTGTTGAGATGGTTATTAATGTAAATGTAATGCATGGAGTGATTGAATGCAGGCAGGAGTTCAGAGCAACTTCACCTTTTTGAGGGTTAATATCTCTCTTGACCCAGCACTGAGCAGGACAAGCAGAGGTGGATACTGGATAAATACCCACCCTCCATACTCCCAGACCAAAAAAAAAACAACAGAAGAATAAACTTAGCAGATTTAAAACAATAAGCCAGACAGAAAAGAGAGCAAGAGTAATCCCACCAATTACAGAAATTTACTATGCTCATAAACGTTTATGGAAATCTGACACCTGATGTATAGCTGGATGAAATACAGTTCATATCGAAGGCAATCAATCTGGGCACCTTAAGAGGGTCACAAGGGCCTCTAGAGGGTGTTTAAATGGGCTATCACTCTTGAGGTGGTCCGGATGATAGCCCTCTGCTAAATGGGATGCAGATGCTTGTCTGTGGCCGCCTTCACCCTCCACCCACGCTCCACCCCACCACACCCCACAGAGTGCTCCAGTTGAAGCTGTCACCATCCCGTACGTGTGTGATAAGTCATGGCGGTCGTCACGTCACCCTTCACTGCGGGGATGATGCCGCGGCTTAAACCTCCCCTCCTGCAACGAGGTCCGAGCGCACGGATCGGATTTTACCGCCGTGCTGGAACTTGCAACGGTTACCATGCAACCACGGGATACAAGGTAGACGGTCCAACCCTGAGGTTGGAATTTAGAGTTCAGTGCTGCCTCTGAGTGAATGGCTCTCAACTGTGACAGATGACGGACCTGGACGTGGTGAGACCATGTGGGGGGCTGAATCTCGCCGTCTCCCGTCCAGGCCGTCTGGATTGCCGAGCCTGGCTCTGGGCCGACGAACCGGGCCACCTGTTACACACTGCGTGCGCAGGACTGGGCCAAAGGGGTTACCGTAGTGACAGCTTCTGCCGGCCAAAGGATCAGATAACGTTGGCGAGCGAAGAGCAGCTCTGCAGAGCCGTGTGATGCGAGGCGAGGTGACGTCAGCTGCTCTCACGCTTGCCCTCCAGGTGACCCTACAGTCAAAGCTGACCCTTGATCCATCTTTATCAACCTAGGAAACTCGACACACACTCCCACTAGATTAGACTAAATCAGACCAATGCAAGTGGCCAAGTGGCAGTGTTATCAGGAAAAGATGGCCTTCACAGCAGCCAGTGGGAGATCTGACACACAGGCTAATACACACATGGTTTTCATTTCATTTCCAGCGTATTTACCTGAAGGCTGTGTGCTGCATATGTTAATGAAATTAAACCATGTCTTGATTTTTACCAGGTACTCTCAGTAACTGGTAAAATAAAGCTTTTTTTTTACAGTGGGAGGCGCCTGTGGGCATTTAACAGTATTTCTACGGTTTTGGTAATGAAATCATTATTTCATGTCTTCCACGTCTTCCTGATGTGTGCGATGTAGTATTGAGATTCCCTGCTTTCCAAACTGCCACTGATTGGTCAGATAAACGGGAACAAGAGAGTGCAAAAAGATTGTTTTCCTTTTTTTTTATCCTCCCCAATGACTGAACTCATGAGATGTGAAACTGTAGTTAACAGCTGTTAAAACATATGGATATTTTCATGCTGGTCAATAAGGAAAAGTACAATTAGGTCCTAAAATTTAGCCTTAAAGCGGTGTGTATCCAAGCCATCGTGCGGGTGTGTGTGGTGCAACACTGCGCACACTGAGACTGCCAGGGGTCTCCACGAAGTGGAACTGCTTGGCTGAGGTCCTGAGCCTGGGGGAAACGGGAGCTCACTCTCAAAGCCCAAACACTGGTGTTACCCTGATTTATGGAAGGCAGAGTTTATGATATGGGGACGTGTCAGATTTAGGTCAAATCCCGTGCGAAGGTGAAAGGGATTTCAGGAATACATCACTCGTTGCGGCGAGCAGAGCGGTTTGTACAGGGCACCGAATTCAGGAGTACAGATTTTCCAATAATTAAATCCATTCTGGTGTAGCAGCTACAAGTCTGGGAGGAAAAAATTATATTTTCCATTGATTATTGTTGGTTTCAGAATTACATTTTGCCATGCAAATAGCCACTAAATGTCAGCTCACATTACCCACTGGCCTTCTTTATTGAAAATAAGTTACCACTAAGGAAATGCTAGCAAGCTAAAGTCATGAGTGCTAAGGGGGTCGCCTCTTCACTGGCCTCCCTCCTGGCGGGTGTCTCCACTGTTTTTTCACTGGGCGTCAGTCTTGGCCACATCTACTTCTGTCCCAGAATTTGACTGTGTGTTAACTATCCTTGGCCTCCAGTGGCAACGCGTAAACATGGAACCCCTGAAAGGTGACCCGGAAGTGAAAAATCTGAGAAAACGGGACGTATACCCAAATGCCGATTTTTTTCCACCACAAACCCTTCAGTGCATGACTATAACTCTGCTGGACATTTATTTAAACGGTACCGCAATTTTGACTGATTTGGCGTAATTTGTTTTTCCTTCCTCATCGATGTGGGTCTGTTTCTGCGGCCGCTGCCCATCTGGTTTCTGTGAGCTTCTTGGTTAATCCTCTTACCACCTGCTGGAGAACCCAGCACTGTGGTGCCCTCACACACAGGACGTACCACACTGCCTAATCAAACCTGGAGGGTCTCCATTAAACTCAACTCTTGTTCTGTATTGGTCTGTCAGGAGAATTGAACCTGGGATGCACGTGGGTCCCCAGGTGAATGAGGTTTAAAACACCTCGTCATCTCTGACACATCCTTTCTTCATTCATATTTCCAAAAAAAGACATTCATCACTTCATAAAGTAACTTAACAGAAGGAAACATTGGGTTTAGCCAAAATAAAGAAAAGGTAAAAATGTATAGAATAATACTTCTGCTTAGTTAAAGTGCCTCAAAAATAAACGAGTTAATGCAAGACATAAACAAATCATCAAATTACCACTTAACTTACTGAAACCACTTTCACCTTCCTCTCAGGGCTGGGAGTAGCGTCAAACATTACTCACAGCTCATATAGGAAACGATTCCATAAAACCTTCTCCGCTGATTGACAAGTTCAGAAAGGAAGGCACTTTTGTCAACTAGGCAACATGACCTAAACAATGATGGCAGCTTGGTATTTTCTTCATTTGTCACTTTTAAGGATGTTTGTCTAATAGAATACAGGCAGGCTTTTCAGGACTGGATGTGGGTGCCAAGGAAAATAGATTCATCTAATCCACTTCAGGAAGGCAGACTGCTAATTAGCCTCCTCTTGGCCAGGGAAGAAAAAAATGGAACTAATAAAATGGAACAGATGGTCACTAGTACCACAGAATAGAGCTCTAAGAACAAACAACTCCGTTCTCCGGTGGTCTCACGGATGTTCACGGAGGTCATCTTCCGTCCCCGCGACTCACTACATGTATCGGCTACGGCTCCATAACCGCGCTCTCGCGGCTCGATGATAACTGTTTTTTTCGACAGTTCCAAAAGCACCATCTTTTCAGCCGCTGTCAGAAGAATGTATTAACCAGTCACAGCACCACAGTTTAAGATCTCTCTTGGTAATTTTCTCCTTTCAGAAAGTGCCCTAAGATTAACTATACCTGTCAGTTACACGTTTAAGTACTCCAGAGCCAGTACTAACCACCATACTTAAACAAATTGTCATTTTGACTCATGCCAGTGCCAAAGAAAACACGTGGTAAAAGGAATGATGAGATGGCACGTACCTCTACCAAATCTGTCTCCCACGCTTCCTCCGTGGAGTCGCGTCTCGAGAACACCGCATCCTTTTGTTAACAGTCCCGTTATCACGAGAAACCCAGGCCGTATTTCTGTTTTTACTGTGAGCTGTCCTTACCGCACCCGGAAGCGCTGCATTATAGATCATGAAGTCCTATGTTTAAAAGGAGACAGAACTCAACATATTCACGATAGCACTTGCAATTATACTTAATTACAGCTATATATCTGATCACGAGGAGTATTTCTCTCAAGTTGCCCATTTTGTTCTGTCTCGTGGTTGTGTCCATAAGAAGGTAACAGTACCAATTCTGCTATTCAACAGCACCTGATCAGTGCAGACCTCAATATCATAAAAGGTCACCTACTGTTTTTTCAACACTAAACAGAATTGCTATGTAATTGTCATATACCTATTTATAATTTTAAATTCACAAATTATTGTATTTTAAAGCTAGTGTTCTGATATACGTTGGAACTATCATTCTTTCTGTACTTTTAAACAACGGAAGCAGATCACCAGTAAACTGGTTTCTTTTTATCTTTGGTACATTACAATTAATTTGTTTCTGCTGCTGTTTTTGTTGCCGTTGTTGATTTATTCGCATTTGCCTTTTACTCGAGAACTACTGCATGTAGGTGACTGACACCGACATCTGGTATTTTTATATTAAGAATCTCGCCTGAGGTTCATCTGGAAAACAGAACTTTCAAGTAGGCGTTTTTTGGATTAGTGGATCGGTGGATCCTTGGGTCACTTTGTGTTCAGTTTATTTGTTTATTTGATTCAAACAATATGGACAGTTTAAAACTACAGTCTTTAAAAAAAAAATTAAGTTGTACATTTTTAGACCTTTAGCATTCAAACCTGTTTCATATAAGGAGAGGAACACCAACATTCTTCTGCGCAATCGACTATTATGACATCACTAATTCAGATTTAGTGACCATAACATTCTATTCCATTTATTTAATTCAGTTCTAGAATGGTGTCAAATGGAATCAAAACAGTGTCCCTTCAAAGAGCACCAGCTCCTAAAGAGACATGTCTATTATTAAACAACCATGTGAGTATCAATCAGAAAGAAAACTGAATAACACAGATAACTAATATCAAGATTCACCCCATTACTGAAAGGATTTAATTCTGCATAATCATTTTTATTTATTTAATTTTTATTTATTTATTTAATAATGGATAAGTAGAAAGCTTCAACATGAGTGGCACAAAACCACAGGACTCTTTGCATGAGAAAGTGATAGAATGTAGACAGCATGGATATCTTCTCTCAGACAAGAAAATTGGAACTGGAGCTTTCTCCAAAGTCTACCTTGGCTATGCAACACCTAATAAGATCTCTCACAACTATAAGCTCTCCAGTGATCTCAGGAGCAAGAACCACAACATGGTAAACCACATTATCAGGGAGTGAAGGGTCTGTACAGCCAACAAAAACTTAGCATAAATGATGCAAGTACTAACTAAAACCTAATCCGACCAAGACTGGTGTAGCAAATGTGCTCTTTTAGTTTTTATAACCAATGCTTTGAAATATGTGCTGGATTATTACTTCTGTATATTGTATAATTGATGTTGATATAATTTGGTTATGTGCTGGATTATTACTTCCGTATATTGTATATTTGATGTTGATATAATTTGGTTACGTGCTGGATTATTACTTCCGTATATTGTATATTTGATGTTGATATAATTTGGTTACGTGCTGGATTATTACTTCCGGATATTGTATATTTGATGATGATATAATTTGGTGTGCTGTATATGTTGCATTGCCTTGTCACAGGTGGCCATTAAGATCATCTCCATTAATGCCGTTCCCCCTGAGTACTCCACAAAGTTCCTGCCCAGGGAAATCTGTGCCTTCAACGCCACCTACAGACACCCCGGTGTGGTGAGTCCTGGCCACAGGTTGGACAGACAACCTTATCCACACCGGAAACAGCACAAACCAAGTATTTTATCCATATTACACAAAAGTTCTGGGGAATCGTACCTTTTAACAACTTGACATGTCATAATACGTTAATGTTAAGTGCTCTGAAGTGTAGGAAGGATAGACATGGACTATGAACCTCCTCTGTGTAGATCCAGCTGTATGACGTGTTCCGCTCGGTGAGACATGTCTACCTGGTGCTGGAGTTAGCCATGCGGGGTGACCTGCTGGAGCACATCAACGCGGCATCCATGACGACGAGCTGCTTGGGTCTGCCTGAGGAACAGGCCCGGCACATCTTCAAACAGATCGTCAGCGCCGTCACCCACTGCCACAGCAATCGCATCGCACACAGGTTCAGGATTCGATTAACACAGGTTCAGGATGGGATTAACACAGGTTCAGGATGGGATTAACACAGGTTCAGGATGGGATCAACACAGGTTCAGGATGGGATTAACACAGGTTTAATGTTCACAGATGGGATCAATACAGACTCAGTCTTCACACGAACAGGAATGCAACAGGGCACAAACTCTGAATTCATTTTCATTTACAGGTTTATAACAGGGGCTGTTTTTCATTCTTAGAATCAGCAACATGGAAGGCATTCATCATTTGTATTTGTTTCATGTGTTTCTGTTTCGTTTATTTATTACACAGAGATCTGAAATGTGAAAATATCCTGCTGGATGAGAGAGGACTTGTGAAATTGACAGGTAAGACTTCATTTTAAATGAATCTGTCATCTGCCCGCGGGGGAAAACCGTACACCCACTGAACGCCTGGCATGTGCGATTTCTCCTGACAGATTTTGGCTTCGCAAACCAGTACAGCGACAGGAACGCTCTGATGAGCACGTTCTGCGGCTCGGCAGCCTACACTGCTCCCGAGATCCTCCTGTCTCGCAAGTACAGCGGAGAGCAAGCCGACCTGTGGAGCTTGTGAGTGTGCTTGTGTCTGCCTTCACAGCGCACAGCACCGACGTTCCAGATTCGGTTTTCTCACGATCTATTTACTGGCCCAAACAGATCTTACACCGTGTGGTTATAACATTCTATGTTGTTAAACTGGCTTTTTAAATGTTTGCGGTGCAGTGTAAACAGTTTTCTGAAACAAACCTGAATAAGTAATATAAGCAATAGCCAACCAGATTTGTATAATTATTCCTGGAAACTACACCACTTCTCATACTCAGAGGCAATTCAGCGTGATTCACATAAAGGAGTTACTAAATAGATAACTTAAACATTGATTTAAACCGAATAAATTTCAAACAGATCAAAATAAACTAGCAACCAAAATATTTTTTCCAAATTAAAGTGATAGAAATGTTACATACATGTAAAGTGTTGTGATAAAAATGTAAATAAAGTCACAATAATTTATGAATGTCACTGAACATCTCGTCAGAGCACATTGCTTTAACGCTGAAGCACTGCTTAAACAATTTCCTCCAGTTGCTCTAGGAAAACTAAACCAGGTTTTTCTAACTCTGTGTAAACTCGCCCTGCCCTTTTCCTTGTGTACTGTGTAGGGGGGTGATTCTATACGCGATGATCACGGGGAAACTGCCGTACAACGAGAAGCACCCACGCAAACTGGTATTGCTCATCAGGAAAGGCCTCCCCTTCCACCACCCCATGTCTCAACGTACGTGCAAAATTTTTTCATTGTTGCTGAGGCTTTTTTTAGACAAATTAGAGCCATTTTGTTTAGTATTAATATGACTGTCACTTTTTAAATACGAGTTAAAAACACGTGTGACCGCTTGAGAGTCTTGAATGTGTCGCACGCAGGGATTTTAATATTTGCGTACGGCCACAGACTTTTACGCACACAAACTGGTCAGATTCTACAGTTAACAGTTAACTCGACATCCGCACGTGCGATGTTCGCATAGAGCTCTGTTTTGGCCAGGAAGCCGAGCGAGCTCATGCAGAGCTAATGCGCGTGTTCCTCTCCCGCTCAGCGTGCCGGGACCTATTGAAGCAGCTCCTGCAGTGGCAGCCGTCCGCGCGCCTGCCCGCGCGCCAGATCAGCAAGCACTACTGGATGGCGCTACCTCCCTCGTCACACTCGTACAAGGTGCTCATTACCAAGAGCGACATCACGGACAAGACGGCGGCGCACGAGAGGACTGGTGAGTGTGACGTGAGACTCGAGCTGATTAAGGACACACAGCATCATTAATTAAAGCAACACTGTTCTATATCTCTGCTGTAATATCGCCACCTCGTGGAGAACTTTCTGTAAGCAAACCATGAGTGAGTGAGTCATTAACAGTTCAGTTCCCCAAGTGTAAAAACACATGAAATTGCACATGAAACCCCATGCACTGCAGTATCATAATGCAATGTTTTTGGCCCGTTTCCATTATTTAAATATCATAACTGTATTTTGCTTTCAAATCGCACCTTTACAGGTAAACTGACTGGGTTCTGAAGGTCTATTAGATTCACAGCTTACATTTTTCTTCAGCTTGATGACATCAACAGATGACTGAACTAATGTACTTTTAATTGATTTATCAATATGTTTCATGTGATCAAGCTGTAAATTCTGTACCTGCAGGACATTACACATGCACCCGTATGTGTTCAGGCACATGTGTCCCAAAAGCCCCGCCCTGCCAGTCAGGTCCAGGGATGCGTACTTCAAAAGCCCCACCCACCCAAATGGGTCCAGGCACATGTGCCCCACAGACACTGCCCACTTGGCAGTGTCACATCAGCCTGCCCAAGGACCATAAGACCGTATCATGGCGACAGGGATCATTCAGCACCTGCTGCCATAGTAACGCTGTTGGGAAGAGAAGGGTCGCAACGGTGTGTCCCCGTGGTGCACACCCCTCGCCCGGCCAACTACTGAGGCCCAGCCAGAACCTGTCCGGCGGGCCACTTCAGCTCTTCATCCGCTGCCCGCAGCCGCCCTCTGCCCCAAAGCCCTTCCACAACCTGCTCAACTTTTGGAAATACGGCACGAGCCCTTCCGGGGGGCCCAAGGCCCAGCCGAAGGTGCGCACGTGCTCGGGGAGACGTCCCGCTGCACCACGGCCTCACGCTGCCACGGCAGGACTCTTGTCGACCTGCACATGCACTGGACACGCTGCCAATTCAGTCTAGATTTTACTTTTAGTATTTAAAAGGGGATTTTTGAGAGAACCCAGACAGGGTTAAACCAGATTCCAGAAACTTTGCAATGAGTGGCTATTCCCTTTCCCCCAAACTCTATTAATTCTTTAATAGAAAAAGTAATTTGACTTTGTATACGGGTGTGAGATCCTTTCTCAGACTGCAAACATACATCAATAAAAGTACAATATTCTCAGAAAAAAGTTACTTTTAATTAATACCACTGTCCCATCTGTTAACTGATGGAATTAAAACAGTTCAGTGGTGATTCTGGTAAAAAGATTTGTACAGTTATGAGGGTTATAAGACTGAGTTTGGAGGTGCTCCAGCAGCTCTGGATCAGCTGTTCAACGTTCCAGGTGTGCTTCTGGATCAGCTGTTCAACGTTCCAGGCCTTCTTGATTGTGAGTGTTCAAATCTTCTTCCCCCTCCCTTCCGAGTAGACGCTGGGTCTCTTTCTCAATCTGCTCCTGCTCTTTAGTGTCCAAGTCCTTCAGCTTCTGCTCCATGCCTTCAGGGATCTCCACCTCCATCAGGTTCTCCATCCCTGCCTCTGGCTCGTCCCCAATCAAAACCTAAACAAACACACACACACACACACACACACACACACACACACAGTGAGGGTCACTAGTATTTTGGACTGTGCCCATATCCAATGGTGTCTCTTTCAGTTCAACTCAGGGAGTGTATGATGGGTAATGATGTAAAATGCAGCTTTACTGTATGGCTGTCAAGTACCAATTAAACAATCTGTCAACATGGGGGAAAATACTCCACATTCAAGTAATATGATAGCAGTTATAGCTCACTTATTCACAACATGTAGCACTACCCAAAAAGGCCATTAATCCAAGGTAAATATTAGGATTATTCCAAGTCTCTCATAGTGGGTGTTTTATGGCAGTGATTAAAACGGTTGGGTAAAAACCCAAGCGACTGAACCTTTGCCTGGAGCCTCAGTTCAGAGGGATTCTCTCCTGTGAGGTGGATCAGGCTTTATAGACCCTCACAACAGCTTTTCCACGGAGTCGTTTGCTCACGTTACTACTGCCACTGTGCCCACACTGACAGGACCAGGGCTTTTTCCCCCCACCAAATTACTGCGTCCTGCCTTCACTTGGTGTTTTTATATCTCTTTTTCCTTCCTTTCAGCCAAGGCCATAAACCTCTGCTGGGCATCACGCCCTGCAGCCTGGGGCAACACTGAGCACAGTGATCATACGGTAGGCTCTAGCGCTCGCAGGCCCCGCCCAGCGCCAGGCCCCGCCCAGCACCTGACTAACTTGAGGCTGCAGAAGGGAATGAACTAGTTCAACTCTGTACAAAGCATGTGAGGCCAGTTGAACATGGTCTCTGACAAACCCACAATAACTCTTTCATGAATGTTGTGTGTCAGGCCTGAGCATTACCTGAACAAGTTTTTCACAGGATGCAATCACCTGTGGTTCCTTCTCCCACTTATGAAACTCGCGCATGATTGGATAAACGTTCTTCTCCTTCATGATCTGACGTCCCACTTTGGTGGCGGTAAGCTGTGTCAAACGCGTCAGTTAAAATGAACTGATCAAAACCATAACAGTATGTTCTTCCACCATTTACCAAGAAGCCTTCACATGACAGTGTCAAACAGAATTCACATTCGTTTGTGTGTGAACATGTGCAGAACACTTCTCACCAGCAATAGGGTCTCGATAAGCATCTTGCGGATGTCAGGGTCTTCCTCCCTCTTTTTGTCCTCTGGGAGGTACTGTAGGTCCACAGGCAGACCTTCACAGAAAAACACAAAAACCCATTTTCCATTGCTGAAATGTCCCAGTGTGAACGGCTCGGTCCCAGTGTGAACGGCTCGGTCCCAGGGGCCCAGAGAGCCTCTGTGCTATTGACTGGGCTGGCTATTCTCCAGAAACCCAAACAGCTCATTCTAAACTACAGCTGAATAGAGCCATGTTCCACAAGACTATTAAAATCACACACAAATAGAGCCGTTGAAGCACCATTATATAACCGCAACCTCTGAACGTGAACCAAAGATGAAGACGGCACAAATTCACGACTTCCAGCACCACTGACGTCGGCCACGTTTTCCATCCTGCATGAGCTGACAACTTAATCATCTTGGTTACTGTAAAGAACTATGCTCCCTTCATGCAGCTTGCAAACCGTTTAAATAATTCACTCTGCCCTCTACTGACCAAAACAGGCCACTGCGACAGCAGGCTGTAATGCAAAAACTGTCAAAGCCAGTGGCACAATTTTATGGAGAAAAATAATAAATACCACCACATCACGACCCACAAACAACTCTGGAGATCTTATTAAAATAATAATAATGATAATAATAAGAGGGGGAAAAAGCTTCACAAACAAGATACAAGTTTAACCAAAATGCTACACCACACAAAGTACGGCACCTTCGTTCTCCTCTTCAGACAGCTCCTCCGGCCCTGCCAGTGGCAACAGCAGGAAAGGCAAAATGTCCACTGCATCGCTTAGCAACCACTCATGGTGCGCTGGAAGAGAAAGGAGCTTCAGCTAAATGTCTCAAGGCCATTGGGAAGTTAAGATCAAACAGAGTTTGGGCCTTGTTCAAGACCAGTTTGGTATTCTTAAATTTGTCTTATAACTGTGCCATATCACTTTAAGAAAATGTTCGTATGTGTAGAAAATTGTCATAAATGTCTCTTTTAAACAGCTCTGTTCAAGTAACAATATGCATTGAAGAAAACATGCATATCTGATACCGAAAAAGAGTTAATAGAATAACCACCCTGCACGATTAAGCCATAAGCAGAGAGTTTTAACTACTCCACTGTACCATGTGTTTGTATACATGTGTGTATCTGTGAATGTGTGTAATGTACATAATCTTAAAAGCCTGTGTGGCCAAGTGCATGAGGAACATCCTGTGTTCCACTGTAAATATGCAGCTTGCTGTGTGATGCAGTAACGCCTTACTGCAATCAAAACAGCAGTGTGTGTGTGTGTGTGTGATGCAGTAATGCCTTAGTGTGGTCAAAACAGCAGTGTGTGTGTGTGTGTGTGTGTGTGAGAGATGCAGTAATGCCTTACTGTAATCAAAACAGTGTGTGTGTGTGTGTGTGTGTGTGTGGTGCAACAATGCCTTGTGGTAGTGAAGAGCAGTGTGTGTGTGATGGGTGTATACATGTATCTGTATGCGTGTGATGGGTGTGTGTGTGTGTATGTGTGTGTATTTGTTGCCATAAACTCTTACTGTAGTCGAAGCAGCAGTTCCTGACTGTGCCCACCACACCACCCCGCCTGGTGACAGAAGCCTCATACTGAGTGTAGGGAAGAAGCCTCTGTATTACACACCTAGAGGGCAACACACACACACACAGATGGCAACATTCCTCAAGGTTTCGGGTTACTCATATACTTTAACACCTTTGTTCCCAGTAACGCACAGCACAAAACTCAATAAAAGCACCCTGAACCCTGGTTTAATTCAGCTCGTTTAGTCCGTTCAGTTAGTGTGGTTAACTTAATTCCCTCAGTACAGTCAACACCGTTCTGTTACAGAGCACATTTGCAATTAGTGTGACTGTAGAGGTCAGTGCAGTTCAACTGATTCATGTTTCAGTTTCGAAGGTACAAACATTTTCATAGGACCACATCAAAAGCATTAGTGACGAGAGCGGGTGATTTGTTTTGTAAAGTGATCCTCTGCCTTCCTACAATGGTCTTCGACTTCAAACTCGCAAAATTAGTTCAAAGACAAGAACCCTAAATGAGTCTTCATGTGGTCACTGTCTAGTCTAGCTATCCATCCACCAGTGCTGAAGCTCTAAGCTAGGTGAGTCAAACTAGGAGCGTAACCAAACTCTTCTGGGGGCAGAGGGTGTGCCACACATCTGGTTCCTTCAGCGTGGACCAACCTTTCCTTGTCCAGGATGAAGTGCCTGGTCTCGGGGAGCTGAGTGAGGTTGGATAGCAGGGGCCCCAGGTAGTGCAGTGAAGCTTTCTTATTGAAGCCCTCCGTGCAGAAGATCTCTACGACTTTCGCCAGGCCGATCTCCTGGTCCTGCAGCACCCGAAACACCTCTCTACACGTCCGCTCGTGTCTGGACAGGTTTGTGAGGATGGTGCAGATGCGGTCGGCGAACTCGTACTCTGGCTTCAGGAGATGGCGGAAGAGTGTGGGGAGAACGTTCGCCTCCTTTACCAAAGGGTCGTGCAGGGTTTCGTCGGCAGAAAGGTTGATTAGCGCGTGGTAACTGTCCTTGACGATGGCGATGGAGTAGTCAGCCGTGAGGGTGAGCAGGGCCGCGAGGAAGCTGGGCTTTGTCCGAAGGTAGCAGCACCCGTCTCGGGTCCCCGTCAGACCCAGGATGTACTCCGTAGCCTGGCCCTTAACATCAGCTCTCGTGTCAAGCTGGAGGAATGAGAGCAGCTCTCTGGCCTCACCGTCACTCAGCATCCTGGCAGGATGTGTCTTTTTACAGAAGGACGTTTTTTTGGGTTGTTTTTTTTTTTTTTTTACAGATTCTGAGAACTTGATTCATTAATTTTTCAACCTGCTAAAGATTGGACAAAAAAAATCATCAGTCATAACAAAATATGTTCATAAACTAATTTTAGAGTTTACTACTTATGTTACTAATAAAACATTTTGTGTTATTTTAACTACAAAAAAGGATTGTCTTTCATTTTTCCTAAAAACAAGGATTTCAAATTCCGAGGGAGTCTGTTCCACAGCTTGGTAGCTTGTAATTAAAGCACACAGTGCATTTTAAACAGATTTTCTCTCTGACTGCAAGCCAACGTAACAATTAATTTTTGTTATAAAACAAAAGTTGTGGGTATACACCAAAGTTTTGTAAAATGCATCAGCAATTGCTCCGTCATTAGCTTAGCTGTCGGTTACGGCGTAACCCGAGTTTAACCCGGAGTTAGTCACGTAGGCACTCCAGTGCTAAATCTCAGTTCTGTGCCACTGAAATATCACACATCCGCCACTAGATGGCACTGCATCTAAGGTTTAACTGAGGTTTCAGTACCTTTATTTTTTCCACCATGTTTTGTAGACGTTATATTTTAAGTAAATACTGTCTTCAGAGCTGGACATAGGTAGAGGGGTCTTGCCCTTATTTACAAGTTGGCGTGTGCATGTATCGAGTGCATTCTGACTTTCTAAAGTGAATAAAACGTACTAGGAATATTTCCTGATGTTGACATGAATGTATTTACTCAAAGTGACAACCATTTGTCAAACAAAATTGAACATATATGTATTATATAAAAATGTAATGATGTAAACTCTGTGATTATGTTATTGTATATTATGTAATTATGTATATATGTGTAGTGTTATACATGTGTGCACAAAAATACATCAATTTATCCTCTGACCAACATGGCAGTTAATCTTAGCTGATGTAATTGTGGTAGTAGCTGGCTGTGCTCGCATGAGCTTCATGTGCTTTTACTGATGCTACATCAACTGGCTCCTTGCCTATAGGCGCTAACGTTAGCCATCAGCTCCCGCCCTGCGGATAGCGGTGGATCCGGCTGAGGCTGAGCTGGGCCAGTCTGATTCGCGCTTTCTCTTAGTGCTCTTTTGGATCCTGGCCAACATCGTTATTTAGCATCAACGCTACTTATCGTGCATTAGACTGATAGATGTCATGGGAACGGGTGAGCGTCATGTATGGTAATGCAGCCATAATCGCCCAGAACCGGACATGGGGAGTGCAGAAGAGTGAATTAAACACACTGAGGTTTCACCTCAGCCATCCTGCAGTCTTTGTTGCGCTCTCTCATATAATGTATTGTTCAGAGAAGCTAAGCTGACCCGTGTTTAGGTCATTACTATTACCCGATTCAGAAGTAAAAATACAGCAGGGTCGCGCTTCCACGAATATTTCAGGCTTGTTATGGTACTCCGGTTAGGGTTAGAGTAAGGGTTAGGTTGTAGTGGTATTCAGGCGTCTTTCTTCGAATCTTGCATTAAAACTAAAATGTTCTCCCGCGCAGCGTACGCCGGAGCAACACGGCTGTCTCTTTTTAAGTCCCTACGCCACGAAAAACTGCTTTAACTGATTCTATGAGAAACATCTCGTTCATCGTTGGAATTTCCAGCTCTTGCCATGATGCATCCCATTACGTTCTCAGAGGTATATTTATAGGCTATGTAAGTTAATTAGCCTAGTTAGGTCGGTGAACTGAATCGGTTGAGTTTCATGTCGGCTAATAATTTAAAAACCGCAATGGAAATAACTTTGACTACTCAATTGTGAGTAATGGAAATAAAAGCTGCAGCATCGTGGAATTAGAGACCCTGTGACAAAGTCTGTGCATAATTTCTATTACTGTCAGATTAGACCTGAAATAAAACAGACTGCTATTACATTCAATGAGTATAAAGATAGATGAATTGTGGGCTGTATACGCAGAGTATGGTATAAATGAACAGTAGGAAGACTATTAACATTTTCGTCTCTGTATTTAAAAGCAGATTTTTAAAGTTAAATATGTGGGGAAATGTACACTTGCTTTTAAAAGCCAACATAATATACTGATATCTTTCATTTCCTTATCATGCAGTGTTTCGTTTGTTGACCTGTTTTGACAGTACATTCGGTTTATCGGACGTTTATTTGCGGATCAGATTGACGTGTGCTTGTTTTGACAAGAATCAAGTTTTAATTAATGCGCGGCTATGTCTTAAACCGGTTTTGCCACACCTGTGTTAAAATGAGACTAAACAGTTGCTAAGATAATGACAAAGCAACTGTCGCAGCGGGTCTGATGCACGCTTCTTGCATATAACGTTATTACTCAACAGACATTCCCAAGGTTTTAGCAGAAACGCTAGCTAGCTATCGTACAAAATCACTAGAGATAGATATGAGTTCTCTTTTTTCATATGGATATCGTCTTTAGCTTCTTTGACATGCCGCGGTCATACCACACACATGATGAGGTGATTTTTATAGTTCTCAAAGCTCAAACAGACAAGGCGATGACATAACCCAGTACTTAATTAGCTAGTACTTACCAACTTCACAACGCACGAAACACATGTGCGGTAGCTGGTTAAGGACGTAGTTAGCACTTCGAGATGGGCGTTTATCTAAGCCAATCATTTTACAGGTCTCTTCTTGTTTTCGACATTTTATTGGTACGTGAAATTTGAATCCGCCTCCGTTTCGGTTTCGCTTGGCGCTTTTTGATGAGGTCGTGGTGTGCTTCATATATTGAGGCTGTAGTGTGTTTGAAATATGGCATCTGTACAAGTTAGCGAAGCGGAGAAAGTATATATAATGCACGGAGTACAGGTCAGTCACATGCACGAACTATATCTGCATTCTTTGTCCTTTACCTCCTGCTGTTTTTAAAGACTTAATACATATCTTTAGGTGGGAAAATAGATAGCCAGCAGTAACGTTTTACCATAGCTTTCTTGCTATCTAGCTAAAACTCGCTCGTCTTTTTATCAGTGTCATACGCATCTCGTCTCGCTGTAATTTGATGACCTGTACGTTGCATTTTGTCACTGGTTTGTGGCAGGATGACTTAAGAGTGGACGGACGTGGATGTGAGGACTACAGGCATATGGAGATTGAGACGGACGTAGTGTCAAATACAGATGGCTCTGCTAAAGTCCGAATGGTAGGTTAGTTATCGAAAACTCATCTGGACATTATGAACCAGAAGCCTTTGGACCAACCTCCAAATCTCATATGTCTGCCATAAAATTCTACTATTACTAATGCTACTGGTACTACTAATACATTGTCTGACACATCAGAATATTCTAACATGTCATTATCTTCTACATAGACTCGTAGAAGATAATGGTAGACCTACTCTAGCTTTATGAATGGGCTGTCTTGCCTCTTTCAGTCACTTGTGGTTTGTTTTCCACATGTTTTTGACATCGTAGTTAGGTGAGGCTTTGTAGGTATCCTAAAAAGTGGCCCCCAAACATCGTAGAGATCATGTGACATCTTGCTGAATGTTTAACAGGGTCACACAGACGTCCTTGTGGGCGTGAAGGCGGAACTGAGGAGGCCTAGGCCCACTGCACCAGATGAGGGCTATCTCGAGTTCTTCGTGGACTGGTGCGGGAAAAATCTATTTCGAGTTCTTCATGGACTGGTTGAATAATGTTGCAGCATGTTACCAAACATGGAGGGATGTGTGTTTTCTGTAGGGCAGACCTAACCCTTCCAAGACCACCTTTGCACTGATGAATCTTGTTTGATCCTCCAATTCATTTGGATCCTCTTTTTTGTTGTTGTTTTTCCAGATACCTGCTGTAAACCAAGTAGTTATTCTAGAACTGATCTTGTATTCTAGAACTGATCTTGTCCGTCGGTAGCAACCAAATAACATTAGCCTATAACACATGGTAAATAGCTTTTACACCAAGCATGCTGGGGTAAAAACCATTCTAAATTGTGCGTGCTCTCTGCCTGTGTTGGATATTTTACACCGACACAACGCATGTGGAATCATGGTTAAAAGTTTTGGGTTTGAGGTTTTAGAGGTGAACCCACATATGCGTCCTCACATCTTTCTCTTACAACAAAATGAAGCAGGAATCAGTACTGACTGCTGCTGCCTTCCAACATCATTTCTTGGTGTTTGTTCTGCTTTCTCCTTTTCTCCTCTCGTTTAGCTCGGCAAACGCCACTCCGGAGTTCGAAGGGCGCGGGGGCGAGGAGCTGGGCATGGAGCTGAGCAACACGCTCTATAAAGTGTTCAATAACCGGCGCAGCTTGGACCTGCGCGGCCTGTGCGTCTGCCCAGGGGAACATTGCTGGGTCCTGTATGTGGACGTGCTGGTGAGGAACCCAGATGCTAGGAAATGGCACATGGCAGGAAAAACAGAAGTTGATTCTTGTAGTTCTCAAGTTAAATTAATGCTGTGTTGTTATTGCTGTGTTGTAAGTATGTATGTTTGTTCCTTAAATAATTGAGTATAAGCGCTAAAATGAACATTCAGCACAGTGACCAGCAGGGAGTAAAAGAGTTTGTGAAAATGTACAAATATTTCCTTTAAATCCTGCTAAAAAGGGCTACAAATTGTTAAAGTGACTGTACCACTTAATTTCAGCACTATAATTACATACAGAAGCACTTTCACTTCATAACTAAACACACACTGCAAGTTGTCCTAGTGTTGGTACAGCTAGTAAAGCAGAAGTGGTACCAGTTTTACTGTAGCTCGTGCTTTGGCGGATTGTGTGACCTGAATATGACCTGGTTTAGATTCTCAGACAGGTGTGCACACTTCCCTCTCTTCAGTGCATTATGGAGGATGTATCAGTGTTTCCCAGCACCTGCATGAATCTAACACTGCAGAAAAAACCCCAGACATTTGAGATTCATCTGGGCCAGTCTTACCCCTACCTGTAGCCAGTCTTACCCCTACCTGTAGCACCAGGACCTGTAGGACTTGTTGAACAGCAGGATTTATGTTTTTTTTTTTATTTTTTAAACTGGATGTGTGTCACTAGAGTGGCTGCACTTCCACCCTTCACACCAGCGTCTTTTCTCTTTGTGATTTCAGCTCCTGCAGTGCGATGGAAATCTATTTGACGCGATGTCCATTGCCATTAAAGCAGCTCTGTTCAACACGCGGTACGTTTCACTTCACAGCTGTGACGTTCCTGTGTGGAGCTCCTGCACATCTGCTGTCTTCCTCAGATGAAGAGGTGCGAATGCCATCTGTCCCTGTCTAACCAGGATCCCGAAGGTGCGCGTGTCGGAGGATGAGGAGGGAGGCAGGGAGATCGAGCTGTCCGACGACCCCTACGACTGCTTGCGCCTCGCGGTGGAGAACGTCCCTTGCATCGTGACCTTGTGCAAGGCAAGTCTGCACAGCGCCCCCTGGCTGTGCCTCCGTTCCCCGGCGTCATTTCGGGTAGATCTTTGCAGTAGAACATACTGCTTCGGTAGAAAATGAGCCGTCCTCTGTGGTCGGGCTGCAGGTCGGCCATCGGCACGTGGTGGATGCCACGCTGCAGGAGAAGGCATGTTCGACCGCCAGCCTGCTGCTCGCCATCACCCACAACGGAACGGTGACCTGCGTGCGCAAGATAGGAGCCGGCAGTCTGGACCCAGACAGCGTCTTCGAGATGACTGAGGTTAGCGAGAACATACCCGTTCTCTCCTAGCGTGGCACCAAACTAAAATGATGTCACTGTTTACATACAGCCAATGTGTGAATTTGGCATCAGTGCTTCATTAAATTAGGGGACCACTGACTACATGCAAGCAGAGCTCTGTAGTTTGAGTTTGCTGGGGACAGGTGGTGTTCAGTAAAGATTAAAACCAGGAGTTAAGTAGTCAAGGTTGACTCCTAATTACATTCCACAGACAGTTCTCATTAGGCTTGTTCATTTTGATCTCTTAACCCGTGTAATTAAATTCCTGTTTCCTAGGTGACCTTTGAAAAATGGTGGAAAGCACTAATCCCATGCAGTATGTTCTTGAATATGAAAAGAGGAATGACTATTTTGTTTGTTGTGAGTTGTCGTAGCATTTAGGTAACGTTTTTATTGCTATTGTTTTCTTCCTGTGTGTGTGTGTGTGTGTGTGTGTGTGTGTGTGTGTGTGTGTGTGTGTTTAGACAGGAAAGCGAGTGGGGAAGGCTCTTCATGCTCCTCTCATGGAGCTTCTGCAAAAGGATGAGGGTCTTGGCAAGAAGAGACGGAAGGTCGGCTTCCTGGCGTAGCAGGATCTCCACCTCTTATTCCACTTTGAATTTGTTTTGTATTTTAAACATCAAATAAATGAATTTGGATATTTTCCTTTTTGATTGTGGTTTGATTTTGAATGTCACCAAAACAGCATTCTGTATCACCTGCAAAAGAAAATAAGTTCTTCCACTTCATATATAATTCTATCCAACACAAACACACCAGCTGCTGCTGTCCTCGCTTGTCCTCAAAGGCATGAGCAAACATCCGTTTGTTTCTTAGGCTTTTGGAAGAAAATCAGGTCTCTTGTGGTGTGAGTTTTCCCTCCTGAACACTACACATTGCTCCATGCACCTCCAGTAGCTATAGGTTTTCCTGAGTGCTTTTTTTGGTCATGTGCAATCATGGAGGAGCCACTATCTCACCACAGCAGCCAGGAGTGGTGCGCTGGTTTCTTCTGAATGGCTGCATTGGTTTCCCAAGCAGTTACAAAGAGCTTCCCTTCATTTCTTTCACGAGTCTGTAGGATTGCGATTTAAAGCCTGTTAGATGAAGAGCATATTTTCATCCACCCTGTTTTTGACTTTTCTAAAGATGATCGGCTCAAACATTTCAATGTTTTCCTCTTGACAAACAAAGTGCTTCCACTGTGATGACCTCGCAGGTGCTGAAGACGCCAGGCGTCATCCACTTCAGGTCACCACAGCAGTACGTTAGCAGTGGGACGGTGGTCCACAGCTCCCACGGGCCTGTTGGTGTGGCTCCTCACTGCCTTGCTCACAGACCAGAATGGGGTGTTCCCCTGGGTCTTTCACTCTGCCACGTGTCATCTGAAAAGACTCCAGACTGCAGCTGAGCACCTGGATGCTGGCCATCGCTTCTTTTCTGCTGGAGGAGAGCTTCACCAGGCAATGCTGGTTGCTTGCCTACTATACGGACATGTTTTGTGCCTCTGTTACCATTAGTTAGGGTTCTGGTTATGGCCAATTGCCATAAAAACAGATCTACTAATATGAGTGCATTAGCATATACCACAGAAGTGTATTTTTCAACCTGTTTACATGGTGGAAGAGGGTTTCAAATATGTAGAAAAATAGGTAAGATCAAGTACATAAAGGAAACCTGTGCTACAGTATGGATGAGAGCTACAAATAGTGTGTGTGTGTGTGTGTGGATTACTACCACGCCCTAAGGCTCCTCAGGCAGCAGTAGGCTTATATTACAGCACTTTTCCTCTCTGAGCATAAATCCCCTCTCCTGTCTGAAACAGCCTTACAGCACCACCATCTCCAAAAGCAGCCGTTCCTCCACCCGTGTCAGCACGGAGGTTAGAGTTGCGTGGCTCCTCATCTCTGTGCTCCTCATCCAGGGCTCCGACCAGCAGGGTGCAGCCAAGGTGAAGCCCCCAGTTAAAAAGGGTAGGGAAACTGTTTCTGTATCGCCATGCAGTTATTGTAGGATGTGATCCTGTTTAGCACCTTTCTAATTAGCATGCATGCCAAACTGCTCTCCACAGTGAGTAGTTTTGTGCATCTCAAGGTAGAACTGCAAGCTAATGCCCAGAATAAGTAGAATAATTTTTTAATCTGGACAAAAACAATATTTATGTTTTTGTCCAGATTGGATATTTGTTTTTCCAGTATTTAAGACTTACTTTCCCCAAGTCAGTCATCTACAATAACATAAACACTTAGATACAGAATGTTTTTGTGGTGTTGTTTTGGAACCGTACACTCTAAACCACTACACACACACACACACACACACACACACACACACACACACACACACACACACACACTCTCTCTCTCTCTCTCTCTCTCAGATGTCACGGGAAACAGTGCCATAGGGAACATACAGAAGCAGATCAATAATATCGTAGCAGAGATGAACTTGCTGAAGGAGAACCTGGCTCTCCACACAGGTGAGGACTGCACTAAACTGACTTTTCTTGCTGCATTTTCCTTTAAACTTTCTTTGCGGCTAAAAAAAAAAAAGTAATAAGCAAATCAACAAAAATAACAAAAAAATGATATTTTCTGTAATTGTTCTGCTAGAAATGTTTCACTAAGTATTTTCACTAAGTATTTGCATTTCTTTTTTGCTAGCATGTTTATTCTCTTGCTGAGTCATTATCAGTGAGGGCTAACATCATACTAACATCATACTAACATCATACCAACCAGCCCCCATGTAGCAGTTATCTGTGTAAGAGTCATAATTACTGTATCAACTGAACATGTAGTGGCATTAATATTATGGCATAAACATTTTTATTCTTAAGCATTTTTTAAAATTACATTTTTTATGTCACAATCTGGTCAGTAGTATGTGTGGTTATACAATATGAACTTATATGTGCTCTAGTTTGCCTGAGAGGGAAAAAGGTCCATGGGAAGTGTTTTCTTGCTGACTCTGTGAAGAAGAAGTACCACCCAGCCAGTGAGCACTGTATCGCCCTGGGTGGCACACTTGTCACGCCCCTCAGTGGTGCCCAGAACCAACAGCTCGCTGATTACGTCCAGGAGACCATGGGCCCCGATGCCAGGATCTGGTTGGGGGTTAATGACATGCAGAAAGAAGGTGTCTGGGTCGATCCGACAGGAGCCAGCGTACGTTTCACGAGCTGGGAGGCTTCTGCTCGTTCCTCACAGCCTGACAGAGGGATCTCTGAAAACGGCGCCGTCTTGTCCAGCACATCTGGAGGAACATGGTTGGATGAGAACTGCCGTATGGACAGAGCATCTGTGTGCAAGTTCAAAATCGTCTGAGGAGCAGTACGAGATCATTTCTGTGGCCATAACCCTCTCTCCTTTTTCACAGTCCAGCTTTCAGCAGCATCCCTGCCAGTGGTGTGTGGCTCCATCCAAGCATTATGGTGCGTGGCTCCACCCAAGCTTTATCCCCTGTCTATAGAGGCTTCAGACAGAACAGACACCACTGTTTCATTGATCCCTCCTGCCTCTTGCTTCTGAAGGAATTCAAATGTTTAATCCAGTTTAGAAATGCATAGGTGCGTTGCAGTGTTGGATAAATGCAGTGCTTTTGAATATGGAGTAGTGTGGCATATTACCAAATGGACAAAAGGTGCTGGATATCTGTGTGATAAAAGCACTGCATGGTTCTGCTCTTTAGCTTTGTGGCTTCTGATATAATAAAAGACATTTTTAGATTCTTCCAAGGAGGTTTGGATTCTTTCATTTTACAACAACTTAATATTAACACAAAAAAAATCATTTTAGTGATTTTAGCTCAGTCTATCAAAAAAGGACACAGCTGCTCAAACATTAAAAATTTATTCATTAAAAGAATGTAAGGTATATGCATTATACAAGCAATGCATTTGTAACACTTAAAAAACATAAATAAATCAGCACTGAATCGCTCATAGATTCAATATATTGATCCCAACTAAAATAAAAAAAAAGAGAGATAAAACTAGACGGAAACTGACAGCAGTACCATCAGCACACAGGACGAGTTCCTCCAAAGCCGTTGGATCTGGATGCACACATGATAAAATGACCACAATCGTGTGACCACACGTCCAAGTGGCAGTTCATTTCTCCAAGGGTTCCCATGACAACACTGTATGATATTTATATCCAAACAAGTTGAAGGTCCATAGATTTTTTTAAATGTCTGTCAAACAGACAAAAGTAGATGGATAACAGCATCGTGGGCTGGCTGCCCTTTAGGACCCAACCGTGATGATCACCCATCAGAACTTCCTCCGTCCTTCCACACGTGACAGGACACACGAGATCCTTCATCCCATGCAGGACTTAATCAACTTCATCGTATGTCACATCTGGCGGAGGCAGCGGGTCGTCATTGGACAAACTAATCGTGTTCAGGTCGCCCTGGTTCTTGAATGTGTATAGCTCATTATCCACCATGCGGCGGTCCTCGAACCCCACGCTGTTCAAAGGGCCCAGCGGACTCCGAGGACGGGGGGGCATGAAGGTGTCGGAGGGGTCCAGGAAAGGACGGTAGCCATCCGTCTCTGTTCCCTGGCGTCTGTCGGGCACAGAGTTGACCTCTGTGGGGTCCACGGGTCCGGTGAACGGGCGGTACGTGTCCATCTGATGGCTGTTGAAATGACCATTCCCTCCGTCGTTATGTCTGTCCTCTTCCAAAAGATGGCCGTAGACCATAGTGTCATCAATATAGTCGTACACGTGAGACTCGTTGTTTGCTCGGGTTTTCGGGAAGCTGGCATCACCAGGGAGGGAAGCGATTCCCTTAGGAATGAAGATTGAAGATCTGTTGGTCAGCTGGTGCTTCTTTTTCCTGTCGAGCAGTCAGAGGAATACAACAAGTCATTTGTTACTGCGTCACATTAAATTTGTTCAAGCAATTTAGTTCACATTCATTCGGTTTATGACTAACATAATATCAAGAGCATTTCCTGGTAACATTCTTGAGAACAGAAGGGCCATTGAAAGAAATCACAATCATTTAATGATTCATTACTATATGGAAATGGAAAAAACAGGTGTAATTAAAAGTAAGGTTTTCATATCATATCAAAAGCATACAAGCAGAGTTCACAAGGGTGGTGAATGAACCTCACCGTAAAACTACACAGACAACAATGAGAATGATGATCGCCAAGGCAAGCAGTGAACCAATTACACCCAAAATGATGGTCAGCAGTTTCCCTACAAACAAAATAAATAAACGACAGCTGAAACACACAGCATCGCAGCAACCACACATTTAGGGCAAACATTAAAGTTTGTCAAAGTCCCAAAGCTCAGATCTAAGTACTCATTAGATCTGACATAACTCAGGAGCATTTGAATTATGGGTGCTTACTGTTCTTCTTCTTCAGAGAGATTTGGCTTAAAATAGCGAAATGGCCATGAGTAGGTTCACAGTTTGACATGTTGAGGTAGAAACTCTCGGCCATGCTGACTTGTTGTTTAAACGATTTGTCCTCCCTAAAGCCCAGCTCCTCGTCCGAGCCCATCTTGTTAACAATCACACTGGCGTGGCCCTCATCACAACTGGGCTGGCTGACATTGAGGAAGGACAGCTCAGCCCTGTAGTCCTCTGGAATATTTACGATCCATGATAAGGTATAGTCTGAATTCATTGTTCCTGGCCAGTTGGGTGTCATGAAGAGAACAGGCTTAAGGTCAAGTGGTGAGAGAGAGATGGTGTAGATCAATTTCTCTGTGAGGAAGAGGGAGAGTGACGGAGAGACACAACAAGAGAATTGTGACTACAAATAAGGCCAAGGCAACTGGTTCTGCATCTCACCTGGGCATTAAAACCATTTAGTAAAAAAAGCTGTAACCACCTGTGATGTCTGAACTGAAGGTCACATTGAAGAACGGGCCATTCTGTTGGCTCAGACCCTGAGCCCCTGACGCTGCAGTGATGGTAATGTTGGAGGCGATCTGGATTTTGTCAATGTAGCCTTTGCTGGCAAGAGAGCTAAAGCAGCCAATGCTGGTGCCATCTGCCTCGAAGACCTGGACCGACGAGGGGGCAGTGCAGTCCTGCCCTGGGCCCAGCTGGGTCAGGCGGCCCCGTGGAGCACTCAGCTCCACGGCTCCGTCCGGAGGCATCTGCAGAACCCAGGCCACTTCCTTGAGAGGTGTGGGCAGACAGGCGTCCAGCGCAGGGACCTGGAGCAGAGTCCCAACCAGTGAACAGGAAGACAAACTCTGGCACCCTGAAAGACATTGTGGTTGAGGGGGTGGAGGGGGTGGGAAAGATGTGGCAAGATCAAAAGCATGAAGCACATGAATACATTCCAACTTGTTTTAAAAGTAACTCGATAGGCCTCAAACAAAAGAAACCATGTCATTGTATCATTTTGACATGATATTCCTTTTGCCTGACTAACACAATGTACAGCAAAGGAAAATCAAGAGTCAGTTTACAAAGGGTATTTTTCAAAACATGACAGCTGAAAATGAAACCTGGAGCGTCAAACAATTTTAAACCCCTTCTGTTCAAACACATTCCGTTTATTGGCAAAACTACCATCATGATAACGAGAAGAAAAAACTCTTTTTCACGAATGATTATATCAGCACTGTGACAGGATAGTCTGTTCAAAATAGCCAGGGCAGTTCCCATGGTTACCGATGGTCTTTGTGGCAGTAAGAAGGAGCTCATCGCTTCTGCAGTCCAGGAAGGACAGCTGGGCTTTGGAGCCTGGAGGTACAGTGATGGTCTTCTGCACCACTGAGTCTATGCTAAGTTCACAGAAGGAGTCAGTGGTCTGGTCTTGTATTTTGATGCTCAGCCCTTTATCATTCTGGAGATCCACTGTGCAAAGATCTAAGCAGCACAGTAGGAAAGCAAGATTTGTGAGCTTGTAATAAATTAAAATGACGATGGTTCAGAATGTACTCTTAACGATTAAAATTAATCAAACATATGTAGAATTCTAAATATGATAGCAGCTAAATATGACACCACAAATTTTGGGTTAACATCTTAAATTATTGTGAAGTACAATTTATGATGCAAGCCTTGTGTCTAGTTAAAACATGCTCAGTACAATTCAAAACAATCATAATTTTAAGTTTAATTCATCATATAACTTTGTAAAAGAGAAGAAAATCCTTACATGGAACTCCACTCCTGAATACAGATACCCTGAAGTTAAGGACGAGGCTTTGGGTACTGCCCTTCTTGGCATCACAGTTGGTCAGAGACAGGCTAAAGTTTCCCTGATGATTGGTAGGTTGGTCGTCTTTGAGGGTCTTTTCGATTGGAGCCTGGCCGTCCTGCTGGTAGGTGACTTTGACCACTCTGCTTTGACACTCTGGCTCTGTGAACTTCACAAACGTAACTGTGTAGTTATGCATTGGCGGAACCGCAAAGTTCCACTTCATCACATAATCACTTGGGATGGAAGTGGCACTGAAGATGTCCGTCTTCGACAGCCCACGAGGCAGCACAACATCCGCTAGAGCCGAAACGGGGGGAGACTCTGGAACAGACACCACACTGGTGATTAATCCCATTCTCCTGTTTAGTCTGCTGCCATATACTTTTGGTATTTTTAAATGAATATTGACAAGCCAAATGTTTGTAATTGTTTATTAATAACAATACAAATATGGCCAAAACACTGAATGTGAATTCTGAATCTAAACTAATTATTCTGAATCTAATTATATTTTTTTCTGTAATCAAAATAGATGCAAACAGCTTTCAATCCTTACCAATAGGTTCAGAGAATCTGAAGCCAGACGTGTTTAAGACTGTGTCTCTGGGAACCTCCAAAGACACACGACCTTTCCATAAGAGCTGCATACGAGTCACTGTTCCACCTCCACAGAACGAGCCCAAGGGCACCGTCCCTGCTCTCGAGTACATTAAGATGGTGTAGGTGTGTTTGTCGGGACACTGTTCCAACGGCTGGATCTGTTTCATTCCCGGCGCTGGGAAGTCCAGCTGGAAGGCCTTGATCGGGGTCACCTTCAGGTCCCATGTAAAGCTCCGATTGAAGTCTGGCAAGATGGAGTCCTCTGGATGTATGATATGATCGTAGGTGCATGACTTTGAACAATCTGAGATGAACAAGTTGAGAAAGGAATAAAACATTACAGTAAACCTTCATCCAGTACCTGGTCATAATGGAGGATGTAAATTGGAGGTGCATAATGGAGATGACAAACACTAAAATAGACATAACAAAACAAAACAAAAAAAGATTAGAGTCTTTTGAAAGTAACCTTTTGTGTTCTGCTTAGCGCCACCTACAGAAAGCTGCTCAAAGTAGAAATGAACTGCCTGCACATTTTAAACATTGGAAAATAAACAGTCTGCAATTCATATGAGGGTTTTAAAATGTAAACAGCTGTATTCAGATGTGATAGATCTGAATAATGATCATATTTATTGGGATTGAACAGAAATAGGCCTCACGAGGCCTCTGTGCTAAACCCCTGCTGTTGTATGTGTGTGTGTGTGTGTGTGTGTGCAGAAAATGTGTGTGATGTGTGATTTTTTAAAAAAAGCAACTTCGGTTTGAAGATAAAGGTGGAATACTGTGAGTAAAGTATTCTTTAATTTGGTTTTATTAGGGCATAATGATAGAAAAATCAATGAACATTTTCATAAAAAAGAGAGTATTGTGTAAGCCACCTTGATGTTTATGTATAAAACTATGAGCCCCACTCTGCTCTACGGTGCCTCGTGTGAGATCTTTGACGCCAATACAGCCCAAGCTATTCACTTTAACTCATTCAATAGTCTGCATCTTTAATTGCTATTATTACTGAAGTGTTTGGTATTAATTGTATTAATGTGTGTAATATGTGTGGATCTAGGAACCACACATCAGTACAAAACAAACCAAAGCCAAAATTTGATGCTGCTCACCAAGGTCTCTGTTGATCTCCACAGTGAAAATGCTCTGAGGTCTACGACAGGTGAACTTCACCGTGGTGTTCTGTGGCTCACTGAGGGTCTTCTCCGAGCTGCAGGCAGGATCCTCGGCCACGCAGACAGTACAGTTAGAGTCCACTGCACGCCTGCTGATAATCACCCTGGTGCCAGGCTGAGGCATCACAAACACCACGTGACCCTCTGGGTGGGGATACAAATAATAACAATTATTTTTTAAAAAGTTGGAAAAAAATTAAAGGATTATCCAAAGAGCTAACATGGCTGACAACAAATGAAAGGTACTGGGGATCTGCTAGTATGATCTCATACCAACAGCCTACTAGCCTGTATTCATTACTAGTAAACTACCAAAAATGACCATTTTTTAATGATCTTATTTATGGATTCCATCAAGAGCTTCCAGTTACACAGTCACCATAGCTGAGGTACAACAGTAGCCACTCTAATGACCAACCATGGTACCTTCTTTTCTGTAGAAACTTTTTTTCGACTACAGTAACCATGGCCTCTAAATGCACCACCGTTTATGACTGCACAACAGCTGTTTGGGAAGCACAAGCGGATTCAGTCATGGTTGCTAGGCAACTACAGCCTTCGGCACGGCATTCTCATCCAGCCACCTTCTCCAGAACATCTCTGCAGGAGCGCTTGGCTCCTCACACACTCTCTGATGCATCTGGAGCCAAAGGATGCTGGAATACTGTTAGGCACAGAAGTGACTGTTTTAGTGAATTCTCTGGAACCATAAACCACTGTACACAGGTCAGCTGTGCACAAGAATAATATAACCTTGTGGTGCTTAGATTTAAATAATATTCAAATATGATATTCAACTGCAATACTAGCCAGCAGTGTTCTGGATGAACTGAAACAGTCGGAATTCAATTTCAACTAGTGCCAATGTTGCTAGGCAACAGACAGTATAGCAATTGTTGGTGGCATGATATGGGAGATCAGAACAATGCAATGAGGTTGAGGTAAGGACAACTTTATGCAAATGGGGAGAGCAATTCGTACAGAAAACCAATCATGGCTGTGGAACACACCGAGTTAAACACATTGTGCTGCCCTTGGTTCTCCATCAGTGATTTGTTCTGTTCCTTTGTGAACGCATTCAACATGACCAACCAATCAAATCCAGCTTGCGGCTTGCCCATCCGTGGGTGGGAACACCCACCAACAACGTGACCAATCAGAAGCTGTATGGGTGACCTCAAGCAATTTAATCTGCTGCACTATGCGTGCATGGTTACAGTAATATCACAAATACCAGAACAAATACTGATCTCATCTTCATTTACATAATCTCCATTACGAATCAAAATGAAAGGCTCATGAGAGCCAGGCCATTAAAGAGGTCAATGTTTCCTAATTCGAATCATCATGAAGGCCTTCTGTAGCATCACCCTAATCTGCTCTCTAATGCACACGCACACACACACACTGACCCAAGGTTAAGGGAGTGAGAAAGTTTACAAAGTTCCAAGACTCAGACCCGGGAGCCCTGGCTACACACACCAACACACCATCCCAGTATCCCCAGACTCCAGCCAAAACAAGCGGACTGGATCACAACAAACTATCCAAGATGACAAACTTTCTGTTTGCTTCCCTGCAAATATGAAGTTTGTCATCTTGGATCGCATTTTTTTGTTTTTGTGAAGCCCAAGTGGAATACATAATTCATCTTTTGGACCCTGTCAAGAAAACAACACTTACTGAGAGGCATGAACTGCAATTCTACTTCCCAGATGTCAGTTCTTATTGTTGTGAAGTATTGCACTTTCCAGAATTTACTCCAAGAACTAGTCACATATTAGATCAATGGTATTTGGACTCAAACCTAATTGTACTGGCTAATAGGCATCCTCTGAGTCAACGACTCGTATAAAGCACTTCGGTAAGTTAGTGTTATTTAGCATCTGCTAAATGCCGAAAATGTTCATGTAAATAACTGTACAATCTGAAATTATTTAAGAGTTTATTAAAAGAGATGAAGCTAAGCTGTAGGCATGAATAAATTTGGTTTGAGCTGCTGTTCCATTATTGCAGAGAAAGGCTTCTTCACAAGTCTAGACTTGAGATACTGATTGCTAAAATGGAAGAGATGGCACAAATTTAGACCTCTGGTATTTCTGAGAGTAAAAGAAAAAAATGAAAATGAGCCTTGATGCAAAACTTTAAACTGGCAGAATTCAACATAAAACTAAAAAAATAATTGGATTTATTTCTACTGGTCCTTCTCTCTAAAACCATTTCATTATCTATGTTACATCATAGACTTCTCAGCAAATTACTTCTCCTGGCTGGTGTTCCAACCCAGTCTGGGTAAGGCTGCAACAAGGAAAGAAAACCAGAAAACGGTGGATGGTACATTTGTAAACAACCAGAAAAAAGTGGTATGAGGGGTGAACACAGCAGATACATGGCATGGGATAAATGGATGGGTATATTATAATTATAACAGGTATATTATAAGTCATCATGAAAGACTTTCGCTTCTGAACATCTGGAGGATATACCTCCTCAGCTCAGCCTACACGGACAGTATTCCTACACGGACAGTATTCCTACATGGACAGTATTCCTACACGGACAGTACTCCTCAGAGCGGAAGGCCTTGTAAACCCAAATGGTGAGTAACTTACAGAAAAGGATCTAATGAAGCAAAATGTAATAGAGAACAGAACTTTGTCATTGTACCAGTACAACACAATGGAAGGTATAGTATGACCTTTCTGTGCAATAAATAAATAAATAAAACTGCAAGCAAAAATACAAATCATAAACAGATAAAAGTGAGGGTCTCCCTGGAGAGGCTCTCTGGAGAAGAAGCCTTTTAGATCACTGGGAGCCCAACATTGAACATATTCGCACTGGGGAGTTATAATAAGCCTTGTCTTTGTTTGCAGTATTTAAGGACAGTCAAACATGACAGATGGCTTGACTCTGCTGTTCACGCACTGCAGGTATTCAGGTTGGACAACTTTTTAACTCCATTATCGTGGGCCACATGATAAAAAGCACCAGACACAAAGAGCATACCCACATGAGTGAAGCTGAATGGTAATATAGATAGATTATATTTTTTACAGGACATCTTCCTTTTGAAAGGCGGGGCAGGAAACCTGAGCAGACGCCAGAGTTTTCAACCCTTCACGTGCAGAAACATGAACCAGAGTGCAACTTGGATAATCCACGTAATGCTCGGCATGTGAGAACTCAACCACACTGCAAACAAAGCTGCGTTTACAAATCCTTTAACAGGAGTGTGCCGTCATCATCATCATCATCATCATCATAACCAGAATCTGGGCTGGAACACGCAAACGGACCAATGACCTGCTGTGTTACTGGAGCTAATCTCTCTGTTCAAATCCACTGATATTGTTAGCAAATCTGGTCCTTAAGCAAGTGAATTAAGACACACCATCAACATTTCCTTCAAAGCATAAAATAATGAAAAGCAACTCTATGTTGTGAATAAGTGTCACTTCCCTGAAGCTGGGAACTGAACCAGTCTCCCGTGACAGCTCTGTAATGCATTAGCGCTGCATGCAGCCCGCTGTTCAGCCGGTACAGTAACGGACTGTTGGTGAATGATTAATGTCGCACCATCCACGTTTCTCTGTGCAGTTTATTCCAACTTCTAAATTCAGTGTAATACCCTTAAGGTCAAAGGGCGGATGGGCCGAGTCCGTTTGTCAAGGCATGCAAGAAGAAACCCCTGAAGAGGAGTTACTGGTTTGTGAAGGGAGTTGCGTATTTTACAACAGCTGTAGAGAGGGTAATGTCTTTAAAGCATTGACGTCTTAACCACAAAATGAATTTAAAAAGTTTTTTACACATGCTTTTTAAAATAGACAAAATATGACAAAAATAAGACATTGTTCAAAAAGCTCATTTTTGAGGTTTCTGTGTCAATTTAAATTCATTTTTAATGAAAACTTCAAATGCGGCGGATACACAACAGCGAATTACACACATGCGTATTAACTGATTACCAGTAATGGAAGAGGGACGCCTGTTTGACTTACCTGACGTTTGCAGAACAAATAACAGGAACAGTCCTAACAGCTGCGAAACCATTTTCTCAGTCCACCGTTCCCCAGTTTTACAACAACACTTTTTGTTCAAGGCTTTGTGCTTTACATGTTGATAAGCCGCAACACGTTAGGATAGTATTTGAAAGATATTCTCGCCCAGTGCTAGCGCCACTTCCTGATTGACCGTACCTGTTTCACCTACTGGGCGTGTCTGAAAACTACCTGTCGAAACTTGACATGGATGTTCAGATGTGTGAATACGGGCGCTATTGAAGGAGTTAAAGAATGCACCCCAAAAAATATGAAACTGACATATTTAATTATTCACGATCACAAGTTATGTTTTCATCAGAGAACATTACTATAATGACATATTTAGCTTATATGTTTAGCCTAACTTGTGACTTTCAAAACAAACCTATAGAAAAACAGATCACAACTGTTGGCTATTATTTGTCTATAGTCTACGATGTTTGTTATTGTGACAAGCGGGAGACTAGATTGAGATGTTCTCTATCAGCTGTGGATAGTGATCCGCTGGTCTTAAGAACCTTTCCTGTCTACACACGCTGTTACACGCGCATTCCTGCCTATGTAACGTAAAAACGCCCAGAGGGTCTGTACTTTGCATTAAACTGCCTTCCTCAGTCGCAACCAATGAAATGCTTAACTTACCCAACAGGTATTACAAGTCACAAACGCACAAACGACAAAATTTGTTTCTCTCTCTCTCTCTCTCTCTCTCTCTCTCTCTCTCTCTCGGCACAGTGTTTATGCAGCAAACAGAGGGAAGCAGAGGCGACACCTATTTAAATTTTGAATGACTAATTATGAAATAGTCTAATTGTATAACTCACAACACAATGACCGGAATAACAGCTTACTATCCGTTGGTGCTTGGAGGTGTATCGTTCTCATACTTGAGGCCTACAGTTACAACAGTGACCACAAGAGGGAAACTGTGCCATACACTGAGAGAAAGCCTGTGACAACTATGTACATTCGTGGCTAAACGTTTTGAGACTGACACAAATTTTGGTTTTCACAAAGTTTACTGCCTCAGTGCTTGGTGCTAGCTTCTTCACTGCAACTGAAAGTCTCTCCTTGAAGTTCTTGATTCGATAAATGGTTGCTTTAGGTGCTCGCTCACAAGCAGCACTGTTCTTGCCTGTGAAGCTCTTAACGCCAGTCTGAGGCCAGTTTTGTGATTATTAACTTAATCACAAAAATTATTGAATTCCAGTCACTGCATTTCAGCCCTGCCACAAAATGTCCTGCTAACATCATTTCAGTGATGACTGATGCAAAAAAAAAAAATCGTGCCAGTCTCAAAATCTTTGGACATGACTTTAGTCTGGATTGTACACAAAGATTATAATTTAATTATCTTAGTTTAATAAATATTCTGTGAAACCTATGTTATCTGCTTCTATTTGGACTGCAGTTTCTCTTTGAATATTGTACCCACTTCACCTCCTTTCTTACTTGTTTAGCATGTTTTCATAACAGTGACATTTGGGATGGATGTGAGGGTTTCTAAAAGTAAAATGAATTACTATGAAAAACTAAGAATGTAAGATGTTGGTATAATTAATAAAAACATTTATTGAGATCAAAAAGAGGTAGGCTTCACAGGGCCTGGTTTAGACAATAGAGACCTCAGAAGACCTCTGTGCTGAGCCTCTGTTGGTGTGTGTAGGAAACCCAAGTTCAAATTAACTTTTTTAAAGTAATACAGCTAGACTTGGAGATAATGGTGGGTAACTAAGGGACACTCGGAGTCTTCAAGTTTTTCCATTTGGACAGAAATTGTAAAAATATCAAAAGGACAAGCTAATAAAAAGAAAGACATTAGTGACCTTGAAAAATACGTCTATGGTTATGCCAAAACTGTATAAAGTGCACGCCCTTTCATTGTTGAGAGACATTCTCCAGACGCTGCCTTTCACATCTAATAAAGGACCAGCTGTTCTCTTGAACACGGAGTCTGCATCTTTAATTTCAATCTTTATTGAAGTGTTATTTTGGTAGTCAGAATTAAAATTTGTTCAATTTGGGAACTGCGGATGTCTCACTGAGAACAGCTGCACTGCTGCTTTCAGTAGCAATGTTTCAGAAAGTCATATCAAATCAATCTTATGAGGTCATGTACTAGAAAATGTTTGGGAGCCAGAGATGCAAGTGCTGCCCCTGGAGCGTCTGAAGAGGAGGAATGTGGGTGTCTACCGTTGCTTTGGGTAGAATCTGAGGCCGATCCGTGTCAGACAGAGAGAGTTTACTCCTGACACCGGTGGCTTTCGCTTCTCTGAGAAGGTCCAGACGTGAAGAGGTGGATGTTAAGGGATCCGATTGTAGATAATCCGATGGACATAACAGTGACTGTGTAGAGTTGAGTCTTATGGGTACAGCACATTGTTACCTTCCTCCTCAGGAACGTTTGAAGGCCCATCACTAACGCAGAGTGACGAAGTGCAAAAGAAAGCAGCCTCCAACAACACACAGTATTCCCAAATCCATAAATACAAGGGTAAACACTTAAGAGAAGTGGAATATCTCTCTCACACACACACACACACACGACACTGTTCATCATAGGCTCTCCAGTGCAGTGTAAGAGAATGTCACAGGGCAGCGCAAACCATTACCAATGAGGCAGTCTCAGGCTATCTTGGTAAACTGTGCCAATGAAACCTGTGTGAAGCTAATCTAAGTAGCCACGTGACATGTAGCTTTGCAGTCTATTGATTGAACAATTAATTAATTAGTTAATTAATAACCATGATATTTTAGGTTAAAGTTGGTGGATCTGCCCATATTGAACATAAATGTAATATAGATTGTATAGAAGTTCACATTTCTGTGAAAGCTTCTGTGATTACAGATTTTACTTGCTACCAACAAAGTTGCTGTAAAGTTGTGAGGATAAATCCCAAACTCCTGCAGAAGTTGGGAGTGATGCATGTCCTCAATCACTCCCACAACTCCCTAACTGAGGGGTGTCGGAGTTTAGCCCAGGAGGACCAGAGTCCAGCAGAGTTTGGTGCTTGTTCTGCTCTGCTCCAACACGTATACTAAACCTGGTGATTGATTTATCATTTGAATCAGGTGTGTTTAAGCAAGTCAGTCACCTAACCACACTGGAATCTGTTTGCGTATCTTATATCTATCGTATCTACTGCAAACGATAGTAGATTGTTGTGTTGACACAAGCACAACATTTTTGAGCCCTGTAAATCTGATAGCTAGCTAGTTTAGCTGAATAAAGACTTGTTAACATTACTAAATATCCCCAAATAACATTTGTATATACTCACTAAATAAATAGAAAATATATGTTACTGAGCGGCCAATTAGATATACTGAACTTTGGAAGATAGGAATTAGTCTTAATGTTTTCTCTCAGGAAGCGTTACGTAGGGCGTGGCTTTGCATTATTTCACAGCAGCCGCCTGCCCGTAGGATGGCGAAATTAACACAAGGGGGAGCTCTAACATCATTCCACATTAGATAGACTGACGAGGTTGTTTGCCCTGTGCCTGTAGACATTTTCTGATCATCGGTTGATGCCGATTATATCAAAATTGCATTAACGACCCTAATTATTCATCCTAGCAATTAATCGGCCAACCACTACAAACAAACGAATGAATGAATAAGGCGAAGGTTAAGGAAGGAAAGAGAAAATATAGACGCTTGTACAGTGAAACACAATAGTAGTATCTGATTTATTACACGTTTTCCTTTGAATTTCCCTGTAACTGCTTTCAGACACGGTTTTCCTCCTGATATCAGGCTGAAGAATACTGTAGTTTTCTTTTAAAGCACTCTACCCAGACTCTACCCGGTAACAATGGCTCAGTTCAAAAACCATTAATATCAAAATAAAGAATGTTTCGAGAAAAAGAACAAGCAAGCGTGCTTGCGGTCAAACAAAAAATTCCCCTCCTCTACTTTTTTTCTTTTAATGGGGACACTTCCTGAGATCTCAGAATATAATTTCATATAATAACGTAAAACAATCAGTAGCTCCCAGCACACTCATCATAGACAAACAATGTTTTATAAAGGTAAAGGGACCATGAGAAATCTTTACAAGGAAGTGGTAACTGATGAACGGTAGACAGAATTCGTATGTGTGGGGTGGGGGTGAAAGTGGGGTGGTCTGACCGTGTGAATCGCAGATGTAACACTACCCTTCTCTGTGTGAGAGAGTTTGACTTCATTGCCTTTGTGTTTGCTTTAGATTCTTAATCTTTATAATATTTATGTTTTACTGAATGTATTTTATGTTTGTTTATTCAGAGACAATGCACATTGACCAAAATAAAATTAGTTAGTTCTTAATGGTAAAGTCTTGTATTGGAGGGCGGTTAATCAGTGTTGCTTATCAGTGAGTTAGGGCAGATCAGGGAGAGAGTTGAGCATCCTTATGGCCTGCTGGATGGAGCAAGTCTGCTGGTTGTAGCCCGGACACTTCACAGTCTCTTCCCAGATGGCAGCAGGCTGAAGAAGCCGTGTAGTGGGTGGTGTCACAAGCGTGATCGTTTAATGTGTAGAAGAATAGACTGGAGACAGTGATATCCCTTTCAACCATTTATTGCCACAGAGATTTCTGGAGATGTCACTTCACAGTGCAGTGCGAGTGAGATCTGAGCATACAACATTTACACACACTCATGTATTCAAAAACACTTCCCTATTCTTAAGCTGTACTTTTTTCTAACTGCTCAAGGTTGTTTTCCTGTTTTTTGGCACATACTTGCTGTCTCTGTGCTTATCAGTGTCAGGGAGTCTTCGTGTCTTTCTCTCACAGCTGCAACTAAACGAGTAAATGTTCCCTTAATATGAGCATTAACCCTTGCAGAGCATTCTAAGTACTATATGAGTATATGTTAAAGCTAAACAGTGTTAAACCTAAGCATTGTTACTGATACATATTCCAACAGTGGGTAGGATCACCCACCATACAGAAGGCTTTCTGGGTGAGACGTATGCTGTGCATATCGTGGAGGGAGGGGAGAGAGGTGCCGACGAGCTTCTCAGCTGCTCTCACGATGCGCTGGAGGGTCTTGCAGCAGGATGCTGTGCGGTCGCCGTACCACATGGTGATACAGCTGGTCAGGATGCTCTTGATGTCAACTCTGTATCAGGTGCGCATGACGGGGGCTGGGGCTTCAGCTCTTCTCAGCTTGTGGAGGAAGTAGAGGTGATAGAAAGCCATCCTGGCCAGTGATGTTGTGTTGCTGCTCCAGCACAGGTCTTCTGAGACATGCACTCCCAGGAACTTGGTGCTGCTCACCCTCTCCACGGTGGTATCGCTGATGGTCAGAGGAGCATGCTGTGTGCATGCCTTCTTGAAGTTCACAACAAAGATAGTTGTGTCTGCATCACAAGGCCAGGCGGCTCACCTCACTCCTGTTTGTCTCATCGGTGTTGTTGATGAGACCCACCACAATTGTGTGACATCTGCAAACTTGTTGAGCAGGTTGGAACTGTGCAATGGTGTGCAGTCGTGTGTCAGCATAGTAGAAGGGGGCTCAGCACACATCCTCGGGGCCCCGGTATTCAGTGTGATGGTGCTGGATGTGTTTCTGTTGACCCATACTGCCTGTGGTCTCCCAGTCAGGAAGCAGCAGGGATGAGAATCTGAGAGTCTGAGACCATTATACTCAGACAGAAAAGGGTGGAATGCTCTCTCCAGGTCGGGAATTAATTCATGCCCCAAATGGAGGAGTTTAAATATGTCAGGATCTTGTTCAGGAGTGAGGGAAGGACGGAGTGAGAGGTTGACAGGTGGTGAAGAGCTCTGGGTAGTGACAGAAAGAACAAAGTTGTGGATACCCACAGCCAAAACGAGCTTTCTCCCTAGGGTAACTGGACTCTGCCTTAGGGATATCTTGATCTATCTGTTAGGATGTCTTGATCAATCAAGTGAGAAACGGTTGTATTCTTTCGCAAGATACACTTAGACTTTGGTCTTTCTAATTGGTCTTTGTAAGATTGACAGCATTGATAGTAAACAGTCTATTAAATAGACTACTGATATGTGCTGTAAGACTACTGACATGTAAGTAGTGCTGTTAGAATTTATCATGATATCAAATTAACTTTCATTCATTTTTAGATGTACTGATTTTTAAAAACTGAAATGTTCTTGTATTGCTAATAACAATTTATATATACACATATATATACATATGTATATATACATATATATACATATTGTCATGATGGCCGTTGTGACCGATTCAGTTCCCCCTCTAATTCATGTTTCTTCTGTCCACGGGCACACGCATTCACGAAAAGATCCTGCACCAAAACTACGGAAGCCTAAAACACAAGCAGATGTCCTAAAAGACGGGTTACGAAATCCACTTTGAAAAAGAAACAT
>JAOXYF010000005.1:8387495-8434760 GCA_028565775.1 Sternarchorhynchus goeldii
AGTAATGCAGAATTTTCACTTAACAGAGGTTCCAGAGAAGGTGTCTGTCACTGTAGTGAATCACACAGGAGCGATGATTGAGGGGAAAAACTACTGGCTCCAGTGTAACATCCAAAATGTCGCTCCTGTTCAGAAGGTTATTGTAAACTGGTATAAAGAACGTACTTTAGTGAAAAGAGACAAAGAAACCAGTAAAGAAACCGCCAAGGAACCGCGGAACAAGGCTGCCATCCTCCAGATCAGCGCTGATAGAACTGACGATGGAGCACAGTACAGGTGTGAATCAGAGCTGGAGCTGGGAGCAGATGGACCTCAGCCTGCCCCCAGAGTGATATCACAACCTCTCAGCATTACTGTGCACTGTAAGCTTTTCTTTAAACTTTATGTTGAACAAGTTAGCTCTGAACCAGCTTTCTAGTGTCCCTGCTCTCTCTTAAATTTACATCTGTACATGTAACTGAACTGTAGAGAAGGTACCTGATAGATGTGAAAATGGCTAACACGCTAATTTAAAATGGCTAACTAATTTAAATTCAAAAGAGGCTATTCTTACAGTCGTAGAACGTCTAGTTTTTCCATATTCTGATGACTGAAACCAATTTGCTGTTCCAATTTGAATGTATGTCACTGCCTAAAATGTCATCATTGCAAAAGGGTCAGCAATTAGTCCAGATTACTTAAGGCACTATTGGATAAATGTCGAATTCATGAAGTGAATCTCTGCTTTCCTTAGACATGCCAAAGTTCTCAAATCCTATGGAGATCCTTGTGGATAAAGGTGGCGTGATCACCTTGGACTGCACAGTGAAAGCAAATCCTCCTGCAGTATACACCTGGACTTCAGCACATCAGGATGAGCATTTTAACACATCAGTCATCACCCCTCCCTCGCAAAGATCACAAAACTACACTTGTACCGCCTCAAACAAGTATGGTTGGGATAGTAAAGTATTCATAATCAAGGAAAAAGGTCAGTAGGAACATTTATTTTTCTTTATAAATATTTAATTATCTTCGTTTTGCTTTCCTCTTTGGCTAATAGCATCACTGGTATGGTACATACAAGCAGACAACTTGAAGGTGGTCTGTTCCTTAGAGTTTTAGCTTCAGCCACAAACTCATTCATAATCATTTAGTCATTTGCCATCTAGCATGCTAAGTGTTGAGTTAAGTAATGTTTATTTTGGATGTGATTCCAATTAGTAGACACAATGTTTATGTTTTTACTCATGTGATATGCCCCCACAGGAAAAAGGATTGTTTTCTGGATTATCATAACAGTCGGCATTATCTTGGCTTTGCTGCTGATTGTAGTCTACGGGCTTATCAGAAAGAAGTTTTCTTCAAACTCTGTCATCTGAAGACACAGTTGGCTTGCTTTTTGTTTTCCGATTTGATCCACTAGCATTTGTACATCTTGATTTTTTTATTTTAACTCAACATGTATTTAAATTTTTGCTACAGCACCTTTATTTATCCATTGGTGAATGGTTGCAGACACTTTTTGTTTTTTGTCTCTCAGCTCCAAAGTTTTCTTTCTAAGGGTTAGGGTTTCTTTCTAAGGTAGGGTTCTTTCTAAGGGTTAGGGTTTCTTTCTAAGGGTTAGGGCTTCTTTCTAAGGTAGGGTTCTTTCTAAGTGTTAGGGTTTCTTTCTAAGGTAGGGTTCTTTCTAAGGGTTAGGGTTTCTTTCTAAGGTAGGGTTCTTTCTAAGGGTTAGGGTTCTGATGCTGAGCAGAAGTTTTGAAAAAGAAACGTGCCTATCAAATAGTTGTTGAGGAAAATGTATTACTTGATGCAGCCAGTATAACTAGTTAATCTAAAGCTGTGTTAACACTGCAATTATTGAAATAATTCTTTAGTCCTAAGTTAAAATCTGTTGTCTTTGAACAGTGTCATGTTTCACAGTGGTACTATGTTTGTGTGTATGTGTAATATACACACTATAAGTAACCATGGAGAAATGAAAAGAATGTCTGCAGAACAGAGACTGGATGGACATGTCTGAGAGTAACTGAAAGACGTCACTTGAATGATGAAAGCAGAATGTGGTAATTGTCCATGGTATAGCCTAGTCTGACTCTCAAAAAAATGAGATCACAGTTTGTCACAGTCAAGATTTCAGCAGTAGCATCTCATGCAGTGTGATATGCAACAAATGTCCAAGAATGCTGGAATATCACAGCGGAAAGCTGTAATATCACAGTGGAAAGCTGGCTGACTTTGTGCCACATCCTGGGCCGAGCATGCAGAATTGCCAGCCAAGGGTGCATCAGTGTGAATAAAACATCTGTTTCAAGATGGTGTTTACCAGGGTGCACTGTTGATAATGATCGCAGTTCTGATCCTCCACGGTTACTGTTCTGTGGTGCTGTGTACCACTGATTTGGATGCAAATTAGGTGGTTGTTGTTTCAGTATTTCTTTACTTATGTGTTTTGCACTAAAAAAGTAGTTTAGCTGTGCTTGTATATTTTTATGTATAATTATGTCATTTGAACTTTTAATTGTAAGGTTTTAAGCAGGATTGCTTGATCTACTTTTTCAAATTTAGTTACTGAAAATTTTGTCAAATTAATCATATATTCAATGTCACATGAATTTTAGGGGTTTGACATGTTCATTGGTAAAGAGCCAAAACCAAAAATTATATGTAACATACTACAGTCTTTTACAGGACTGCTGTAATGCTATCACTGTGTATTCTTGGTCAAATCTGTGGAATTGAGTCACCTAACAAAAGACTCAGTTATTGTAGCTATATTATATAATCAATTTTGTGACTTGTGCTTATTCCATTATAATGGTGCATAAATTCTACATAATAGAATTCATCATTTCGAGGATGAGCACTTTTTATGAACTTTTAATGTTTCTTTAATATTCAACTATTTTTTCTGATGTACAGCTATGAACATTGCTTTTACCCTCCTGTGGTTACTTTTGTAATCTCCAGTTTGCTTGAATCTTCTGTGTCCATGGAGATGTTCCAAATGAACTTTCAAATATAACTAATAATATTTACTTTTGCTACCACCCACACAACTTGAATGACACCATAGGCTCTACAATGCAAGTCTTTATAAAATGTACTGTGTGTGTAATAAAAGGAGAGCTGTGTGAGCTGTTTCTAAAATGGTGTCTTCTTTTTCTTTTTGTCTTTTTCTGTTACCTTAGGCAAGACTGCTGAGTTCATATAATCCTACCAACAAAAAACAAAACAAAACAATTAGCAGAGAACGTGTTGACATGGCAACCTGGCTCCACCGCAAACTTTTAAGGCGGTCTGCCAAATCACATCTTTTAAGGCGGTCTGCCAAATCACATCTTTTTCAATAAAGGCGACATCACTGCAAATAGAACGTTTTCTGTACACAACTGAGGATATAGTACCATCATAAAACCATTACACGACAATGTGCTACTATCTATAGCATTCTTTCAGGTCAACATAATTCTGCCCTTTGGCGCTCTGGTTATACACATGGATCTAGCAATGAGTTTCACAGCTGTGTTTTAAATCTGCTGTAACAAGTCCAGCTATTCCCCCTGTATGACTTCCAAAATGACCAAATTATTTTGACACAAACATGGGTGGACTGCTCTGTTGAGCAGAACATTGGAATTCAGACCATGGTGCATTATGTCTGTAGGAAGGACAGAAAGCACATGATTAAACCAGTATTGTTTGTCTATATTTACAAAGATCCTCGTGGTCCTAAACTGCCCATTCACAGCACAAATTTTGAGTATGAAACATGATTTTTGCTTTATAGTCATGATGCCCGATGTTGTCGCTTAGCTACGGGCCTGATTTGAATTCAAGGCTTGCAGGTCTCCTGAAACGAGGCTTGTGTCACTGGAGGTGCTGCTCAGGCGAGTGGGAGGAAATGCTTGCAGTGATTGTTTGCAGTGGGGCGCGAGGGCGCTTCCCCGGGGCCCCAGGCCTTTCTATCGCCCGTCAAGGCCCTTCACTCCAACTGTGGCGAGGACAAGAGTGCCGACGCAAAGCAGGGCTTTTGTTTGCTGTCACAGCTCAGTTTTTGGGTTGCCGAGCAGCTCCGAGGCGGAATTCCTCTCACAGCTGCGCCCGGATCATGTTAGACATCAACAAAACTGCAGAGACGATGAAAAACACGTTTAAGTGTTGTCTTGTTCTTTTTGTTCTCCAAACAGGTAAGTCTGTGTAGTTGCCAGCACTCCGACATGCAGATTCTGTGCATCGTTTCAGATGGATTTTTTTATTACCTTGCTTTAAACAATGAGAGATTCGTTTACACATTTGGATGGCATTTCTGAAATGATTGTATGAATCCGCTGTGGAGAGCATTACTACCAAAACTTTTAAGGTTCCTGTATTATTAATTTATTAAAAATATGTGTGTTCCAGTGTTTTTAGAAGAAAAGGAAGTATAAGACTGAATAGCGTTTTTTTTCCATTATTTTTTTTTCTGGTATCTAAAACAGATAGGTTTTTTTATTCAATATGATTCATTTTGAACTATGTTGTTGTGCTGTTTTCCGGCAGCCTGGTGTCTGTAAAAGTGTAAAGCTAAAGTGTAAAGTGTAAAGCTACACTAAAAGTGTAGATGTAAAGCTAAGTAACTAGAGGGTATTACGCTTCAGAAGGTGTGCTGGGGTTAGTCCTTCAGAAGGTGTGCTGGGGTTAGTTCTTCAGAAGGTGTGCTGGGGTTAGTCCTTCAGAAGGTGGGCTGGGGTTAGCTTTTCCGAAGGTGTGCTGGGTTAGTCCTTCTTCTGAGGTCTTCATCTTATGTCACTAAGGAGTTCTGCACAGCACACATGAATGGCTGCAGTACTACAGTATTTTATCATCAGTGTTGCATAATTGTTGTTCATTAAAAAACTGAATGCTGTTATGTTGAAAACAGACTGCTGCACATGCTAACAGGTAAATAAATAAGGGCCTTTATCCCAGAGGCCTGTCTGTGGACATGGACTTAACCTTGGACAGAATCGTAATGGCAGTGCTGGTTCACCAGAAAAAACCCATTTTTAATCTTGGTGTGGAAAACCACCCCTTGATGTATATTGTATTTATTATCATGTGTGCTAAGTGTCACCCTGAGAGATGTATTGAATGTCTAATAGGTCTTGATCTAGTGATTGATGACCCGATGTCCTGATGTATGGAAGCAGAAACATGAAGGTGCAGATCAGGACTGATGGTGTGGTGTCAGGATCTGGGTGTGGAGCCTGGGGTGGAGTTGGGACACACACACACACACACACCACAGGCCCCTGGGGGACTGCATTGCACACATACACACCACAGGGCCCTAGGGGACTGTAGCACACACACACCATAGTTCCAGTGGGAGTGCATTATACACACACACACACACACCACAGCCCCCCTGGAGGACTGCATCAGGCACAGGAAGGGGAGAGAGGACACCACATAGGACAGAGCACCACCCACCACCGAGCATACAGTCACACAGTCATTCACACACACAAGCCAGAGAAACTTTATTTTAAATAGGCAGTGGGACCCATGTGTTGACTGTTCATCATAGGATTATGTATTCAATATCTTAGCACGAGATATCCCACACTACTGTGCCATAAGCTAAACTGCCCAGTTGTTTTGATGGTTTGGTTTCACATCAGAAAACTTCTCCTCACACCTTGAGCAGATATTGTATCTCATTGTTCAGCTATGGACTCGGGTAACACCCGATTGTTCTTGTTTCTCGTGTAATTCCTTATGTCAAATAGCACAGTGAAAACTTATACATAATCTCTGTGTCACTTCAGAAGCATAAAGAGTTGTGCAGGTGTGAAGCAGCTCCTTCACTTTCCCGTACCTGAGAAGGCAGGTTTCATTGGAGCGAGGCAGAAACAGACACACAACTCCAGCGTCTCCAGGTTGAGACTTACAAAGTTCAGACGTATGAAGTGCACTGAATAGATCCAGCAACATAAAATGATCTCAGTCTTATGCTAAAGTCAGCAGTGCTGTCAGAAGTGCTGAATGAGACCAGCAGGCTAAACACTAGCCTTGCCTTTGATATTACCCAATACTGGAGACCCATCTGATAATGAATGATCGCAACAGCAGTATAGATGACGAGTTAGAGTATTACAGTTTTGGAGAGAGTTTAATCACTTCATCAGTCTGAAAATTTCAGTAAAATTAGCAGAAACAGATGACATGTCTCTCCTCAGTATCAGGGGACAGCTGCTCTCTGGAGATCTCCCCCTCCAGAGTAGTGGTGGGCTTCGGGGAACCAGTGTCCGTCAGCTGTGTGGCCTCACGCCCAGTGCGTGTGCTGGGCTGGGAATCAGCCATTGGAGCATTGCACACCCAGCATGACCTAACCGTCCAATGGCGGGTGGACAGCTTGATTGACTGGATTGAAGAGCCAATCTGCTACGGCGTTTTCTTCACCGCCCCCAGACAGTGCGAAGAGAAGCTCAACCTTGTCCTGTACAGTATGTGCAATACCTTGACTAGTAATGAACCTGCATGATGGGATAGACCAGTGTTTTTTGCAAATTATAGGTTAAAAGGTTGACTGTTTTCTCTTCTTCTCCTTCAGAGACTCCAGACAGTATCTCCATCACCTTGGTTAACCACACAGGGCCCCTGGTAGAAGGCAGAGAATACCAGCTTCTGTGTGAGGTGCAGAACATTGCTCCTGTCCAATATCTCACTCTGCGCTGGTACCGAGGGCAGACTGAAGTGTATACCCACACCTTCTCCGAGCTGTCACCTGCTACACCTGTTCAGGTGTCCTCCACCTTGCTGATCACACCAGGTAGGATGGAGCATGGAGCTCCATACAGGTGTGAGGCCACGCTGGAGCTTGGACCTGAGGGACCTCAGCCTCCTCCCCGAGTGAAATCAGAGCTTCTGGACATTGCTGTTCACTGTACGTCCAGCCAACCAACACGCACTGTCAGAACCTTCACCTCAATGCCTTTGACTGACCTGTGTTGTAAAACCACTGGGGAATATGTTGATTTTTAATATATATATTTCTCAGACCCTGCTGACTTGTTCAGTCCAGAGCTGGAAGTGCTTGAGCTCGGAGATGGCGAGGAAATTGCGCTGAACTGTTCGGCAGGTGGGAACCCGCCTCCACTGTACAGCTGGAGCACCCCAGCCCAGCAGGACAGTGAAGAGAGTCTGCCACTCCTCACTGCTCGTTCCTTGGGTACTTACACCTGTACAGCCTCCAACATTCTGGGCAAATCAAGCAAACAGTTCATCATCAAGCCCAAATCCAAAGGTAAAACTGATGCATCTCTGGACATATGTAACCACATGTTATGGTAAAGTGCAGCAGACTACAGTTTGACCTTTCTACCCAGGGCTGTTAGCTGCACCTGGGACCACAGGCACTGCTGTTGGTATTAAAAGTTAGGGTGCCATGAAAACCACTTGGCTTCTTAAGCTTAATTAATAATTAATAAAGATTAATAACTATTTTCTGCTAGTCTTCAGTCAGCTGCATTATGATCTAGCTGCATTAATGTGTAGGATGTATGGTACACTTCATACAGACATAATTCCCACTATGTTTTGTCAAGTGTTTTTTTCAACGGAAAACAAATTTTGACAAATTCTGTATGAACTTTTAACAATATGAACATGATAACAATGAATGCATATTTTACTTCTTACAGGTGTTTGATTTCAAAGACCTTTCAGGCATTTCAGTGGAATGGACTTCCAGCTGGTTTGCATGTCTCTGGGTTTTGTTCCAGGAATTGCAGTACACATCAACAGTAATTATGGAGCTGAGTCTTTTCTGAGTGTTTGCCTCTTTGGTCCTTCAGGTGGGACGGCCTCACTAAGATGACATCCTAACATGACATGTCTCTGCCTGTGTAAAAACGTCCCACATCCCTTGTGACTACTGTTGATATGAATCTTTCTAACAATGGGTGCAAAGTCTGTTAGCTGAGGTTCTGGTGTATCAAACTGTTAGGGATAATCAAGTCTCACTACAGAATAATAGTGTAGCATGGTGGCCCTACTACAAGGTCTTTTACTATTTTACCCCCATTTGTGTTTGTGTTTAGGTTGTTTTATGAGGGGGAGATTTTCTTTGGAAGTGATTAAGAGAGCATTGGTGGTAGTAGTAGTGAGTGGTGTGACAATAGCTCTTGCTCAACGGAGGGAGTTGTGAGTCAGAGTGTGAGTCATGACTTTTGTTATTTGTGAACGGCTCTTGCTACCTTTTTTTTTGTTGTTAGCGTTTAAAATAAAAGTCCTGTGTTGCCAATTTTCAGTCTTCTATACGTCTTTGGAAAGATATAAAGAAAAACAATATTTTAGACTGGTAAAAGTTGTTTAATTTTCTAGTGTGAAGGACATACTTCTGTTCTGTTTTGTGACTGCAGTAAGGGTTTAAAAAAACAGTAAGGGTTAAAAAAAATTTCAAACCATATTGTTTCAGTTCTTGTTTTTTTGTTGTTGTTGTTGATCTGGGTTGCACTTCATTTCAAATGATACATTTGGACAAAAGGTCAAAATCTTAAAAACAGTATACAGTATATAGTATATATATGCTTCAGACTACTCAAAATAACCCCCTAAATCTGCGAGTGAAAGTAATAAATATTAGTGTTTCGCGCCACCTTGTGGGAATCCTCTGTGTAGCCTCGCTACATTTTGGTATTTATTATTAGAAGTTGATTTTAAATAGGTGTCTTGTCGTACGTTTTGAGAAATGTATAATATGTAAAAAGGTACGATATTACAAAATTCTAGTAACGGTCACATTATTCTAAAAATCACTGATTTGTTATATAAACTGCATGGACTTTTAATTTGAACACAGCGCAAACCGAGCGAATCACTCACGTCATGATTGATGCAGGCGAACATTCGCTGTACGCTGATCTATAAATAATAATTTCTTAGCGTGTATGGATGCAAATTATTTATAGATCACATATAGAAAAAGAGCGAGATCACGGGACCCGCGCGAAGTCTGTTGGCCTTGTGTCGTGGATCCTTCAGCATTTCGAGCGAGGCATGTTAGCGAACGTCAGAGTACGTAGGTAACGAAAGCAATGTAAGATAACTTTACACAATAAACCAGACAACCAAAGATTGTCGAAGACGAGCGTTTTGGATTTCCTATCTTGCCTGTCTGAATGGTAAGTCCTTGTGTCGGTAGTTTTCAAATAACATTTTCCGTAAATTACATCTCTCTTCATCAAATTTGCGATTCAGGAATCAGGAAGTAATTTTAGAGCTGCAGCAGTGTTTATCTTTTCGTGTACCAAATGTTTAGTTAAACTAGCTAGATGTTTACTTTCTTACAGTGAGCTTTAGTTAAACTCCAACTGGTCTGACCAGTTCCAGTTCGAATTCTCTGAGGTATGGTGAAAACTTCTGGGATTATTCAGAATCCTGATGAGCATGGCCCTAGATGGAGTCTCCACCAGTGTGGTAGACCTGCCCTGCCATCTCGATTCCATTATCTATAACTAAGTGGCCTCTAAATTATATATATATATATATATATATATATATATATATAATTAGAGCTACGATAATGAATCTCTTTCCATCAGTTAAATCAGGTACACGATTTTGTCAACAGATCAGCCAGCGGAGAACCTGTCACTTTTGTTTGCTGCCCATTTATGTCGGCAATATGATATTAATTACTTTAATAACAGTGATCTTTCACACATAATTACCCTAGTTTACTCCTTTGGAAAACACCTGTAAGGTATTTCATTTGAATACATTAAGTACTCTTAGGTTTTCTACGTTAATTGTTCTACTCCAACTACCAGCAAATCTAATCGAACTTATTACCGGGTGTTGTTGCACAACGATAGTTCACGTTACAGGAGCGACGTCGTTGAGTCGCGCGCACAGGCAGGGGAGAACAGGCTAATCTGACCCCTCGCGTGCGATTTGAGCGTTTTAGATACTTCTGGCTACGCTTGTTACCGAGAAACCGATTTCATCATCGAGTAACCTTACATGTCTTATTAATTCAGCGTTGACCTTTAAGGTGCTAAAATCTTGTGATGTTAACATCTTGTGTTTTCCCAGACTCAGATTTACCGCTGGGTTTTATACACAGTATGTTTTCATATGTAGCAGTGTGATCTTGGGTTGGACGGTGTTGTGTAGCCTGTCTGCTGCAAAGCGCTGGATTGACTTGTGGTCTCCAGAGACAGGGCTCCACAGTTGCATTGCTGTATCACCCATCCACGTGGGTTCACATGCTTCATATCTGGTCTTGGTCATTGACACACCAACACACACAGCAAACATGTGAAGCGCATACATGCTTCAAAAAAGTTGCTATTGATAACAGTAAAACTATCACGGATTGTGTGTGTGTGTGTGTGTTTAAGAACGCTGTAGGACGTAACCTTGCCCTAGGAGCAGTACAGGATTGATGCACAAAGAAATATTAATTTTCTTTCAAAATGTCCATAGTAGGAATATAATACGGTATTGTACAGTACAGTCACATGAGCTGATCGACCCATTGGCCCAGAATCAGAAACACCCTTACTGGGTCAAAGTGGCCTTTTATTGCAAAACTGCAAATAAGATGTTCGTTTCCTCAGTTGTCTGATAAGAACCTAATCAAATAAAAGTGGTATATTCTATCCTGTTTATGCCCTTCCATTAAGCACTTTGCATAAAAAACAGCTCTATATGATTCCATTAGCCCTAAGCACTTTGGTGTCAGTTTACAAACTCCCCACAGCCTAACAGGGCAGCACTCGTCACCAATTATAAATGAGAAATCCAACATGCAGAAGGGCGTGATGTTGCCCTGCGATTTTTCACTGATAGCCCTGCACTGTTTGTCCTTATAAAAGTGAGTCAGGGCAGAACCATCCAGTATGTTTGATGGGCTTCCTGTGGTTCTGCTCAGATTCTGATGCACTGAGGTGGGATTGCGGTTCTGTGCTCCTGGTGACAGGTGTGGAGGTGAATGGAGGATGTTTAGACCCGGCTGTTTCAAGAGTGTGAAGCGAGGCGCATCCACGGAGCCGGCAGAGGTGCCCCCCGAGCCTGGCGTCCATGTCTACCTGTTCTGGACCAAAAACGGAGATTGTTACCTGAGCCATGGCGGGAACGGCGAGGTGATGGCAGAGGAGCTCACCATCCAGGCAGCAGAGGCTGTGGGTAAGGGAGGTGGAGGCTGTGGGTAAGGGAGGTGGAGGCTGTGGTGGCGGGAAGGTGCAGCAGGTGGAGCCTCGGCCCCTGCACCATTCAGCGGGAGAAACGATGTGACGTTGGTGCCTTTGCTGTGCAGGGATCACGCCTGTCTGCCATGCTCTGTTCGCGCTGTATGATCCGGCTTCCTGCTGCTGGTTCAGCCCAAACCACAGGTTCAACACCGAAGGCCAGTCACGCCTGATACTTCACTTCCGCATGAGGTGTGTGTGTGTGTGTGTGTGTGTGTGTGTGTGTTTCTGTGTGCATGCGTGTTTTTATTTATTTTTTTCATCACGTGAATTATGCAAGCATCCAAACAATTTTTAGAATACCATCTATGCGTGATTGGGGCCTTTAGTTTATCTGAAAAGCAGAACAGAGAGTTTGGCAGTGCAGCAGGTCTGAGCAGATGTTCACAGATGTTCACAGACGTCCATGTTGATGTGGACTCTCAGGTTCTACTTTCGGAACTGGCACGGACTGAATGAGAAGGAACCGACAGTAACCCGTTACTCGCTGTGCAGCGGAACTGAACACGCCAGTGTCCCTCTACTGGAGATCACCTCTCTGGAGTACCTCTTTGCTCAGGTGGGGATCAGACGGGGATCAGACGTACAGGCGTGTGGGGGAGCGTGCAGGTGTGTGTGTGTGTGTGTGTGTGTGTGTGTGTGCGTGCGTGTGTCTTAACGCTTGTTTACATGCATTTGTACTTCAGGAACTTTTCCACACTGTCGAGATGCACTATATGGTTGTTGCTTTTAGCTGTGTTTTAAATGGAGCGGTTGGAGGTGTGTGTTGTTTCAGGATGGTTATGTGCTGCTTGTCTTCGTCTGTCTGAGTGTGAGGGGTGTAAGACGCCTTCATCTCATCTGGATTCCAAAGCTTTTGTTGTTTTGAACTTTTTCCTTCCTTTTCTTCCATGTTCCATGGTGTTTCCAGAAATTCCAATATTTAATCCATCGTTTAAAGAAAGCATTTTCCCCACAATTTCATATTATTTCAACGCATTTTTGTTTTTTTGTTCTTGCTTGTTTTTGTCATCGACGTTGTGTTTTGTAATGCTTTGCTCTGATTGGCCACAGGCGAAGTGTGACTTTGTGAATGACGTGGTGGCGCTGGAGGATGTGCGGGATGAGGAGCAGCGGAGCAGCTTCAAGAATGAAAGCCTGGGCATGGCAGTCCTGCAGCTCTCCCACCAGGCCCTGCAGAGTGGCTGCTCACTGCAGGAGGAGGCCAGACACACCAGGTGGGAGGAAACCCCGTTCTCAAAGAGTGTGGGGGTGGGGGCGGGGTCGTGGCTTGAAGGAGGAACCGATAGTCCACAAGTTCTACTGAGTGTACTCACCTAACGCCAAAAGAAAGGGGTTAAACCAGTCGGTGAAATGGTGACAATTGTAGTGTGTGCTGATTGGTTGTTGCTGGGTGTTCTTCCTGTAGTTTCCTCCACTGCATCCCACGCTCATTTTCCCGCCACATCTCCCATGACAACGTTCTGACAAAGTTCCGTCTCCGTCGTGTGTTTGCTGAGTTCGTGCGCGGCTTCCAGCAGCACACGGTGGGCCCGGGCCGCCTGGGCCCGCAGGAGATCATGTACAAGTACCTGTCCACGCTGGAGCGATTGGCCCCTCACCTCGGCTCTGAGACCTTCCCCATCTTCCACCTGGTTCTGCGTCCCCATGGTGACGGCAGTGGCTCCTACCTGAACGCCTCACGGGCGGAGGAATTGGACGGGGCTTCCGATGCAGGGATTTGCCAGCCCACGCACGAGCTCACGGTGTCCGGAACCAAGGGCATTCAGTGGAGGAAGATCTCTGCACAGAGGGTGAGTCTTAGCTCTGCCACCAGGAGGCGCTGTGGCAGTCCTGGCACTCATCGTGGGTTGTGTTGCAGGCACAGGAGAATAGTTACATGGGAAACGACTACTTGGAGAACAGGAAGCAGCAGAGGCCTCAGGGACCCCAGCAGGGGGCGGACGTCCCAGAAGAGTGGACATACTTCTGCGACTTTCCAGAAATCTCCCACATCGCCATCATGGGAAAGAATGTCTGCATCAGCAGGCAGGACAACAACGTAATGGTGAGATATTACACGCTTGTTATGTCTGCTGATAACATGGAGAAAGTGATGAAACTGAAATAATGAAACCACTGATTAATACGTGAACTTCTCAGCGTCTGTCTGCTCTTCTTACCGTTTTGTTGTTTGTTTAGTGAGGTCATTGCAGAAACTTGTCCACGCTCATTAAAGCAGATGTCTGATCCATGAGTCGCATGTTAGTTTCCCACTGGTGCCTTTCTGGCTTTCAATTCCACTTCTTCTGCTAGACTGTGAGCCTTTCGGCTTTCCTCAGCATTTCGGTTTCTGTGTGAACCGTGGGTGTGGTGTTTTGGTTTCAGTGTGAACGTGTGTGTGTAACGTTTGCGTGGCTGTTCTGTGCTACAGGACCTGCGGCTGAAGTCCAGTCTGGAAGCTCGCTCCCTGGTCTCCCTGCTCGACGGCTATTTCCGCCTCACCGCAGACGCGCACCACTACCTCTGCCACGAGGTGGCGCCCCCAAGAGTGGTTCTGAGCGAGGCCAACGGACTGCACGGGCCCATTCTGTACGGCTGCGTTATGAGTGTTTCACTGCTACTTTCTTTGTTTTTTGGGGTTTTGTTTTTTTTCGTCTGTCTGGTTTGTGTCTGTGGTACTGACGCGTCCTACGCTTGTTATCGCTGTAGCGATGAGTTTGTGCTTCAGAAGCTGAAGAAGGAGGCAGCAGATGTGGGTGCGTTCGTCGTGCGCTGGAGTGTTATCGACTACCGCCGCATCATCCTGGCTGTTCTGAGTGGAACACAGGTGCTGTTCTTTAAACATCCAGCCTTCTGCAAGAAATGAAGAAGCCAGAATTCCCTTAAAAACACCCTCTTAAGACACAGACACAGGAATAACACAATATTTTAAGGGCTTCACTGTCTGAAACCTCAGATATGGTACAAATGCATCATGATTTAATAAAATAAAAGAAGGAGCAGAATGTCAAAGCTCGAGACTGTTGTGTACTGTGGCTGTATCTGGAGTGTCTGTGAGCACAGGCTTGTTCCCTGTAGGATGGACAGGGTCCCACACACAAGCAGTTCAGGATCACGCAGACGGGCTCGACGTTTTCACTGGAGGGTTGGGAACGCGAGTTCTCCAGTGTGAAGGAGCTCACGGACAGCCTGAAGACCTTTGTGCTCAAGTCGGGCCAGGACTGCTTCACTGTGAAGAAGTGCTGTCTGCCTCGACCAGCAGGTGACATACAGCTCCATCCTGTCTGTCCTCGTTCCGGAGACCTGGATTGTTGCTCCCAACTAAGGAATTTTTCCAAGTAAGATCATCTGAGTCATCGCATGCCTTATTTATCTTGCTTGTCACGGCCTGTTTGTATTACAGAGTTGTCAAACCTTCTGGTGATGAGGCAGGGAGTGAACAGCAGTGCTAAACCCATGTCTGAAACCCTAAACCTGTCCCAGCTGAGATTCCATCAGATTAAGGACAAAGAGATAACGCAGGTTAGTCTCACACCATCTCAAGTTAGCTTCACAACATCTCAGGATAGTCTCACCACTTCTAACCTCAGCTCTGTGTCCAAGAGCTGATAACGGTGTTGTTTTTACATCAGACCTCTTGGATGATTATGCTTACTTACTTATTTATTTATTTATTTATTTAGTTAGTTTCTTTCTTTCCTTCCCAATTTGCTCTTTAGGAACAGCATTTGGGCCGTGGAACCAGAACTAACATCTATTCGGGTCGTTTGATGGTGCATGGTGGAACGGAAGATGATGAAGACGAATGGAACAACAACCACTCAAACAGCAAAGGCATTCGCGTGGTGCTGAAGATCCTGGATCAGAGTCATAAGGACATAGCTCTGGTGAGAGCACTCAGATCCTGGATCAGAGTAATAAGGACATAGGTCTGGATCAGTGTTAATGGCATAAGGGCATAGCCCTGGTGAGAGGAGTTAGATCCTGGATCAGAATCATAAGGACACAGCTCTGGTGAGAGTACTCAGTGCCTCACAGCACCCACAAGCCTGTGACTTCAGAAGCTAAGAAATTGCTTCACCTGTAACCTTTTGTCTTGTAGGCTTTCTTCGAGACAGCTAGCCTGATGAGTCAGGTTTCTCACTGTCACTTGGTCTTCGTACATGGTGTGTCAGTCAAGGGATCCGAGAGTGAGTGCCCTAACTGGGTTTTCTTTTAGCCCTGCCCACTCCCCAGCGTACCCTGAACCCGGACACTTCCCCTGCATGCTCTTTAACCCCACCTACTTTTCCTGACCTCCTCTGAGAACCACCCACTCCTTCAGCTTCGCCTGAGCCCCGCCCACTCCCCGGGCCTCCTCTGAGCCCCGCCCACTACCCGAGGGCCTCCTCTGAGCCCCGCCCCCTCTGCCCTTGCTTCCTCTGAGCCCCGCCCACTACCCGAAGACCTCCTCTGAGCCCCGCCCCCTCTGCCCTTGCTTCCTCTGAGCCCCGCCCATTCCCCTTGCTTCACCTGAGCACTTCCACCCCTCACACTTACACACCTCACACCTTATTATCAAATTGCAGAAATCACCCAAATTCAGTTCACCTCAAACTCTTTGGTCTCGGCACAGACATCATGGTGGAGGAGTTTGTGGAGTTTGGCCCCTTGGATGTCTTCCTGCGCAGAGAGAAGGCCAGAGTCTCCCCTCAGTGGAAGTTCACTGTGGCCAAACAGCTGGCCAGTGCTCTGTGCTACCTTGTAAGCCTTGCAGTAGTTCTCAGAATACAAAGATTTCTGATGAAATCCATCTGTTGGAGTCGAGGTGGGAGATTCCGACTCCCACTGTGCCATGATTTGCAGTGCATTCTTATTACTTTCTTTCCTATGTAGGAAACAAAGAAACTGGTCCATGGGAACGTCTGTGCAAAGAACATTCTGGTTGCTCGTAAAGGTCTGGAAGAAAACACGTTTCCATTCGTGAAGTTGAGTGACCCGGGCATATCCCTCACTGCACTTTCACGTGGAGGTACAACATACCATCACTGTTTCACTTTAATTTTTAATGTATTCAGTGAAGTGGATATTTTGGTGAGATGGATAAATTAAACTAACTTAGGATCACTTGGTTAAGGTAGAAATCCTCTGTGATTTGTGTAGCTCTCTGAGAACATTATGTGCCCCTTTTTCTTTTATCTGTTTACCACTTCAGACTTCCTTTTTTTAGATGTCATATTCGGTGGTTGAACAGGAAGCCCAGTGTGAACCACTTCCTTATGATGATCGTTTCTGCTGCTGTATTTGTATGTGTTCATGCCTGTGTGTTTATGTGGGCCTGCGTGCACATGGATATTCTTCTCTCCTCCACGCGTGTAGAGCGGGTGGAGCGCATTCCCTGGATCGCTCCAGAGTGTGTTCCCTGTGGAGCACTGCTTGGCAGTGCTGCAGATAAGTGGAGCTTTGGAGCCACGCTGCTGGAGATCTGCAACAACGGAGACCTGGCAATGAGCGGCACCGCTTTACTGGAGGTGTGTGGCTTCGCCCTGCGGCTCCGCCCCTCCACCCAACCCCTCGTGCGATGGCCACGCTAACTGCACACCTTGCTCGCTTCACAGAAAGAGCGCTTCTACGAGACTCAGGGCCGCCTTGCTGTGCCATCGTCTCAGGAGCTGGCCAGCTTCATCAGCATGTGTCTGACCTACGATCCTGCCTCCAGACCCTCCTTCAGAACCATCCTGCGAGAGCTGACGGAGATCCAGATTAAGAGTACGAGTCTGCATTCCTTTGCATGCTTTTGACCGGGCTCGAGTTTGAGTTTGATGCATCCTCATTTTAATATTTCCAAGGTTCGTTTTAATGTGATTTCTCCTTTAATAACAGACCTGGATATTTCTTCTGACTGCGAGGCGCTTCCGGACAGAGATCCCAGTATTTTCCTGAAACGGCACCTGAAGAAGATCCGGGACCTTGGAGAGGTTCGCCGCTGTCTGGGACTTGCGTTCCCTGTGCTTATTGCTCTGCTGGCCCTTCTGCTTTATTCCTCGTTTCTGAGCCTGATGGTGGTCTTCCTCCAGGGACATTTTGGGAAAGTGATGCTGTATGTGTACGACCCTGCGAATGATGGTACTGGAGAGTACGTGGCGGTGAAGACCTTGAAGCAGGAGTGCGGGAGTCACCTGCACCAATCCTGGATGAAGGAGATTGAAATCCTCAAGTCTCTCTATCATAACAACATTGTGAAATATAAAGGCTGCTGCACTGAGCTGGGTGAGTGGCGGCGTATGGACCATCTCCCGTTCCTCTGCTTGCCCCCCGCAGGACTGGGCTTCAGCAGATGTCTCTGAAGGATTGACGACCGCGCTCTGAAGAAGGGAGTCGTTCACGGCCTCGGCCAGATGGTGGCTGATCGCGCTGCTGTGTATTCATGCCTGTGTGTGTGTGTGCGTGCACGCAGGTGGGCAGGTGGTTCAGCTGATCATGGAGTTCCTCCCCCTGGGCAGTCTTCGCGAGTACCTGCCCAAGCATCGTCTCGGGGTGTCACAGAGTCTGCACTTCGCCCAGCAGATCTGTCAGGTCCGACAAGACTATTTCCGAAAATAAATCCATGAAGAAGAAAAACAAAAGCCATTTGTGCTTGCTAATGTCCCTGCTGTAACAAACACTTTGGGCTTGTCTTTCTACAGGGGATGGATTACCTGCACTCGAAGAGATACATCCATCGGGATTTGGCTGCCCGTAATGTTCTGGTAGAGAATGAGGGTGTGGTGAAGATCGGGGACTTTGGACTGACGAAGTACATTCCCGAGGGAGAGATCTACTACCGCGTGCGGGAGGACGGCGATAGCCCTGTGTTCTGGTATCTCCTTCAGCAGTGGGAAAATCACAGTCGTTCATATCTTAACTGAACACAGGGGAAACACGCAGGAAAGCTCGTCATTGTCTAAGCACTCAGTTTAATCGAACAGCGGTACTGCCAAGAAACTGGAGATCAAAATATGTAATAATCATAAAATATAATTATTATTCTAATGTCTCATTGGGGGGTGGGGAGAAATCCATAATCATTTTGGACATGCTTACATGGATTAGAATGGGTCAAAAGGGGTTCTTTTCTAAACACTTTGGGATTGGGGCAGTGTTGTTTTTCTGAGCAGTGAGCTCAGTGTGTTCTGCTTTTCAGGTACGCTATAGAGTGTCTGAAGGAAAGTAAGTTTTCCTTCTCCTCGGACGTCTGGTCATTTGGAGTGACGCTCTATGAGATTTTGACCCGTTGTGACCATCGTCAAAGTCCACCAACGGTGAGATGGTTGCTTTTGTTTCTCAGTCTTTGTCTTTGTTGTATGTATTGATTTAGGTTTCTGTGAGTGTAGGGCATTTTGTTCAACAGAGTTGTTGACTGTGTGTAAATGGCTGTGCTCTCTGTAGAAATACGTGGAGATGATGGGTATGGCTCAAGGCCAGATGACTGTGATGAAACTGATTAACCTCCTGGAAAAACACAGACGACTGCCTTGTCCTCGAGACTGTCCACACGAGGTTGCGTACAACAGCCCACTCCCAGCTGCCCCTGGCTGTGCCCCCCCCCCCCCCCCTGCCAATGCTGAACCTGCTGGCCTCCTTCCAGGTGTACATGCTGATGGAGCAGTGTTGGGACTTCACTCCAGCGCAGCGGCCAACGTTTCGGACCCTTGCCGAGTGTCTGGAGGATGTGCGCCGCACGTACGAACAGCAGCCCACCGTGTGCCTCGCCCAGATTAACCAGCGCTGACCGTCCCTCTCCCTCATCTGCCAGCCCACACTGTCCAGATGAAGTCACACTGCTCTTAGCATTACTTAAAGAACAGATGCTACTCCGTTGTTACGGTAACGAATCGAACCACTCTGCTCCTCAAGTGTTCTTTACGCCAGGTACTGTGAGCAAGGTTAGTTCGATGGTGGGGCCTTTCTTTCTAAATGTGACTTCGTGTACTGTAAATAGAGCTATGAATGATTGAGTGAGTGTTTTTAAAGGTTTATTTCTTAATTTTTTGTGGCTGCCTTAAAATATAAACTCTTCCTTTTCTTTTAATTTTTAATTATTATTTTTGTATTTGATATCATTTGTTTATGAATGAAAACTAGAAAATATAAACCAAAGTCAGTAACCTGTTTTGGAAGGGCTCACTAAATGAGACTAGATGTTTTTCCGTACGCAGAAACTGGAAATGTTGCTTTGTGATTGTTTAAAATGTTGCTTTTTGTGATTGTTGCCTCTGGATATCTTCCCATTATATTTATTTTATTCTTTTGTAAAATACTTGTTCTACACTTAATTCTTGAAGGATAGCCCCAGCATGTGTGAATTCCTACCGGCCTTCACTGGAAAGGCATTCTCACTTCAGACACTTAAGAACATGTGTTGGAACAGCCCACTCCCTTATGGACCATCATTCTATACATGATTTTGATCAAATATGCCAGTTTCAGAACTGCTGAAGTAATGCAGTTTGCAGTTTGTCCCATGTAACAAGTTTCTATATAATATTTTTTAAACAATTACATATTTTATTTTGTTACATTTTTAAAGTGCAAACTTTCAACATTTCATTGGTACCCCCCCCCCCCCCCACCGAAAATTGAGAAATTTGATTGCATCAAATTATCTTATTTTGAAATTAGTTTAATGAGTAGACCAACAGGGGGCGCGTTATGGCCTATAAGGCTGGTGTACAAGTACGTCTGGCTACCGGCGCTCCCGTGGGTCAGTAATTTGGTACATTTAGACATACAGGCCCTGATGGTGATGAATTATTTATCCAGTGTAAAATGGAGATTTAAAAAGGTTTACAAGTTAACCCTGACGAAGAAGGCAGCACACTAACATCAACAGGAAGGGAGAAAGGTCAAAGAAGGAACACGTATCACCATAAACCTAATAATAACAAGAAGCATAATAATACAGTTCTTTAACATCTTTTTAAACCAGATAAGGATATTAACGTCTCTAGTTTCAGGTGTTACTGTAACTCCATGCTGTTGAAGAGCTGTAGCTAAATGTCTTGCCAAATTCAGAACTAACTCTTGGTATAGCAAACTGAACATTAGCTGGTGGTGCCTCTGTGTAGAAACGGCGGAGTGAGTGAACCAACGGGGTCTGGGCTGCTTCACCGCTTTACACGCGAGTGCGCTCGTGCCTAGTGGACCCAGTGCAACATTCGGAAGTCACGAGTTCAGCAAAAGTGACACGGTGACGGTTTTAATGTCGGATAAAAAACATTGTATAATTAAATGCTGTTGCTGAATTTTACTGAAACATCCGATGGAGAGCGAATGTTTTACAACCTCAGCCATCAAGGAAAGTGGGGTGACCAACCACATACCGTTTACAGTTGCACTTGTATGTTCTTTTCAAATAGCTTAAATCTGTATGCAACACTGCGAATTAAAAATATGCCTTAAATAAATGTCACTGCTCGACGACATACTTTCTGAATTTTCCAAAAAAAAGCCTGATTCTGTATAAGAGGTTACGGTATCTCTTTTAGAATTTCTGATTAATTATTACATTTAATGTGTTTGGTCGTCTCAATATGAAATGATTTATCATTCATTTATTCAATTGTGAGACTCTTTGGCCCTGGTCTAGTAAAATGTAAATTGACAGATGGAGTTTGGGGATGCCAGCGTTATATGTGACTATATAACACGTGCTATATAGTTGATTTTGCGAAACGAATGCATTTATGTAAATGTGACAAACTCCAACATAAATATCGGATTATATATTTGTCCTCTAATTGGGTCTAATTGTAATTATAGCGTATGAGTTCCTTATAAAACTACACTGAAGTTAAAAGCGATTGTTGCAATATAGGACAACTTGCTGACAAATTTAACGCACAGAGACTTGGCAACCCTGCATCGATTCAAAATCGACATGTGACTCGTTGGCCCCGCCTCCTCTTCTATGGAGGAAACGCATTTTCTATCCGCCAATGAGCGAGCGAGTTTCTCCCACGCGTGTATTGTTTAAACTGCCCAAAGCGAACGGGGCACTGAGCGAGGAAACTTCCACGCGACGCTATGGCGGCAGCAGTTTCGGTTAGCAGAGCTGCCAGAGACGACGAGTCCTGTGCTGGTGCCCGTCCGCTCTACGAACACCATGACCACACGAAACCGGGTAACTGGGCTGCTGAAGAAAGCAGGGATCCAGAGGTAGAGCACCGCGCTGAAGATTCGTCCACCGGGAGCGATATGCCTCGACGTGCTGATGATGAACTGACGCCCCTCAGTCCAGAAGAAATTGCCAGCCGTTTGGAACGAACTCGACGAGAATTTTACAACCGCCGCAAAATCATTATTAAAAACCTTCCGGTCGACGTTACTAATCAGGCAAGTGTCCAAGTAACAGGTTTGGTTATTTATTCTAGTTAAGAGGTCTAGCTAGCTAACGGTTTGTAGTTGTTAACTTTCACTGGGGGGTGGTGAGGTAAACTAGCAAGCTGGTTAGCTACACTAGCATCCCAAAATGGGGATGATGAATGGGAGAAGTTGCTGGAGTAAGCGAGGTAATTAGCCGACTAACTTAGTCAATGTAGGGAATGAGGTCGCAGAACTATCTAATGCTGAAGTCAAATATTTTAGTTCAAGTACACATGTTGGTTAGGAAGTCGAACTATAACTAAATGGGTGAGGGGGAAACACCTGCCCTGTTTTTTTTTCGGTTTTTTTTTTATGAGTCGTGCCCCGTGTGAAACTAACTACTACAGTTATCGTGAACTAATTTAACTAGTCGTTTAATCTACCTCTCTAGCTAATGGCCTGTTGATGAATTATAACTTTGAGGAGTTCCTTTTGTAATAATTTAGTTGGAAAACTGAGCAGTTGTCATGCCACATACTCATGCTTTGCACACGTTGACGCTTTCTTCTGGATAAATGCATAAATTCTGGATAAATTAAGTTTGGATCGCTAGGTTGGAGGATACTGGTAGTGAATCTCGTCACTCGCACACATCTCATCCTGACGGTAACCTTAGTAAAACTGCTGGGATGGGTTGCATATAGCCTTATTGCTTAATTAAGCAAAATAAAATATAATACATATAAAAATTGATTTGTGGATCGTAGATGTGGTATTCTGAGGCCGTTTTGGTAGGTGGAAATGTGACTTTTGTTAAAACTATAGCTTTAATAAAACGTTTTTTCCAGCTACGCCAAAATGTTTGATATGGTATTGTGATAACGTGTAGGAAGCTTTTAATCTGCTATTTATCTCCCCAACAAATTTGTCTTTACCCTGTATTCGTTTAACGCGATCAGCGTTACTTTTGCTTGTCAACATGTTCATCACGGAGTAGGTTTTCTAGCTAGCCTTCTTTTAAAGTATCTAGCACTTGCTTGCAGTTTGTACCCGATGAATCTCTGCTGTATTAACAATAGTCTATTATGCACAGCGCTCTAGTGTACCACAGTTATACAAGTTAAAAGCCTTAGCCAAACGCTTTGGACTTTTGGACTCATCTATCTCTCTATCTCTCTCTCTCTCTCTCTCTCTCTCTCTCTCTCTCTCTCTCTCTCTCTCTCTCTCTCTAGGAAGTGCATGAGTTGTTGAGCAGCTATGATCTGAAGTACTGCTTTGTTGACAAATACAAAGGAACAGGTATGTGCTGTCCTGTTCACAATGGCCCGTGTGATGGGTTAGCAAAGAATCCCTTCCCCTTCCGTTCTGGTAGCCTCTATGGCTTTGTGCCTATTCGACTGGTGTTTCTACCAGTCATCTGCAACTGCTCACCCTGCCTCAAACAACTTGGCTTCAAAAGACTTTGAAGTGGTGTTTGTAATAAAGGAGTAATTTACTTTAGGCTGTATGGCAATAATTTTCTGTAGAAGACTGCATGTGTCCAAATGCATACAGGATCCACAGCTCATGTTTTGGCCTGATGAAAAGCTGTTGCTACCAGGCCATCCACTGCTGCTGCGTGTGATCACAACTGTGCCTTCTGGGTTTAAGATTTTAACATTGGGTTTGATGTGCGTTTATACACGGAGCCATTAAGATGAACAGTTATCATTGAATTGGGTTCAGAGAAATTACCAGTGTCCTGTACAGGTGTGCAGTAGTCGTGCTCTTCTCTGTTCGCCTGTGTTCAGGCCCACTGGGCCCATCACACGGGCCCACTGGGCCACAGCTGAGCACATGCTCTCAGATTAGCTGTTCTTCAATGACATGACTCTGATCCAGCTTTTGCTCTGGATCTGTACATGCCACAGTGCCACTGTCGAGTTGAGAGTAATCCGTCGTCTCATAATAATCAGCCAGTAATCAGTAATCGGCTGTCCTCTGGTAACCGACCGTTGATGAAGGGTTGGTGCTTATTATCAAGACACAAATGATGTATTGGACCATTCATTATTAATCAAACTCTGGCACTGCTGATGGAGCGCTGCTCTTGAGTTGAATTGCCACTCTTGCCATTCATTGTTGGACACAGCTTTATAATTCTTCACCTCCATAACTGTGTGTGTGTGTGTGTGTCCTCAGCCTTCGTGACGCTGCTGAATGGCGAGCAGGCGCGGCAGGTTGTCGGCGAGTTCCACGGCCAGGTTCTGCGTGGCCGTGAGCTCTCGGTGCAGCTGCAACCGACGGACGCCCTGCTGTGCGTCACCAACCTGCCTGCCGCCTTCACCCAGCAGCAGTTCCTGGAGCTGGTGCGCCCCTTCGGAAACCTGGAGCGCTGCTTCCTGGTCCACAGCGCCACCACTGGCCACTCAAAGGGTTACGGCTTCGTGGAGTTCATGAAGAAGGACTCGGCAGCGCGGGCCAAGTCTGAGCTGCTGGGTAAGCGGTTGGGTTCGCGCACGCTCTACGTGCACTGGACGGAGACGGACTCTCTCACCTTTCCTGCTCTGCACTCCTGCTGCCTGTGTGTGGACCGCCTCCCCCCGAGCCTGCTCCACAGCCAGGACCTGCGCCACGCCCTGCCTGACGCACCCACTCCCATCTTTTGCCAGGTGCGATACACTTTGCCACGTGCTGTTTGAAACTTCAGCCCATGTGCTTGCCGACTGGCCTGATGGAGGCGGTGCGTCCATGTGTATTCTGGCTCATGCCTGAGATCGATTAAGCTCCACTTCTGGTCAAACACCAAAATAAGAATCATATTCCAGCAGTGGGATTTTCTGTTGCAGCCTTATTGATTAACAACTCTGCAGGAGTGCAAACAGAGGATGGAGCAAGAGTGTATGTGTTCATGTCTGCGTTGACCTTGTGGCTTCATTCTAGACGCACACCCTGAGGCCCAGGTGTCTGAAAAACCTCTAGTTTCATCCCAAGTCTGAGGCCGTGCTGCTCTCTGAGTGGCTGTTTGCAGGGGCAGCTGGTGGTCGGGACCCAGTGGAACAGTGACGTACTCTTGTGGGACTGCTCCAATGAAAACTGTTTGCTTTCTGTCCCTCCGCCATTCTCACTCATGTTCTTCACCTCCTGCTGGCACGAGCATGTTTCCATGACTCAACAGAAAGCAGTCCATGCTGCTGTTTAGTTCAGTTCACTTCACCAGATATCGTGAGTGTTTAGGACCATTACCCCTCCAGGTAATGGTTTTAAAACGCATACGATATTGCCTGTGCATGCACACCACACTAAGGTTGATCATTAATGTTAATGTGGAGAATGGAGATCACCACACTAGCTTTTGGTGTGTGTGGTTTGTTTGCAGTGGAGATTAGAGAAGGGGGCTTGAGGGCAGTTGTGTCCGAGCTACAGCAGTGGCGACGCCTGTCTGATGAAGATTGCAGCACGCCAAGGTCTCTGTGGTTGACTTTTTGTACTTTTACTCTTGATTTTCTACAGGCTCTCTGACACAATACTGCTTCTGGCTTATTGTCCAACATTCCAGCTGTCTTTGGGGATTTGTGGTGACTGGACAGTTTTCCCACTGTTCTTATTCAGGATTGGCAGGGAGGGCTCTTCCTTTTTTGCTGTTCCTCATCTGTAAATAAACTTGAAGTGATTTGTCCTCTGAGGGCATCTTTTCACCCTGTAATCCACTCTTTCTTTTTAGGTCCTCACCTTTGCCCTGCTTTTACTGAGGCTGCCCAGTGTTTCTATGTTTCTATAGCAATGAACATGGATGGTTACTATGGTGATGACCACCTGACTGGGCCTGGTGCTGTCAGCAGGCCTGTGGGCCTTTCTGGAATTGTGCATGCGTGTGTGGTGCTAGGGATTTTATGTGGGTATGGAGTTCTTGGGGTTGTTTGGGGGTTTGTTTTTGTTTTTGTTTTGTTTTTTTGTCTTGTCTAATCTGGCATGCTCTCTAGTTTTCACTCCTTCACACTTTGTGTTAGGGTATTACAGAGGCGGCACCCAACTGTCTGGTCAAATCCTAATTGTAGTGACCCCCCCCCCCCCCCCATTACATGACTGTGGTTTGTCAGCTTGTCGCGTGTGTGTGTGTGTCACCTTGACTGGGTCCTCTGGATGCCGGGTGACGTGTGCAAGTGAAGTTCCTCAGAACGGGAGAGCAGGTGGTCACTGGATGCATTTATCTAGACTGCGTTCACCCTCAGGGTGTTCGCGGGGAGGTCCGTCCGTCCGTGCTCGGGGCTCTAACCGCACTGCTCTTGTCGTTTGTCCAGCTTGCTCAGGGGCAGGACAGCAGCTTCCGCCGCTTCGCCGTGTTGGAGTACGCCACGCCAGAGATGGCTGAGGAAGTGCAGCGGGTGGCCGATGGCAAGCTCGTGGGTGGAGTTCACATTCGGGTGGCGTTTTGCGCTCCTGGGCCGCCAGGAAGGAGTGTGCTGGCAGCTCTTATTGCTGCTCAGACCATGGTACGGTCTGACTGGAGAATCAGTACTGCTCCTGCAAAATCGAGTGTGACCTTTCTGTCCTTCTAATGTTACCCCCTTCTCTCTCTCTCTCTCCCTCCCTCCATCAGGCTTTGAACAGAGGGAAGGGTCTCCTCCCTGAGCCCAGTGCCCTGCAGATCCTGTCAGGCCTGAACAATCCTGCCACTCTGAAGATGTTGCTGGCGTCGCTTAACCACGGACACAAACAAGGTGCATGCCCCGCCCACTGTGACATTAGCTCCGCCCACAGGGTACCAGACCGGTCGACATACACCCCCCACCCTCCCCATTTTTGACCCGGTGGGCTGGATTATCTGTGCAGGTTTGCTTGGAGCCGCCCCCGTGGTGCCGCTGCTGGCCAATCCCGCCCTCTCCGCAGCTCTGGTACAGATGCTGCTTCAGAACCAAGTCCAGCAGGTACGGACAGGCTTCGCCTGGTCTCATGCCCCGCCCCCCTCCCACCCTACCCTTTACCGACCTCCAATGCTTCCTGTGTCAGATGATCGACATGTTCTCTCTCTCTCTCTCTGTCCCTCGCTCTGTGCTCTTCCCTTCCTAGCAAGTCCTTCTTGGAAAGTCTCTTCTTGGGGCACAGATTCTGCACACTAACGAAGGCTGTGTGCTGCCTTGTGTGAGTGGCCCTTCTGTGTGAGGGTGTGGTGTGTAGAGGAAGTGTCGGGGTGTGCCTGGCTCCTGTCGAAGACACGCTGCCAAGGAACACGCTCGTACAAAGTGTCCCTCTGATAGCTGCTGGATGGTAATGGGGAACGTAGTCGTCGTCTTCTCTGAAGATTGACGTGAAAGAAATATTATTAGCATGGTTGCCTTGAGCTCCTGTCACTTATCCTGGCTGAAGATTCTGCCAAGTCCAAGCTCTGACTCCAAGCATGTGTACGCACGCCTAAGCAGTCCGACACCGACCACTCATCATTTTGAATACCCTGAAAAGATTTCAATTAAATCACCCTCTTATTCTCCTGCGTTCAGCCAGCCCGCGATTATGCCCGTCTGCGGTTGTTTGTCAGTGACTCTGCTGTTCTCTTCTCTCCTGCTCTGTGGCACTCCTTCCCTCTCCTCGAGCCACGGGCCGTGTTGTCCACTGCCCATCTTGGTTCTCTGTGCTGATGCAGTGGTTTATGTCTGGCAGGCTGGACTGCTGGGTGAGAACCCCCTGGCTGGTCTACCACTACAGCCGACTGTTGGAATGCTGGTCGATCTTCCTCACACCACAGCAAACGTGCTGACCCAAGGTGTGTGTGTGTGTGTGTGATGCTACCCAGTGTAGAACTGCCACAGTAATATGGTGTGAGCTTCCTTTGGCTTCTGCTGTTCCTGCTGATGTGTCCGTCTGCTCCAGGTGCCGTGGCCCCTGGCCTGGCCCTGCCTCCAGAGCCTGCAGGTCCCATCAAACTACCGTGTGTGGGGCGGCCCTTAACGAGAGAGACGGAGTTCCCCCAGAACCCCTCTGCTTCACTCCAGGGTGTGGGAGTGACCCTTCTGGGCAGTGGGCTTGGCACAGATGGCCCTGCCCTTCCAGCGGTGAGTCTTTCTTCTCTAAGGCAATATTTATCCACAACACTACATGCTGCTGTTTTAAGAACCCTCATCAAGGCATTAACAATTTAGTACGTGTTCTTGTACTGTGTTGATGTATTAGATTATTTTACAGTATTGTTCTAATGCTTTGATGGTATAAAGTACTTTAAAAAGCCCTGCAGCATGAGCTGTGCTGATAACATTTGGCTTGAACCCGTTTCAACGGGTTAATTTTAAGAAAATCTAAGCATGAAAAACCCATAACCTGCAAACCTGAAGGGAGTCTTTATTTATAGTGCGTTAACACAGCAGGACGAGGCTCAGTCACCCTGGTTTACTCTTATTGCCAGTCTAATCGGCTGAGTCATACAGTGAACTTGGATATACAGTTACAGAACTCGGATCTGCATTTCTGGGGTGACTTGCTGCCTTCATTAAGCATCTAGGACTTTTCTGTCAGCAATTTGCAGACAATGAAAATGCAAGCAAGTTGTGTACTGGTTGGTTACTTATTTATGCATTTTTGTAATGAAGGCGTCCATGTTGGGAGAGCCCAGCGAAGACCTTGGTGTGACCCAGAACCCATTCCTCAACGTGCCCAGTATATTCCCATCCTCAGGTGGGCCACCGGCAATCTCACGTGTGCAGTCGTGTCGAGTTCTACCCTGTAGTCTAACGTGCCTGAACCACCCCACTCCTCTAGCTGCCACCCCCAGGACTCACCCATACAAGAAGAGGCCCACGCCAGCGCACCACCCGCGCCCAGGCCTGGCCGTCCACTCCAACTACAGCCAGAGCCAGCGTCGCCATGATTCCTACGAGTTCCCGTCACTGCACCAGGTCGGTGGTGGTGGTGAAGCTTCTCACTTTCAATATGTGCACTGGTAAATGTACTGATCTGGGACCTGTTTGCAGGACCCCCCGTCTCGCCTGTACGAGCAGCAGGAGTCTCGGGATGGGGCTCGGCTGCCAGACTATGGAGTACAGGTATAGTGCGTGAACATGGGAAGGTCCTTCCTCTTTAAACTGTGAGCCTCCCAGAACATTTACCAAAGAGGCTGGGCTGATTTAAGATGAAAAGAATTTGTTGGCTGTAACATCCAGTGCTTCTCTGGAAATGTGAAATTTTATTTGACGTTGTTAAATTAGTATGGACAACACTGACCGATAACGGCAATAAATTATGATTGACTGGGACATTTGGAGCGTTATTTCCCTCTGATGGCTGATGTCTGTCAGACTTGGCTTATCTGTGCTGACATTTTCTGTTGTGCTCCAGAGAATCTCACACCAGTGTTTGGTCATCAGTCCAAACACTTAAACACGATGGGTTTTGTACTGGTCAGTCAATATTTAGATCTTCAATTTCTGACGACGTTTTGGTAAAAGTGAGTGAGTTTAAACAATTAACTTTGTGAATACTACAAAAAAAAAAACCCAAATGTAGAGAACTTGCAGGAAGCCAGTAAGCAGAAGTGTGGTCTGTATAGGCTGGACTCTTGTAGCGTTATATAAAGGTTACAGCAGTTGCTTACATGGCCCGTTTCAAAGAAGTACTACCACAACCCTCAACAAAAGACCACTTGTATTCAGGCTTGGGTTATTAGCTTTTGGAGGTTGTTCTGTTTTCTTTTCAGGGACAATGTTCATGTTACTCTCTCAGATGTTTTGTACCAAAGTTGGCCAACTAGCACATCTCCTCCATAAGCAGTTCCTGATCTAGGCTTGTCCTTCATCTCCCATCTCACACGTAACAGTGTGTATGGAAACCGAATATTTAACTTCATGAGTGTTATTAACTCGATGCATTTCATTCTTTTGTATCGGCTGCTGCTTATCCTTAAGAAATACTTTAGCCATTTAATGCTCGTGTCTGATGAACCAAAAACAAATGGCTGCTTTTGCAGATTGAATCACGCTAACCTGTCCACAACAGCCTTTGTGTTTGGTTTTTCTTCGTCATGCTGACGTCCTCCGTTAGTCTCCTGTATGTGCTCTTTTGTAACTCTCTGCACGTGTTTATCTGCAGCGCTCAGGCCACGCGAGTTTCACCGAACAACTGTCTCCCTTCTCCTCCTCCGCCAGCCCACCTGGCTCCTCCTACTTCAGAGCCCCCGTTGGCGCGCCGACTGTCCAGCTGAATAAGGTACGGTCCTGCAGCGCCACAGTGGACTGCATTACGTTATGCCTCGGCCCTCCCCAAACCTGCAGCGTCTTCCAGAGACACACTGATATTTGATGCCTTCTATTGATTTGCCTTGAGTGGGCAGTTCTTTTAATGGTCCTCACGCCGCCAACCCCCCCCCAGAAGGTTGTGTGGAGAAGTGTGAATCATTAAATTAGCTTTTAACCCCAAGGTTTTACTTGGCACTTGCTATTTTTGGTTTTGTAGATTGGCTCGATGTGTCATGTGCATTTATGTTTGCTCAGCCGTGCGTTTGTGCCAGGCAGAGCTGGCTTGATGTGGAAGGTTGTTGGGTTAGATTGGTTAGGTGTTAAATGGTGCTCTGTTTGGCCAGGCAGTGGGAATGCCTCCCGTCACTCACTCCGGCCTGTTCTCTGCTGCACCTGGGACTGGACTGAAGGTAGGTGCCTCCTCCATGTAATGCCAGTGACTGTAAAACCCTCTTTATCCTCCCTTGCTTACCCTTGCTGTGATTTGCTGCAGACTCCAGGCGGTGGGCAGAAGCGTCTCTTCTCTCGCCTGATCCCGTCTCCGGAGCCCAGCCCTGAGGGCGGCTACGTGGGCCAGCATTCTCAGGGCCTCGGGGGCCACTACGCCGACTCCTACCTGAAGCGCAAGCGCATCTTTTAATGGCCTGGAGGAGGTGGGGCCTGTAGTGAACTGACCTGGCGCGGAGGCCCGTCGGTGACCCCAGGCCAGGAGGGTAATCCTGCGCCTTGGCCAGTCCGACACCAGCCAGCCAATGGGAGTTTTGTTGGTGCATATGATTTTCAGTTTGAATGTAAATTATTTTTTATTCCCCCATTTTTAATTTGCCTTTTGTTTCCTTTTAATTTGAATTTTAAGTTTTTTTTTTGTTTTTTTGTTTTTTTTTTCCTCCCCTCCTTCCCCTTTGTTTACTGGAATCACCAAGATGTTGGTACCTCAAAAGGGAAAGGAACCCCTTCCTCTGGGCTTTTTGTTTTATAGATCTTACTGTTTTCTTTCTCACCCTCTGTATTTTTTGTATATAGTTGCTATAGTGCTCATGATTGGAGTCTTTCTCTCCTGGCTCTGAGGCAGTGTCCACTCTGCATGCAAGATGATCCTGGGTCTGGCTGGGATTCATGGACTTTTGTAGGTCTTTGCAGTTGTAACGGAGTAGTTGTCCTCTTCACACTGCCTGCGTTATGTCCGTTGCCCCACTCAGCACCATGTTTAGGTGCACTCCTCCACCCTCCTCCATCACAAGGCCTGCTTTCCTACACTGAATGTTGTGTGCTGCACTTGGCGGACGTAACACTTGCCTTCCTCACCCATGTCCAGTCTGTTCCCTGTTGTTCCATGTGGTTTGAGTGGACATGTCCTCTCTCCCGCTTCTGTTTACTTCCTGCCCTGTTTTATCTTGTGTTCAATCTGCAGTTTTGTTGTTGCAAAGTGTTTGGGTGGAGATGTTCAGGGAGCTGTAGCCAACCTTAGTGGGCCCATACAGTTTGGTTCCTCTGTTCCTATCACTGTGTGTCTTGCTCGTCTTTTGCCCCAACACCTATATCTGCCATTCCCCTATGAACCACTAGAGGGAGATGGAGGGTACGTGCTCAGCCTTGTTTGCCTGCTGTTTTCTTTAGTACTGGAACATTTGACACTTCTGACCAGGCTGGACTTTTGCCCAAATGTTTTGTGTGGGTTGGTTTTTTTTTTTTTTTTGTTTTTTTAAATTTATTTTATTACTACATTGATTATAACTGGTAACTGACGACTCCTTCGCTGTCTGTGTTCCACAGGGGTGGAGCTGTTGCTGCCTCATGTATGTGGTGTATGAGTACTGGATCTGTGTGACTTTATCTGGTTGCCATTTTGATTGTGATGGCTCATTACCTCTGGCTTGTGCAGTGCCTCATGGTGGTTACTCTTGTTGGAAGTGTTTGTTGTAATCGTCTCTGCCAAATGTGATCCTAAAATATTTAACACCCATTGATTTGCTGTGTACTTAAGTTTGATTATTACTTTAGTCTTGATTGTGTGTGTGTGTCATCGGTCTTATCCCAAATGAATTCACACATATGGACCAGGGGGTGCTGCTGTGTAAACAGAGCTTAGCAAGGCTTTATTTTCCATTGGTTAATTGACTGCTCAGCTTTATCCATTTTGTACAGATTTTTTTTTTTTTTGGTGACCTGTATGAGCAAGTAAATATTATAAGTTCCTCCATGTCTCCTTGTGCATTTATTTGTATGTTTGTCGAGCTGTGTTCACCACTGGTGTTGAGCCCATGTGGCTGGGCACACAGGAGAGATGGCAGTGGACCAGGAACAAGTGCAGCGGAACTGGAAGCCAAGTCTACGAAGCATCATTTCAATAAAACCATTTATTTATTAAGTCAATGCTAGGGTTTGGCTCCACACCTATCCTGTTTAATGCCAGTTGTAAGATTTCCATGTTTTCGGGCAGTATCGGCTGCCACACCCACTGCGATATCGTATCTCCTTAGAAAGTAAATGTCAGTGCCTGTTCAGCAAGAGAACACTGCAGAACAAACCTAAATTGGCTATCTGAAGCAGTGGGCTAGTGGAGGAGGGGGGGGGGGTTAGACTATTGACGTTATCATTAAGATATGATCAAAGCGAAATGTCACCCGTGTTCGAGTGGCGTTCGGCTTGGTTCAGTCCTCAGCTGATGTGTGGGTGAGTCGGCAGCCCGGCTCCACGGACCAGCGTCTAGACACACGCCGGTGCATGTGCCTCGATTTTTCTTGTGTATGTTTTCAAGCTGTAACCTGCTTGAACGAGGGCCGCCCAAAAGAACCTCGTCTCCCTGTACATTAGGATAATGGGCTGTGGTGACTGGTTAACCAGGGCCAAGCCATTTCTCGGTACAGCTCTAGTGGAGATTCATGTGAGATGAGACTGGAAGTGCAGAAGGCAGTCTGTACTGGTCATTGTGGAATGCACTCAATAGGCTTCCTGCTGCCTCCCTACTGGCCCAGTGGAGCAAGAGCCCTGTATTAGTGTGTGTTAACAGGCGCAGAAAAATGAGACGTCCAATTTTTTTTTGCTGGCTACCAGCAGAGGCGGGAGGGGCGGGGTGTCCCCACACAACCTCCCCCTGGTGGCGTTTTTGTTTTCTTCTTCATTGTGGCTCTCCCTTGCCTTTCATCAGTGCTGCTATAAATATCTGCTTTTTCTTGAACCTGGGAGCACTGAAGCCTGTATCCCCTGGGCTTTGAAACCAAAGCAGTGCGGGCGATTTGTCAGACACATTTATATTTCTGCCTTTATTTTTCTTTTTTCTGCTTGCTTCCACCCCCGCAGTCACCCTGCACCATTGGTGTTGACTGCTATGGAAACCTGTGATTTTCCCAAATAGCCCCCACCCCCCCCCCCCCCCCCCCCGATCGGCTAGCTGCAGCGCATCTTACGAGGACGTGCCGGTGGCGACACACGCGCTCGTCAGTATTGTCAGAGCGCAGCGTTATTCTCGCGGAAAGTGCCGTTTAGCATCGCCTGAATCGTCCACGGCCGTCCGTTTGACAGCGGTGTGTGTGAGCGCTGGTTAGGTCGCCGTGTCCTGTGATGACGAGCTGTTAGCGGAAGGGTGTGGGTGATTCGGCCCACCGGGCGGGTCACTCTGACACTCGACCCCGTCTCCAGCTCCATCAGGCCAGATCTTCTGCATTTTAAGCACACTTTCACCACTCCTCCAATCCAATTAAAGGGCAATTAGACTGTCGATCACCACTCTCCTCTCTCCTGCTGGAAACCACAGTCAAGCCTGGTGGTTTCTGTACTCCAGAACTGCCCCGCACACATGCAGAGGAAACCATAGGACTCGTGGGGGAGGGGGGAGGGGAGGGCGAGGGGCAGGCAGGTAATGGACTGGTAAAAGGAGCCGAATGTGCTTCAGCCCCTGCTGCTGTCGCGATACAGGCAAAACCAAAAACGTGAGCCGGGGCTATTTTGGGTTCCTTCATGTGAAGGACTGAACCACGGCGGAACAATTAACGCACTCCAAACTCACGGGCGTGTCATGCCAAGCCGACTTAGCAACGTATCAACGTCTCCCAAAGACAAGTCCCACAAACACACTCTTTCTCAGATTTTAGCGCTGACCCGTTCTTCCCTGTCAGCAGAGCAATGAAGATTAATATTTGATTTCCCCCACTTTCTCCAGGGAAAGAGGGGGGCTCTGTTTTCCAGCGGCCCCTGCTGCTGAGTCCAGTTTGTAAGGGAACAGCAGACACTTACAGTCCTCTTGGCAGCATGCGAGTAGACTGGCTTTTGTGCTTGTCTGTGTGTTGGCTTGGCAGTGGGTGGAGTGCGTTTGGTTTCACAGTGCGGTAATGAGAGCGTGACAAAGAACAGTCCTCAGACAAGGGTCTTGTCTCACCTCACTTAAATCCTTAGCCTGTTTTGTGAGACGGAGGCTTTGAGTGAGTATCTTTAACAACACAGTGTACTGGAGTCCTTGGCTAGTTTTTTAATCCACACAGAATATGACCATTTCATATATTTTGCAAAGCTAATTCAAACCAGATTTGTTTACTCGTTGGCTAAACGTACAGGCTTCTGGAAATCCCCCCCTTCTGCCATCATAGTAGTCGTTGAGGAACCACACTCTGTCTGGTATTTCTAAACTCCTTTATTGACCACAGCAGGTTGGGTAGGCAGCTCACTTATTGGCATGTATTGGTGTTCCTGGCTTACCTTAGGGGTGGGGTGGGGGTAGAGGTGAAGTGTTGATTCCAGCCCCTAGTCGAGGAGCTGAGACCAAGTCATCCTTCCCTCACTCTTCGTCTGCTAACCAGAGGATTTTATTCAGAAAAGATCGCGATATAAGCCTGGCATTTAGGATTTGGTGTCTCTTGTTGGATTGTTTTGTTTTTCTCTCCCTACAGATGGATATTAGTATTTTCTCTCTGTAATTACATATTCCAAGTGGCACTCGGTGCCCAAAGGTGGAGTATTATAACTCTTTGAATAAACTGACTTCAAAAACAGCCGGTCGTTGGGCTAGTATTTGCTAAAAGAGACATCATACAACACTATATTATATTTACAGTTACGTGTATGGACGTAATAACAGTGATCACACAATGTTGACCAAGTTCCCATGAATACAGTAAAAGGCTACTTTTTAGGTGGATTTTACTTTATGATAGGTGAAATGTTATACATTTAACCACACACGTCAGCTAGAAGCGCGCGCAAGCTTCTGCCGAGCGGAGACTAAAATGACAGTAACGCTATTGCCCAATATCAAGGGTTAATCGTTTGTCCTTCGTCTAAATTCAACAAATAATTGCATAAATGTCTAAAATTTATATTTTAATTGTCATTTGTGAATTCAGACGAGAAATAACTCCCCGTGATTACGTTTTCATCCCTTGCCGAAACATGATCATTTTGATTATAATAATTAAATCAGTGAAAACGTAAAGTGACAGCATTACTGGGAAATACTGCGACAAACAGCTGCCAACGAACATAAAATGCGGTTCTTATGTAAACAGGCAGTGATATTACAGTGACATTTAGTTTTGCTCATGTTTCGTACACCGTGGACGCTTTGTTCCGCGTCAGTAGTATGTAAACAGTATGTAGCGGTGTTACATTAGATTGGTCGTTTTTAATAGTCACCATTCTCTTCGCGTGCCTCTTTGATGCGCGCGCGCTTCCCCGTGCCGGGTTCACTTGCTACGATGAGCGAATCACTACGTTGTCAAATGGACGAACACAACACGGAGAGAAAAGTAAACGGCAGCCTAAATCCGATAATGTTGTCATCTTCTCCGAGAGAAAGCAAAACTGCGTCGAGGGCAGGTTCGAATACTTGCTTACTTTAAATAGACATAAAAAAGGGAGAGGGAGGGAGAGAGAGAGAGAGGGAGGGAGAGAGAGAGAGAGGGAGGGAGAGAGAGAGAGAGGGAGGAAGAGAGAGAGAGAGAGAGAGAGAGAGAGAGAGAGAGAGAGAGAGAGAGAAAGAAAGAAGAGAGTGATTGTGAGAGTGTGTGCCGGAGATGTTGAAGCGTAATTGTGTATCTCAAATGCCATAATTTAACATCTGTCGATAAACTGAAGGATGTTAGCAAGAAAGAGACGGATAAGATAACTGCTAATAGCTGGACCTCGGGGACCACGATTAGCAACGATTAGTTCGCGGAAGGAATGCTTTCTAGCTCAGAATCAAGAAACCAAGGAACGACACGAAAAACCGTTCATGGGTTTCGGGAACATCCCACGCATGATGTTCTCTAGGCAAAATTCAGAATTACTCATGAAATGAAACTGCTTGCTTGGAGCTTTTAAATGGAGGTGGAAGGTGAATCTGTGGACGGTGAGCACGAGTTTTAGTCGCTTTAGTTCCAGATGTACAATTTTTTCCTCAGCCGGAGACTTTTCGTAGCTCCAGTTGGAAACGGAGTGATTTCGAGCGATCTTTGACAGACATGTGCTGTTAACAGGAGCAATAATAACCAGCACAGCGCGGCTCCAGCGTTCAGGGGCTCTGCAATAACAGGTTGATTAAAAAAAGCAATAAATTGTACTGTACAAGTGATTCATTGCGCCATGAGCGACGAGGAGACAAACTTAAGTGGGAACAACACTGGCGAACGCGTGAGAAAACGGCGCGTCGTACGGTTTTAAGCGGATTCAAGCAGACATATTTTTGATCCACAACTTTTGAATGAATAATAATCGATACAGCTACACAGCATGTCAAGAAAAGGGTAACAAACCGCCATTACCTGTTATCCGTACACTGTGATTGATTTTAGAATTGTTTGACTATGTTTATGTAATAGTGTCTTGTCTTTTAAAAGCACAGAATATAACTGCCTTGGACTTGTTTATGTTACATTTTCACTGTTGAATATGGAGAAGAGCCAGTTATGGACAATAAACGGTCTTATTTTTTGATGTGCGAGAATATATAGCCATAAAGCTTTTTTCGATTCCTTTTAATATACTTAGATATTTATTTGAATAGATATTTTAATTTGCACTATGATGGAACCGCCACCTTGCTCGAAAAAGAGCTTGTCTCTCTCGCTGCCGGTTCCTCGGGAGGGACAGGCTACCCTCAAACCACCGCAGCATCTGTGGAGACAACCGCGGACCCCGATCAAAATCAAACACCGCGGCTACTCTGACACCGACCGGCATCACCACCGACAGATAGAGCGCTCGAATGCGATGGACACGAGTGACCGGCCGGGGCTTAAGAAGTCGCGCATGTCCTGGCCTTCGTCTTTCCATGGAACAACTAGTACATCCATCGGAAACTGTGTTGGAAATAAACGGTAAGATTTAAGAAATTTTCTGCTAAAGGATGAAAGTGTTGAAGCCTATTTATTTAAATAAGGGGTTAAGTCAAGAGGTTTGCTTTGAGAGGCGGGACGCGTGGGTTCTCGATGATGCGTTATGCGTAATGGTCCGTAATTTTTCCAAAGAACCAGAATATGACATGGTAGAAACGTGATCTACCAAACTTATCCAAGCCATCTCGCCCGTCGATGCTTTCACCCGATCTTAGCATAGGAGGTCTAGATAAAACAGAAACTAAGAAAATGCAACGGTCTAGCAGATTTCTCCGTGCGCAAACACGAGATAAGTTTTATGACCCGCAGTAGTGAACGAACTCAGTTTCATCGACGGATAGTGAGATGTCAAGAATAACTGGATGGGCTTAAGAGCGAGGTGCTGGCGTCAACTGGGCTGGATGAGATCGCTGCAAGCTCCAGATCAGTGTCTGTGCGTTGGGTTATGGCGTTGTTTGTCCACACACACCTGTTCAGCCAATTCGGAGCAAACGACTCATTCACCATAAAACCCACGCTTGCAAAAATGCATCTGTCCTCTAATCAATTCAAACTAAAATGCTGTCCGTTTTGTTACTGCGGAATTACACACATTTTTACCCCTGTTTAATTGTTGACGTCGATTGGTTCAGCCAGGCCTCTCATTTGTGAGCAGCTTACACATCCTCCCGTGTGGATCTATGAAGGGTGGCCTTTGAGTTCCACGTACACACATCCCAGTTGACCCGAGCTGACCGCACGCCCACAGCACTTAATGTCACCACAATGCATTTGCTGTGTCTGAACACATGCAGTGCATCTGTTTCCCTCCAGGGTGTGTGGGTACCGTGTTCTTTTCCACAGCATCACATTCTCATCCACAGGCATGACGGCCAGAGGAGAAGGAAGCATGTGGACCCGGGGGTGGGCAGGGGGGTGGTGGGCTGGCGTTACAGTATTAAAGCCTCGGTGTGAGAGGCCGGAGGGGAAGCGGAGAGCCTGAGGCCCCGCTTCCTTCCTCCCAGGCTACAGACGGCACACTCAGCAGGCAGCAGGGAGAGAGCCAGACGGGGCTCGCTGGAGACACGGAGCCCGCGCTGGTCTTCCAGGCCTCGGACTCGCTGGCATTCGGCGGGCATTAGTATGGCCGCAGTGCCTGACCTGCTCCTTCTGTGGGCGGCACAGCACACAGAGAGAGAGGGGAAAGAAAGCGCGCGCGCGTGTGTGTGTGTGTGTGTGTGTGTGTGTGTGTGAAATAGAGAGGCACTGCAAGAAGCAGAATGTTATGTCAGATGCTGCTTTTATTGAGCCATTGTGCTCTATTCCCATTATTGTGTGTGTGTGTGTGTGTGTGTGTGTGTGTGTGTGTGGTGAAAGTGCAAAGTGTGTCATTGTATTTTGTTTTTGAGTGTATTTCCATCTGTGCTCACTGTGTATGTGTGTGCGCTCACATACATATTTTCAAAGTGCGTTTATCAGTAGAGTTTTTGTGTGTATAAATGTTTTGGTCTGTGTGTATGTGGTTGTGTATGTATATATAAATGTATGAGTGTGTGTGTGTGTGTGTGGCACAGAACAGAATACGGATGCTGAGTACAGTTTCTTCTTCAATCACATCGAGGAGGTGGAAGGAGAAGAACATCTATTGTACCTGTGAAGTTTTTATTTTCACTCTTTCGGTTTATTAGGGCGATATCTCTCCCCCCTGTGCTGACAGCCAAGTAATAGCTGCCTGATGCCGTGAGGTCGGGCAGCACATGGAGATTTACTGAGCATTGCTTCCACACCGCTGGAGCTCAGAGTCCTGGCATCTGCTGCTCAGAGCCGCCCTCTGCCCGCTCTGCTGTGGGCACCACCTCCTACCACCCTCTGCCCAGCTCCTGTTGCACTCTGCGATACATGCCATGTAGACAAGTCAAGACAACTTTCACCTTTCCTAAGCCAGTAGGATAATTGCAACACCACACAGAGCTGTGGGCTAAGGCGCTTTTTCTAGGCAATTATTTGATGCAGGTAGAGGTGTAGAAGTTTTGGAAAAATGTTTTTAAACAAGATCAGTCTTGCATTTTCAGAGACAAAAGGAAATGAGACAGCTTGGAAATAAAGGCTCAGGTCATAGTGTAGTCAGGGAATTGATCTCCTCTAGTCAGGAGGACTGTTTGGAACATACCTCCACCAATCAGGAGGACTGATGGGAACTAATCTCCTTCAATCAGGAATACTGATGGGAACTGATCTCCACCAATCGGGAGGACTGATGGGAACTGATCTCCTCCAATCACAGAAGTAGTCAACCTTCTGAACCCTTTGTGATGGTCTGCTGAGCACATGCTTCCTGCCAGCTGTGTGGGCAGGGGAGGAGGGCATCCTGAACACTTTAGATGTGTGGATCTGGCAGGATCAGTCTGCGCTTTTTGTGGTACACTGATCACATATATAGAAGTGATGATAGATTTCAGTTAAACACTGAAACTCCTAAATATTATTTGGTAAACAAACTTTTCTCTGTCAGACACTTTTGTTTCACTTCAGGTTTGTTTCACTTCAACTGGGTGGTGAAATTCGGTACCATGGTGGTCAGGCCTGTGTCAGGATTTATTATTCAAATCCCAGCTGTGCCATGTGGTGCCATATGCTGTCCTGGTGTGCCAAGAATGCCTCCAGTTTGGGGTTTTTGAGAGCCAGAACAGCCAAGCAATCAGTTATGTGGACATGTTGTAGTCTCAGGTGTTTCTTTTCTGCTTGAGATACATGAAGTTGCAGTGTGACACACACACACACGCACACACACACACACACACACACACACACACACACCCACCCAACCCTGAACAGGCATCATTTGCATTTGATGGTTGCTAGGAGATACGTTATACTGTACATTAGCCATAACTTAAAACACAAGGATTTTCAAAGTCTTGTTTAATATTCATCCTGTTTGTCCGCTACTGACCGTGATCGACAGTTTGTCAGCCAGGGACACAGTGTTGAGGCTGCCACAGAATTCAGACTTTCCCTGTGTTCAGGCAGCCACAGAATTCAGACTGTCACTGTGTTCAGGCAGCCACAGAATTCAGACTGTCCCTGTGTTCAGGCAGCCACAGAATTCAGACTGTCACTGTGTTCAGGCAGCCACAGAATTCAGACTGTCCCTGTGTTCAGGCAGTCACAGAATTCAGACTGTCCCTGTGTTCAGGCAGTCACAGAATTCAGACTGTCACTGTGTTCAGGCAGCCACAGAATTCAGACTGTCCCTGTGTTCAGACTGCCACAGAATTCAGACTGTCCCTGTGTTCAGGCAGCCACAGAATTCAGACTGTCACTGTGTTCAGACTGCCACAGCATCGTCTATATTCTGCCTGTATTGTCAACTTATCTGCATGTGCTTCTCGACCAGGAGAACATAATGCTGTGCACTTTGACTCAAATCCCAGGTTTTAAGCTTTGTTTGTCTTTTATAAGCAGCATAAGGTTGAGCACAATGAGAAGTTAACAGAGCGTTCGCCCATTCAGCTGCCATCATACATCACTATCAGCACAACACAGAGAGCACACAACCTACCAGCACACACAAGCTGCGTGGTTAATACACAGACAGTATCCCAGCAGTCCAGTCCACTCCACGTACTGCATTCTGTGGCCGTTTGCAGACTGGGTACTATATATTAGATGATAGGTGTGAATGATCTAAGGAACAGTTGTGAAGCACAACACTGTACAATAAGAAACTGTAGCTCCATGGCGCAGAAACGCTCAGACATTGTTTGAATGGTGAACAAGCCTTTCCACAATAGTCTCAGTAGCTGTGGGATGCAAGAGATTAGTAATTATATCATTAATGGCAGCTAGGAAACCAAACGTGTGACAGCTAGAACCTGATACTCCACACAAGATGAGAACTGAAGACCGCTCCTGATTTCAGCTTGTTAATAACGTGTGTGGGCATAAACCTGTGCAGTGTGTTACAGAGATGTTTGGACATTCTGTGCAGTGTGTTACAGAGATGTTTGGACGTTCTGTGCAGTGTGTTACAGAGATGTTTGGACGTTCTGTGCAGTGTGTTACAGAGATGTTTGGACGTTCTGTGCAGTGTGTTACAGAGTTGTTTGGACGTTCTGTGCAGTGTGTTACAGAGTTGTTTGGCCGTTATGTGCAGTGTGTTACAGAGTTGTTTGGACGTTCTGTGCAGTGTGGAGCGGGCTGGCCGGCCTCTGACCCGGGCAGACCATGATATTTATGGTGGCTTGTGCTGTTCTAGCAGTACATTGCGCACACTGTGCTTAAATCTTAGCAAAAGTGCCTAAGATATCCCCTTTGGGAAGTTTCATGCTGTGTGAGTTATTTGCTCATATACTTGTGGACCAGGTGTATGGGTAATACAACTACACAGACGTGCAACTTATATCAAGATGGGAGATAACCATGTTACCTCCTCTTATCCTATCTTTAAAGGATGCTCCAACCAATCAAATTCAAGTCCACTCTATGCTAGGTTATTACAGTGGTTCACTAAATGAATCCATGGATACTGAATGCAGGACTAATGTGTGGGAATAACGAAGGGTGAAGAATGACTGGGAATAAAGACTTTTTTTGTTAGTCATTTTCTCTTTGATTAGTTTAAAGGAGGTCTGTGTCAGCAGGCCCAGCAGTTATTGTGAGAGAAAATGTCTGGACAGGATTGAATTCAGGTTATTCAGGTTCTTGGCAAACACTTGTTAGTTCTGCAGGGTGTCTGGGATGCACAGGTGGTAGCTTTATTGCAGTGTATATGTGCACCAGAGTGTCTGTACTCAGTGTATAGGTGCAGAGGACCAGGCGTATGTGAAGGACGTGTGGACATAACCATGGTGATTTAAGTAAGCTGAAATATGAAAGCTTTTGACACAAAAAGAATACCAATTTATCCTAGCCATTATGAGTCTGTTACCATATGATCAGGAATTCAATTCATTAGAATCAGAATGTCACAAGAAGAAGTCTTTGTGAAACACCACCTGTATTCAATCTGTGTGGTTTTTCAGTGGTCTCTCTTTCCTGCAATGACTGAATTAGTTGTGATCTGAGATAGCTTCCTGGAACACACCAAACAGAGAGGTGGGAGAGATCACACACATTAACCATACGGCCAGTGCCTGTGTACAACCCCCTGGAGCTGCATACACCAGGGACTGGGAAGGCTCTTTGGCACTTTGCATTCTTTCACTGGAAGTACATCTACATTATGCAGCTACCTTTACATGTGTGATTGTGTGTGTGTTTGTGTGTGTGTGTGTGTGTGTTTTGAGGAGGTAATTATTCACGTCTGCTGGCCCTGTGCAATCTGGGAAGTTACCACTGAAGAAAGAATGACCGATGCTGAAAAGAAGAACTACTCAGCCTGCAGTTCTGTTGCTATGGTTACTTGTTTTGTGGATGTGTAAAATAGATACATTTGCCCAAAAAGGCAAAAGGAAGTCTAATACCCTGATGTGCTGTGTGTTGTGATGGCAGGTTGAGGCAAACACATTTTATTAGCTGTTCAGAGTGAAGTACATTCACATTTTTGACAAGCCTGGTGCCTCAGAACCCAGAGGTGATACGTCACAGACGTTGTGGTCTTCGCCTGGTCTTTTCTGTCTCAGTTCTCCTTTTTTCTGCCTCTCTTTCCACCGCCGGCCCAAATCCCTTCTTTCTCTCTTTCTTGGCTTCTTTATTTATTTATCTCTCTTCCTCTCTACCTGCCTCCTCTCTCTCTCTCTCTCTCTCTCTCTCTCTCTCTCTCTCTCTCTCTCTCTCTCTCTCTCTCTCTCTCTCTCTCTCTCTTTCTCTCTCTCTCTCTCTCGCTTTCTCTCTCTCTCTCTCTCTCTCTCTCTCTCTCTCTGTCTATAGATAAACTCTGTAGTGCTCTTTTGGCTGTCTGTTGGCTGACTGCCAAGCTTGTTATGTACTTAATTAGGCACACCTGTGATTAATCAGCTCAAAAGGATCACTGCGTGATTCACATATTGTTCAAATTGAAAGAAAACCAACAACACAAACAATAACCTAATATTCATATAGATGTGAATTCATTCATATACGGTCTTTAAAACTCTGTGAGATCTGCCCTTGCAAGGCTCATCGAAAGATTCAGCTTCAAAGGCTTTTCTAGAACTCAATATATTCAAGGCTTTTCCATAGCGGCCATTTCAAGACCCTTCTAGAAGTCTTGTTAATGTTCTGGAATGTTGTTCCTGATGGTTGTTCTAGAACTCTGGTACTAAAGGTTGTTCTGGTGTTCCTGAAGACTTTTCTAGGGCTGTGCTTTTCAAGACTCTTGCAGAACTCTTATATTTTCCCTTATCCAGACTTGTTGAATAGGTTCACATATCCTCTGACATTCTTCCCCTGCATTCTCTCTCAGTACTCAGACACAGTGCTCTGTAAGGGCCAGCTCATGTGTTTGAGCACATCTCTCTGTTTCTTGTTAAAAAATGTCACCCTCTTTTTTTCTGACTCCTCCTCCCTAATTCATCAGTGCACCAGAGGACACTGCTACTGTTTCTCCCCTGTGTTATTATGCTTGGAGTAGATCCCTCCCCACTCAATCACCTACATCACTCACCTTGACTGGATCCCTCCCTGCTCGATCACCTACGTCACTCACCTTGACTGGATCCCGCCCCACTCGATCACCTACGTCACTCACCTTGACTGGATCCCTCCCCGCTCAATCTCCCATGTGTCACTCACCTTGACTGGATCCGTGGACTCCTGTTTCTCTGTCGAGTGTCTCACTGATGCTTTTCAGCTCCTTGTTTTCTAATTACACCCCCCGTGTGATTCTTTGTCCTTTGTAATTACCAACTTCAATCTCCACCGTTTTTCCCCTCTGTGCTCTGCTCTTTGCCTTCATGCATGATTTTGTCTGCTTTCTCTCTCTCCCTCTCTCTCTCTCTCTCTCTCTCTCTCTCTCTCTCTCTCTCTCCCTCTTCCTCGCTCCTCTTTTGTGTGTCTGTCGTGTCCTTTGCCCAGATCCCCAGTGCTTCACCAATTCAGGCTGATGTTAGCGCCAAGTTAATAACGCCTCCGGAATATCTTCAAATCTATGGCATTTTTCTCTTTCTTCCCGCTGTCTCATTGGGGAATCTCACCACCCCCAGAGCCACACCCCCCGTCCCACTCCCCCCAAACACCATTCTGCTTCATTTCCCCAATGACTAAATGAACTGCCCGCCATCAGACATCATGTCGTTCTTCCTCGGGTAATGGTGCTGCTGCGGTTCACGCATGCTTCCCTGCGCTGGTCATCCATCAAGGTCCAGCACGCAGAAGCAGAGCAGCCCATCCTGCAGAAGAGCACCAGGCTGAGCTCCTCAGATCCAAACGGGAAGCTGAATGCTTACTTTTAATTTGCACTGCTGTCTGGAATCAATACATCTATTTACAAGTCTGAGTACTGGAAATCAGAGAGGCGAGAAATTCTCGACCCGGATTCGTCCACTCAGCTGCATTGTGAGCAGTTCCTGAGGAGTTCCTGAGCAGTGTGCTGGAAAAAGCAGCTACAGGGCTTTGGCCATATTCCAAATTTGGCCTAAGTGGGGTGGAGCCTCCCGCAGAGTTTGCAACAGGTTGCAATGAAGATAGGAGGGCCTTCCCATGGGGGTTGCCACTGGATGGACTGAAGAGGGGAGGAGCTTACCATTGCAGTAGTAATTTTTTTGCATGACTGTTTCTTGCAAGTCCAGATATTAGTGTTCTCCTCCAAGTACAGGCACTCTGAAGTGCTGTGTGAGCTCTCACACTGTGGAGGAAGAAATGAACAGTTTGTGCTCTACTAGATTGATATTTCTGTTGGACAGGAAGACATTTATGAATTCCTTTGACAAAAAATAGACCAAAAATTATATAAGAAAATCCAACAGAACATCACATTATAGAAAAGATAAATTAATTAACATTTCATTGAGTGAAACAAGTATTTGATGATCTCCCCTACCAACCATTAAGAGTTCTGGCTCCCGGTTAGATACTCCTAACTCCTAACTCCTAACTTTCAACTCGTTACCCGCATTAAAGACACCTGCCTCAACTTGCCACCTGTTTAAAAGACACCTGTCCACTCAATCAATCAACCAGACTCCAACCTCTCCACCATGGGCGTGACCAAAGAGCTGTGTAAGGATGTCAGGGACAGGATTGTAGACCTGCACAAGGCAGGAATGGACTACAAAACCATAAATAAGTGGGTGAGAAGGAGAATGTTGGTGCTATTGTTCAATAGTGGAAGAAATGCAAAATGACATAAGTCAACCTCCGGCTTGGGCTCCATGCAAGATCTCACCTCGTGGGGTATCAATGATCATGAGAAAGGTGAGAAATCAGCCTACAACTACCCAGGAGGTGCTTGTTAATGATCCAAGGCAGCATCTAGAACCACAATTACCAAGAAAACCACTGGTAACACCCTATAGCGTAATGGATTAAAACCCTGCAGTGCCTGCAAGGTCCCCCTGCTCAAGAAGGCACATGTGCAGGCCCATCTGAAGTTTGCCAATGAACACTTGAATGATTCAGAGAGTTCTTGGGAGAAGGTGCTGTGGTCAGATGAGACCAAAATTCAGTTCTTTTGCATCAACTCAACTCGCCGTGTTTGGAGGAAGAGAAATGCTGACTATGACCCCAAGAACACCATCGTCACCATCAAGCATGGAGGTGGAAACATGCTTAGGAGGAGTTTCTCTGCTAAGGGCACAGGACAACTTCACCACATAGACGGGAGGATGGATGGGGCCATGTACTATAATATCCTATGTGAAAGCCTCCTTACCTCTGCTAGAGACACTGAAAATGGGTCTTGGATGGGTCTTCCACCACAATAATGACCCAAAACATACAGCCAAGGCAACAAAGGAGTGTCTCAAGAAGAAGCACATTAAAGTCATGGAGTGGCCAAGTCTCCGGACGTTAATTCCATAGAAAACCTGTGGAGGGAGATGAAGCTTCGAACTGTCAAGTGGCAGCATCGAAACCTTAAGAATTTAGGGATGATATACAGAGAGGAGTAAACCAAAATTCCACCATGATGTACAAACCTGGTCATCAACTACAAGAAACATCTGACCTGCTTGCCAACAAGGGTTTTGTACTAAGTCTTGTTTTGCTAGGGAATCAAATACTTATTTCACTCAACGAAATGCAAATTGATATATTTTCTATAATGTCATTTTCTGGATTTTCTACCATTAAAATTATAGACTGTTCATTTCTTTGTCAGTGGGCAAACTTACAAAATCACAGAGGGACCAAATAATTATTTCCTCCACTGTATATATATCTCAGTGGGCAACCACAGTGGCCTTAAAGGGGCTCCTTTCCAACCTCCATGACGTCCTCTCCACTTCCTGCATGTGACGGCCGCGACGTGAATGGTCAGAGGCGAGGATCTCTGTGGCTGGCATCCCGTCTCCTGACCTGGCACGAAACCCACACCTGGCATGTTTGTATGCAGGCTGCCAGAATCCCAGGGACCTTTTGAAATGCCCTGTAGGCGGTTTGCCCAGCAGCCAGTTCCAACAGCAGCAGGCGTGGTGATCCTACTCAAGCTCTTGACAAAGCTTACTAATCTCCTACAAATCTTCATCTTGATACCCATTCTTCAAATCATGAACTGTACCCAGCAAACAATTATTTTTTAAACCGTCCTCATGTGAAGTTGAAGCATTTCCTGCAGGTGGACTTTCGTCCTGTTTGTCCTGTTTTATCCCGAAGGTTATTTTCTTTGCTCTGCCACACCTGATTCATATCAGAACAGAGGCAGGCAAGTTAGAGCAGTGAAGGGAGGAAACCCCTGCTAGTTGTTTTCGATGTTGAGTGTGAGTGAATATTTGTGGTTTCGTATCAGTGCCACAGTGTACCACACGGGACGTGTGTGTGTGTGTGTGTGTGTGTGTGTGTGTGTGTGAGAGTGAGTGTGTGAGTGAATGAGAGGCATGAGGAGTCTTTTGTGTGTGTTCATATGTGTGTGTGCATATGCATTTGTGTGTGCATGTGTGTGTATGTTTGTGTGTGTGTGAGTGTGTGCGTGTGTGTGTGTGTATGTGTGCGTGCGAATGAGTAGTGTGAGGTGTCTCACAGAGATGGAGCAAAGCTGTTCACCTCCTTCATCCACAATTCCATTCTCACATTCAGATAATAAACTGTGCAGTGAGAGCTATCAGGAGACTGGTCCCCTGTGTGTGTGTGTGTGTGTGTGTGTGTGTGTGAAAACACATCAAAGTCACCAGTCAGTGTGTGTGTGTGTGTGTGTGT
>JAOXYF010000005.1:8452286-8466207 GCA_028565775.1 Sternarchorhynchus goeldii
TTTACCCTCTTCCCCCTCTCTCCACCCTCCCTCCATCCTCTCTCCCCCTCTGCACCCCCTCTCCACCCTCCCTCCACCCTCTCCTCTCTCTCTACCCATTCACCACCTTCTCTCCACCCTTTCTCCCCTCTCCACCCTCTCTCCTAGGTGTTGGCCAGTCTTCGAACTGTCAGAAGCAACTTCACCATTCTCGCCAATGTCACGTCACCCACCAACAAGTCAGTACCTCTGTCTTTTGCATCTGATTTAATTCTAATATCATAAAGAAATGTTTCCTGCCATTATTATCTAGTCAGAGATTTCATGGTGTCTTATCCACAGAGCTGGGCCTGTATTTCTTTAGTTACTTTAGTTTTATGGAAAGTAGGCCAGTCAGAGATATTTTTCAAGCAAGCTCAAGACTAGCAAGGAGTTGGGTGTGTTTAACACATTGATCAGTGCTGATCACCTCCATTTGCTCACATCGGCTGCCAATAAGATGGTGACGATTCCTGTGTCACCTGTTTCCTGTGAGGACAGTTGACTATCATGGTTGTACTAGTTATACGGATTTATTTTTATCTGTATATATTTTTTTTATTTAGTAATAAATCCAGTTTTGAACTCCAGACCTGATCTTTAGTATTAGTATCCGCAGATAAGACAGTAATTAAAACATAACACAGTGATAAAAACAGTAATTAAAAAATAATGTGAAATGATAATGTCAGATGTAAAGGGTATGTTTTCTGTGAATGCACATCACCTCAGAGTGTTTGTTCTTCCCCTGAGTTGGCAACACAGCCCAGTGTTCTGCTATCTGCCTACAGAAGGCGCTTCCCAGTCTTACATAGACTGCAATTCTCTTTTTGCCCACAGGAGGTCGCCAGTGACAAGCCAACCCACCGTTCCCCCAGCAACGCTCTCCGGTATGTTTACTGTACTATAACTTAGCAACTGTCGAGCACCCCCCCTCCCCCTCCCACACACTAGCGCTCTTCCCACACACTGTCTCTCACATTCACTTCCACCAGGCTTCCTGTTGTATGCACTGCTGCCAGTACAAAACGCATTATATCATCAGACGCAGTGGAACCATATGGACACCAGGAGCTGGAGGCCTACCAGACTCTTTAATCAAGCTAAGAACAGCTCTCAGTGGCCTCTGGTGAAAATAAAATTACAAATCATCTGGTGTCAGGATTAAAAAGTCTTTCACTCAGTGGCGCCCCCTATGTCGTAGTGAGTGAAATACATATGACCATACCTCCTTTGTGAGAACTTTCTGGTCTTTTCCTTTTGGCTCAAGAGGAAACACACACACACACACACACACACACACACACACACACACACACACACACACACACATGCATTCTTCAAGGTACAGCATTAGCTGGTTAAGCAACACATCTTTAAGGAACTTCTTTTCTCCTTCTTTCTTGACACCTATCTTGTAGGTGTACAGAACAGTTGTGTTATCAGTCTCCTAGACCTTCATTTAGGTTTCATTTCTGCTGCTTTTGGACATTTTAGGGTGACAGAGCACTGCGTACCCAGTGGGAACACTGACGTGTAAAAACTCCACCAACCCTGCTGGGTCTGATCTCCTCATACTAGCACAACACAGGACTTCGCTCTGGGGCTGTTTAAAATGAAGATTTTATATATGAAATATAAAAGCAATAGGAGCATAATGAAGAGGCCAGTATCCAGGAATACAACAGCACGCCTACACTCATTCTGATGCAACAGGAAAGCAAATCGACAAAAAGAACAGACACACAATCCGAACAGAAACTGCTGCCACGCAAATGATTGATACAAATGATCTGCTTGAGTCCTGCTGAAATACTGGACTAATTGAGGAGTTTTCCGTGTTCTTTCATTAGCTGTTTGTGTTGGTGTCATTTTTAGACCTCTCTCTCAAATTTCATCACTTTTGGCTTGTGTGATGAAAGGCTTGCAAAACTAGACCCTAATATTAAGTGAATTTGAGATTTTAGCATGGTCGTGAGATGGTGTTGAACATGGGGGAAGTAAACACCACAGTGATAAGAGCCTTAGTGCTCATGAGACCCTAGGCTATGGCCTGTAGAGTCCTGCCTTGTCAAACTCTCTAGGGGGATACTATAGGGAGACTCTCGAGGGAGACTCTTTAGAAAAAATGCCTATTATTGCAAGAAAAGGCAATTTTACTGACAAGCAAAACGACCAATCACAAGCAACATGTCAGATAAAAGGAGGCAGTCTTGAAACAACAATATATAAAAGGACGCAGTCACAACATAAACAATCCCCTGGGAAACACATGTCCAGTCCAGTAAGGTGTTCGCAGTAAAGGTCTGTCTGTAGCACTTCTCTCCTCTGTTTAGTGCCTATGAGCAATTCGGGAGTTTCCGATACGATGGTAAATCGCCCAGATGCAATGTCAGCATCAGTTTTGCTGTCAGCATCAGTCTCGCTGTCAGCATCAGTCTCAGTGTCAGCGTGAGTCTCTTCAGTTTTCCCTGTGTAAGCCACAGCTACACTAGTGTCTGTGAGGTATTTCACGTGATCTTCCAGAACTGGCAGAATGGAACACATCCAACAAAACTCTGGTGGCTGATCACAGAGAGTTGGCCATGCTTAAAATATTAGGTTTTTCCTGCAGTTCACTGACAAATCATATCTCTTGATACTTACTATCTGCTCCAAGCAAAACTCGTGAATTAGTTTTAATGATGAGATACAATGGACTTGGACTAATTGTCATACTAATGTTGATGTGTGATAGACTTATGATAGACGCAACTGGCAGAGTCCTGAAAGTCTGGCCAGGTTAACGCACTATAGATATGACTCTGTGTGCATATGTGTGTGTGTGTGTGTGTGTGTGTGTGTGTGTGTGTGTGTGTGTGTGTGTTGGTGAAGCATCTGTGGCTGAGATAATAGCCTGTACAACTGCAATGGTTAATCAAGGCTCTGATAACATGTTGGTGTTGACAGTGTCTCTGATGATGTTTATGGTGTTTTTATCATTCCTGGTATCATTTTGTCACCCATGCAAAACCTCCGACATTTGTTTCATGTATTTTTTTAAATTATTTTTGTAATCACTTGTAATTATTAGTGATGGAGGAGTGATTCATTATTGGACCAGATGAAGGAGGAGTAATTAATTATTTTACCAGGTGATGGAGAAGTGATTCATTATTGGGCCAGGTGATGGTAGAGTAATTAATTATTTTACCAGGTGATGGAGAAGTGATTCATTATTGGGCCAGGTGATGGAGGAGTAATTAATTATTTTACCAGGTGATGGAGGAGTGATTCATTATTGGGCCAGGTGATGGTAGAGTGAAGATACAAAAGAGGATTCATGTCACATTTTTTATTGCACTTCACAACACAGTTGACTTTTGAAACATAAAATAAAGTAAATAGCTTTGTAAATTTGCAATCCTACCAACTGAGCTCAAAATGAGCACATAATGGCAGTTTGGCAAGAGAGAAATAGAGCTTCAAAGGGTAAAAGAAAGGCAGTGTTATCGCTTTTTGGAGAGTCTTTTTTTCTGGCACTAAAAACTGTATCTAAGTGTTCTAAAACTGTATCTAAAATTTCTGTGCTCATTATCAGACTTCTTTGATGTCCGATTTTAATAGCTATTTATATCAGTATCAGCTTCAGTCAAACATCTACAGACAGGACAGCATTTGTGTGAAAAAATGTGATAATCCAAGTTGTGTGACAAAAAATCCATTATTTGTTTCATCTTGTTTCTTTTTTTTAAATGGTCCTGCTCTGCAATCACTGAAAAAAGACACAGGGTCAGAAACACAGGGTCAGAGTATCAAATCCTCTAACAGTACCCATTAAGGCTCACATTAATAAAATCTTCTAAGAGTACAGATTAAGGGTCAGATTAATAAATCCTCTAAGAGTACAGATTAAGGGTCAGATTAATAAATCCTCTAAGAGTACAGATTAAGGGTCACATTAATAAACCTCTAAAAGTACAGATTAAGGGTCAGATTAATAAATCCTCTAAGAGTACAGATTAAGTGTCAGATAAATCCTCTTCAGTGTAGATTTTGTGTTTTGAAAGTGATGCTAAAAACATTGCTCCATTGTTTGTACTCCACTGTGTTAAGGCTCTCTCCCCTCCCCCTCACTGTACAGAGGAGACATACCAGCAGATGGCTCGAGAGACACTGGAGGAGCTTGACTGGTGTTTAGACCAGCTGGAGACCATCCAGACACACCGCTCAGTCAGCGAGATGGCCTCCAACAAGGTGCGCCTTCACCTGCACTACACTGCCACCTCTGCAGCTTGCTTACTACACTTCCCACAATTCCCTTTGGCTGCTTGCCTGGGAGGGAGTAGTGGGGGGAGGGTGTTGTTGCATTGCAAAGTTTGAGCTAGGACAAGACTGATAGGCATTCTGTAATCCAATCAGGGAGGAGGTTCCCACCCATCTGTAGTAGGACTTCAGTTATGGGAATGTTGAATGTTGCAGAAAGAGATCACTACCCAGTTCTGTTCCCAGACACACACACATGTTGTAGTTGGCCAATAATGACCTCACCTCTGCTGTTTCTCAAGCCTGTGAGAGTTCCACCAACACATGCATCAGCATGTTCCTGGTGTATGTTCTTTAGCTTCAGGATGTTCTTTAGTTGAGATCTTGTGGGCATGGCAGAGGTATTATGGGTAACAGAAAGGAAAGGTGTCGACCAATAGATTTCCTTCAATGTACGTATATCTCATATTTCATTGTTTATGTGCAACCAAAATAACCACATCAACAGAAGGGAGATAAACAGAGAGATACAGAAAGTGGGAGAGAAAGAGAGAGAGAGAGAGAGAGAGAGAGAGAGAGAAAGTGGGAGAGAAAGAGAGAGAGAGAGAGAGAGAGAGAGAGAAAGTGGGAGAGCAAGACAGAGGCTGATACATAAAAGGAGACTGAGAGGAAGAGAAAGGAGAGCGAGTGACATAAACGTAGACTGACAGGGAGAGAGAGGCAGACAAGTGATGGAGGGATGGAGGGAGGGAGAGGATGGGGAGGAAGTAAGGGAGGGAGCTCTTGGGTCCTGATGTGGATGTTTGTGCTTTAACCTTGGTTGCTACCGAACTGCAACAGGCTCCGCCTTTCCTGCTTAACTATTGGTTCCCCACTGTGACCACAAGGCATGCGGATTAGGTGCCAGCCAATGAAAAATCGCTTCTTCCATTTGAGACGATTCTCCCTTAAAGGGACAGGAACATTTTCTTCTTGTTGTAATTTCCCTGAGAGTTAAGATGACAGGGATTCAATATGTAACACCATTCAGTTTCATTTTTTTGCAGACTGTGTGTGGTAAATAGAGCACAGAATAAGAGTTTGTGTGTGTGTGTGTGAGAGAGAGAGAGAATAAAGGTACAAGTTAGTAAAGAGACTTGAGAGACATTAAAGGCTAGTGTGTATTTGTGAGGACAGCTAAAGGTATATAATGTACATCTACATGACACACACACACACACACACACAGAGCCATTCATGCGGAGACTAGCATAAACACTTAAGACCTCTTGTTTTTCATCAGACACACACACACACAAACACACACACAAACACACACACACACACACCTTCCCCTTTTTTCCCACACACTGACATGCCCTCTGCGGCACATGCGCATTCAGGGTTGTGCATGCTCCCACACACACACACACACACACACACGCTCATGCGCGCTCCTCCAGCCAGAGCAGGCTGATTAGCGTGCGAGAACCGTCTGCAGCAACTAGGGAGACGGAGGTGGAGCACAGGAGGAACACAAGTAGGGAATCGGCAAGTGGGACGGATTCAGCCGCGCGGGAAACACGACCACGCCAGACTGGCTGCTGCCGGAGCAGGATTACCACACACACCCGGAACGTTGGGCCCCGGCGCGGCACTCCAGGGTGGGGGAGGGGTGGCAGAGTCACGGACAGCCAACCAAACACAGGCTATTTTCCCAGACCCGCTCTCGGCTTGGACTCTGGAGCAGTTCGATTAGACTCGCTCTCCGTTGCTGGGCTCTCCTCTCCAGTGCCGTGCTCTCCTCTCCGTTGCCGGGCTGTCCTCTCCGTTGCCGGGCTGTCCTCTCCGTTGCTGGGCTCTCCTGCGGTGTCTGTCGCTTGGCTGGTTTTGACTCCATGCTCTGTGGATTACTGCAGTACTCAGCGGGCTGCGTTGTTTGTTTCCATACTATCATGTCTCTCTGTCTCTCTCTCTCTTTTTCTCTCACTCTGTCCGTCTCTCACTGACTCTCTTGTCCATCCTCTTCATTCTAGTCTCTCACATTTTCGTCTCCCTCCACCTTCATCCTTGTGCTCTGTCCTGTCGCTGTGTTGTCTCTACCCACCCCCACCCCCCCATCCACCATTAAGACAGTCTCACTCTCCAGAATTCTCCATATTTGTCCGCTCCTGTCCCCCTGGGTTCTGCTCCACTCTGATCATCAGCTGGGATGCGATGTAGCCCCCTCAGCCTGTGCACACAGGGGCTCCGGGCGAGCTGTTCACAGGGCGCCCCTCACCCGCTCTTCCGGACGCCCGGTCCGTGCCCCGACACCTGCATGTAGAGCGCTAGAGGAGCACGAGGTGGAGAAAGAGACCCCTCTCCGCTGCCGGACCCGAGCCCATCTGTCCACTCGCGCCCCCCGGGCCGCCCCATGGCTCTGGAGCGCCCGGGCCGGGTCGGCTGCGCCCGAACCCTGACGGCGCACACGTGCCGCTGGGGTCCTCGCTCCACGCCCGGCCCGCTGCCCTGCCGCGCCTCCTGCCTGTGCCAGAGACCGGCACCGCCTGCCTCACTCAGCATGGGCATGGTGGAGGCCGTGGAGGCACCCGCCTCGCCCCGGCTGCCCCACTCCTCCAGCTACAGCTGCCTGCAGGGGAGGGAAGGGGTGGAGCTGGAGATGGAGGCAGCTACCAGCGGCGGCGTGGTCATGGAAGGCCGAGGGCAGCCCGGCGGGCGCAGGACCCAGCTGGTGGATCTGTTCTGCGACACCTGCTCCAAACCCTGGCTCATCGGCTGGTGGGACCAGGTAGGCACAGGAAGTGCAGCACTGCAGCTGGCCAATCAGTGGGAAGCTGATACAACCTGGAGGGCAAGGGTGGGAATGACTTCCTTGAGTAATTGTGTGATTAGGTGTGGAGCTGTAAGTGGAACGGGCAGGGGGGTTGGGGACAGTTAGGTAATTTAGCAAAGAGACGTTTCTGGGTTAGACAGCAGGAATGGAAAGGAGATGGACACAGTATTTAGTAATGACATGCCTGCCATATTTGTGCTACAAGACTGTCAACCACTGAAGGTTTTGCCTCAAGCTTGAGCTCAGTTCCTCTGACCTCTGACCATGTGCCTGGGGACAGAGAAGATGGCGGTTAGGAACACTTAGCTTCTGTTGTTTGTGTTGTGCAGAGACAGTGGTACTGAAGACTATCTGCTCTATGCCCCTGCATGTGTCTCTTTGGCCGTCTCTCTCTCTCTCTCCCTTTCTTCCACATCTCTCTCTCTCTCCCCCTCTCTCTATCCCTCTATTTTCAGTCCCTCTTTCTCTCACTCCCTCTCTCTATCCCACTCTTACCAGTCTTCTTTTCTCTTTAACCCCCTTCTCTCCATCCACTCCTTCCACACTGTTGTAGAACCTTCCTGTTATTTCTTGTCCAGCAGTCAGGTAATTTGGCAGTCAGTTGGCTGTTTCAGACAGAACCTCTTCCATATGCACAGCTGGATGTTGTCAGCCAGGCCTGGACGTCGTGTTCTTCCTCTCTAACTCGCAGCCTGTCTCTGTGTTCAGCCTTCAACTTCAGCTATTACTGTTTATTCTTTGAATTATATTTGATCTTTTATGTTTATCTTAATGTATTTATGTTTATTTAGGTTTATCTTAATGCATTTCAGCTTTTGTTCTTTGCTTATTTTTTTGCTTATCTTATTTTTTATTTCTATCTGAATTTATTCCATTTTAATTTATATTGACTTTATGATACTCGTTTTAACCCTTCAGAAGTGCTATATAAACTGTTTTATTTGTTATTGTTGTTGTTATTCTTACCTTTGTCGTAAAGACTTTGTTGTGTTTTTAACTGCCACAACTCATCTGTGGTCTGCAGGGAAATGAATGAGGAGAGTTTTAGGTGAACATTAGTTGTGTTTTGCCCCTGAACTGAATGAAAACTGAGATGAAGATTTTTTCCTCTAATAAGTTTTTCTGTAATCGAAAAAAGCTCGTCCAGTGGCAATGAGCATGAACATAGTGGCCTGGTCTCCTAGTAACACATATTTTTTAGTAACTCTTGTGTTCTGGTACCAGTCCGGCCTCTTGAGGATGGCTGCTAAACTGGCAGAGTGAGAGGGTTGTCGCTGTGACTTGCTGTGACTCATTGTTGAACAGAACCACACACTGTGAGGAGGATACTGGGTCCTCAAACAGAACCACACACTGTGAGGAGGATACTAGGTCCTCAAACAGAACCACACACTGTGAGTCTACTGGGCCCTCAAACAGAACCACAAACTGTGAGTCTACCGGGCCCTCAAACGGAACCACAAACTGTGAGTCTACTGGGCCCTCAAACAGAACCACAAACTGTGAGTCTACCGGGCCCTCAAACAGAACCACAAACTGTGAGTCTACCAGGCCCACGAATAGAGCCACACTGTGAGTCTACCAGACCCACGAATTAGAGCCACACTGTGAGTCTACCAGGCCCTTGAATGGAACCACACACTGTCTACTGGACCCTTAATCAGAACCACAAACTCCATCACATGCTTAGGCGAGAGAGCTGATCCTGGTACAATGGTGGGAACTCTGAGACGTAAGCAAGAGATGTGGGCCATGTGGTCAATCTACAGGCTGGAGTCAGTCTGAGGGCAACACTGTGGTTTGGATTTGGCCTCAGCGTTTCGATCCGGTGACGTTCGAGATCTTTCTGCAGTAATCTGCTGGATCTTTACGCCACGTAGCAATGTTCATCCAGGCATCAGACATCTTATCCTCCCAGCTGAGGAGGCAGTCTGATCTGTGGATGCAGTCTGATCTGTGGATGCAGTCTGATCTGTGGATGGAGTGATGAAAAGAGAAATGATTAGCAGGGAACAGGGAAAAAAGTCTGTGTGTGGGGGGGTGTGATTTAGAGCAGCGTTGTGTAGCTATGCGACAGAGAAGACATGGAGGGGGGAAGGAATGGAAATGTGTGATGCAGACCTGAGAGAGAGAGAGAGAGAAACAGAGAGAGAGAGAAGTAGAGAGAGAGAGAAATTGAGAGAGAGAAATGTTGAGAGGTAGGGAAAAATAGAGAGATGTAGAGAGGTTGAAAGAGGTAGAGAGAGAGAGAGATGTAGGGAGAGATAGACAGAGACAGAGATGTTGAGGGAGAGGTAGAGAGAGGTAGAGAGAGGTAGAGAGCGAGATGCCCAGAGCGATGACCTTGAGGGAGGTCAGAAACAGACACCTGCCTCCTCTCTCCCACTGTCACCCAACCAGCCGCCTCGCTCCCATCATGCCGCAGGAGGGACCTGCGAGGAGGCAGTTGCTAAGGAAACCCGACGGTTGCCATGGTGATTGTAACGTGTGAAGGACTAGCTGGTGGGACGAAGCCGGGGTCTCGTCCGACTCCCACGAGGAGTGCGGCTGCTCAGACTGCAGCTGGGTTCACTTCTTTTACAGCTCACGGTCAGGCGTGTGTGTGTGTGTGTGTGTGTGTGTGTCGCTTGATACCACAGACCTCTCCTTGCCCTTGATTCATTGCAGTCGACTGTGCGGTATGAAGGTGGAAGGGTTACGTTTCACTGACTTGCACATAATCAAGGTTTAATTAAGAATGAACATTCCTGATAATCTTGGTTTAATTAAGAATGAACAGTATTGATAATCAAGTTTTAATTAAGAATGAACATTAATGATTTGACCATTTAATGCCACAGATAATACTGGATTTTACCTATCAGATCCTATCAAACGTAACATTGTAGGCTACTGCATAACACATATATTAGACACAGAACATCAAGAACAGGCTGTGATGTGCTTTTAGCCTCTGACACTAATGATTTATAATTGACTGTAATGTAATGTCAGGTAAAACTGTGGTTATATGTGATATGTTTATGTTTATGTGGGTTGGTTTGTGTTTGTTTTAGCAGTAGTGGAGAAATACCCCCCCCCCCCCCCATTTAAACGTCACCTAAACCTGTGGTAGGCTGAAGATCACAGTGGCATGAAGATCTTAAACATAATGTTTCCTTCAGGCTGTGCTCACCCACATTCATGCCACACCCATCAGTGATATGGAGAACAGAGTATCGCTGATGGCTGGGGACATTTCTGGACCTTTGCTTTAACTTCCTGTCACGCACCGCCAGGAAGTTGTTTTCCAAAAACACTAATCACTTCCCTTAATTCTCGTCTTTGTTCTACAGTTTAAGAGGATGCTGAATAGGGAATTGTCTCATCTGTCTGAGATGAGCCGCTCAGGCAACCAGGTATCGGAGTACATCTCCACTACCTTCCTAGGTGAGAGAGCCCCCTCGTACACCCTCCCCCGTACACCAACTCTGTCGCAAAGCCTTCTCCACGTGCTGAGTCTGCCGGGGCCTGTGTGTCCTCAGACAAGCAGAACGAGGTGGAGATCCCATCGCCGACGCTACGTGAGCAGGAGAAGCCCATGTGCCACATCAGTGGAGTGAAGAAGCTGACCCACAGCTCCAGCCTGACCAGCACAGCACTGCCACGCTTCGGGATCAAGACCGAGCACGAGGACGCGCTCGCCAGGGTATGACTCCTCCCCCCGCCGCCCACCCCCTGCCTGGGGACGTGGTCCAGCCCTGACAGGGGCCGTGACCCATCACCAGTCCGTCCCAGGGGCCCACATTCACACGATGTTTATCTTCCGCCGTTTCATAGGAACTGGACGACTTGAACAAGTGGGGACTTAATATTTTCCGCGTGGCTGAGTTCTCCAATAACAGACCACTGAGCTGCATCATGTTTGCCATCTTCCAGGTCCGTGATTCTCAGTGCACCATCACTGTGTGATCCCCACCCTTTTATAATAACAATAATAATAATAATAATAATAATAATAATAATAATAATAATTAAGTGCTGTAGTGGTTTTCTCACATCTAAGGACGTTTGGTTGTCTGTTCAAAGGAACGGGATCTGCTGAAGACCTTTCAGATTCCCATGGACACGTTCATTACCTACGTGATGACACTGGAAGATCACTACCACGCCAACGTGGCTTACCACAACAGCCTGCACGCGGCCGACGTCACGCAGTCCACACATGTGCTGTTGTCCACGCCAGCACTAGACGTGAGTGCAGCTTCTCACGTGACGTCCTGCCCTCGGCCAAGTTCCCCGAGATCAGTGCTGAAAGTCCCTAGTTCAGAGCAACTCGCGTTACGCTGTGCATGGATTCCATTCCTGTCTGTCTGTTTGGCAGGCTGTCTTCACCGATCTGGAAATTCTGGCCGCGTTGTTTGCTGCAGCCATCCATGATGTGGACCATCCTGGAGTTTCAAACCAGTTCCTCATCAATACCAGTAAGCCCACACACACTCAAAAATTGCACTTGATAATAGCAGCATGCAGTAAGCCCCGCCCCTCCACATGCATGCGCCTTTGTAGTGACGGTAGTCTGGCATTTGCTTCCTGTGTGCTGCAGACTCAGAGCTGGCTCTGATGTACAATGACGAGTCGGTTCTGGAGAACCACCACTTGGCTGTGGGCTTCAAGCTGCTCCATGAGGAGAACTGTGACATCTTCCAGAACCTGAGCAAGAGACAGCGGCAGAGCCTACGCAAGCTGGTCATTGACATGGTGAGACCCCCACCCACCCCACTCTCCATGACAACCCATGCCACCACAACCAACACAACCTCCATGGCACCCTCCACTCCACCCTCCACAACCCCTACCATCCACGGTGTTCACGACACCCACCCAGCTATGCATGCCATGCACGACCCATTAAAAGTGAGATACCCTGGTCTTGTCTTTTACCCTTTGGCCTGTCCTGTTCACTTCTAAGGTGCTGGCAACGGACATGTCTAAGCATATGAGTTTGTTGGCGGACCTTAAGACGATGGTGGAGACCAAGAAAGTGACCAGCTCAGGAGTTCTGCTGCTGGATCACTACACTGACCGCATACAGGTGAAAAAACAATCTTTGTAACAGCAAATGCAGTAGGACAGGTTGAATGAATGGTCTGGTAAAAAAGTTGAGTCTGTTCGATATCTGAGGTTGGCTTCTCTAGTTTTGAACTGATCATATTTTCTGAAAATATATTTAGTTATTTAGCAGTGGTATTATGGGATAGTATGTATTAACAGATTTTTGCAAACATATTGGCTAATTTTAGTTCACATAAAGTGAAATTATGTTCATTGCAAATAGATTCACAAAGGAGTAAAACACAAAAAATCAAGCTTAAAAATTGAAATAAAACTCATTGCACAAACATTTTTTTTACCTAATTGTGTTTTCAGAATTAATCCTGACAGAATGAATCCTAGTCCTGACTAACACGCATAAATGTTTGTGGGATTTTACATGTTACTTATAAGAAAACCCAGATTTCGTGTTCTGGTTACTCTACTGTTTTCAGTCAAGAATAAAACATCAGATGATGGAAAAGGAGGGTGATGAATATGTTTGTCTGACCTGTGACCCCTGTGACCTGTGACCCCTGTGACCTGTGACCCCTGTGACCTGTGACCCCTGTGACCTGTGACACCTGTGTCATTTCCACAACGGGACTGATTACTGTTGCAGTCACAAGCAACGTAGTCGCTGATAGAAACAAAAGAAAAACAAAACAACAGAAAACAAAACCAGCAGCTGAACATGAAATTAAAATCCCTACTGCAGCAAACGGGGTGACATTGGGTTCTGCCATTTTGGAACTGTGCCATTGACAACCTTTTGACACATGACAACCTTACCACAGTGTTTTCTGAAAGCTGTGTTTTCCCTTATCCAACATCCAAAGCAGTGATTTCCCTAACAGGGTATAACACCACATCTGTATTTTTAGAATGTTCCACTTGAGAGACTAGGTTTGAAAATCTGTGTTTTGGTGGTGGAGGAAGGTGTATTTGTGCTGATGAATGAGCAGAATGTATGTAAACACGTTTTCCAGTTCACCTGTGTTAGTTCTCCACATGTGCTAGACCTGAGGGAGACTGCAGTCAAAAATGTGAATCTCAGGTGAATCTGAGATTCTAGTTCTTGTGGTTGTTGTGGAAGTTGTGGCTGTTGTGGCAGTTGTGATAGTTGTGGTTGGTGTGGTAGTTGTAGTCATTGTGGTTGGTGTGGTAGTTGTGGTCGTTGTTGTAGTTGTGCTAGCTGTGGTAGCTATAGTTGTGGTAGTTGTAGTCATTGTGGTCACACTGTTATGGCTTTCAGCTGTGCTATGAAGTTTGTCATATTCATAAAAAATCTGTGAACCACTGTATTGTGCTACAAAAACATGTTGAAGGGAATATGTCAACATGTCTTATGGAAAAACAATTATTTTTAATGATTATACTAATTGGGTGCAATTATTATATTAATTATTATATTAATTGGGTGCAATATTGCCTGGAATACAAAATAACAAAGTAAAAAGAAGAGCTGTGTGGGTTTAACAGCATTAGAGCTTTATTTACGTAATTTATGTCCTTGTTTAATCTTCATTTACATAATTTATGTCCTTGTTTAATCTTCAGTTTATCTATGTCCTCATTATCCTGGAGATGTTATTTGGGACCAAAAAATGTGTCCAGTTGGACGTTCTAAAATGCTTATAATGGACGTTTTAAAATGTCTATAAAATTTTCTTTCTACAGTCGCCACATGTTGTGTTTCTACATTACTTGGACCATACTTTAGTCCCACCTTCTGTTTCTACATTACTTGGACCATACTTTAGTCCCACC
>JAOXYF010000005.1:8476509-8510579 GCA_028565775.1 Sternarchorhynchus goeldii
AGCGAATTAAATACTTATTGGAAAGGTTTGTGGTTTGTGTATTTTAATTCCAACCGTTTAATTTAAGGCTATATCTTAAAATTTAGGTTTTAGATTGCTCATCACAAACTTCAAAATTCAATATCTGATCTTTTTCGCATACAGAATCGAATTATCCCTAGCTAACCCTCAGAGCGCGTACACGGTCGCTGAGCAAACACCGGCGGCACGAGGCCTCAGACGCCTTCTGATCCTGGAGAAGTCGTCAGATCGGTACGTTACCCATAATGCACCGCAAACAACCAATCAGAGCAGAACACCGCAGTGTACGTTAGCACGCATAGAGTTCGCTACGGAAGAGGGTAATGAATGATTCTCTCATTTGTATGCACTTTGTTAAATTCGTCAGTTTGACATTTGCGTTTTTACTTTTCCCATGGTTATTATTTTAAGTCATAAAGTAGAGTTACTAATAAGTAAGCCTATTTAGATTAGCGAGCTGTCTAGATTGCTTAATAGTAAGTTTACGCTAGCAGGTAGCTAAAGCGTTAGTGCTAGTTGCTTGCTGGCTAGCTAATTGCGGAAATCTAGCTAGGCACGATTCGTACACAAATTATTTTATTGACCTGGTTGCTAACCAGTAAAATGTCTACGTTGTGTCTCCTGTGCATATTACATTCAGTGGAAAATTGACCAGTAATGTGTGTGGGTGGGAAGTTGCTCTGAATGTGTTAAATCAGGTGACTGGCTATTTAAAATAACCCTCCATTAAAACAGAATATTTTGCACTCCAAGGTCACGAGCGTCGGATATCATATAAGATCCATCATCATGTCTCGTGCTCACCTACTGTTCATAAGCTTGGCATTAAGCTTGGGCGCTGCCGTAGAGGTTCAAAGGCCACGCGGAGTACCAATGACGAGTAAGATTACCTATATTACTAAACTCGTTTGTATTCCTTGTGTGGTATAACGAAATTGCTAGTGTAACTTGTTTATTCGTTTTCCTCATTCCCCAATACAGAACGACAGTTCTACGATGAAAACAAACCATTCACTTGTCTGGATGGTTCCCGCACCATTCCGTTTGATCGCGTGAATGACGACTACTGCGACTGCAAGGACGGCTCGGATGAACCAGGTGCTGATTTAAAAAAAATGTTTCAGTCGAAACATCTCTAAGTTTGTTTGCAGTCTAACTGAATTGGGACATTGCAAGGACGCCCTTCTCTTCAGACTTGGTTATATTGACATTTTGTCAGTTATAAATGGGTTGCGTTTAAATATTCAAATATTTTGACCGTAGGAACTTCTGCGTGTCCAAATGGTAACTTCCACTGTACTAATACCGGCTACAAACCCACCTTCATTCCATCGTCACGCATTAACGATGGCATCTGCGGTAAGACGCCTGTCTTGCCATTTATTCCTGCTCACTATGAAACTGTATTTTGTATTGTGTTGAGGACGCAAAGTTGGTTTGTGGGTAAATTCTGTACAAAACCTGTCTTTTTCTTTCAAAGATTGCTGCGACACCACAGATGAGTACAACAGTGGGGCCAAATGTGAAAATACATGCAAGTAAGTTTTAGGCTTGGTGTAATTATTTCCCGTAGTTCCAGTAATGGGGCTTGTCCAGTTGATCTGGTCATTAGAAGACGACTGCGACTTTACGTGGATTAGTGTAATATCCCAAAGGACACAGGTGCTTCGAGTGCAGTGCTGACTTAACTGTAAGCACTAGCATCTGTAGAATGAAGTAACATGGAAAAGGCCAGGTAACGTTGCCGGGCGTGTTGGAGCCGAGCAGACCACTGACTCTGCTCTGTTCCTCAGGGAGCTGGGCCGACAGGAACGTGAGGTCCTGCAGAGGATGGCCGAGATCACCAAAGAAGGCTTCCTCCTCAAACAGCAGCTCATCGAGGAGGCCAAACGTGGCCAGCAGGACAAACAGGTGGGGGGGGGGGGGGGGAGTGTTTTACACCTGTACCTGTGCTGCAGTGGTGGGGGGAGGCTTTTACAGCTGTACCTGTGCTCAGTGGTTAAGGTTCTTGTCTAGCAATCAGAAGGTTGCCACTGTTAGGCCCTTAACTAAGTGTCCAGGCATAATTGCACGTTAATAAAAACATGAACTATATTCTGGAAATGTAAATATCAGCGGCCTCCCACAGGGACTCTTGAGAGGTTTTTAAGAGTGTTGCCATCTAAAGGGTGAATGCTAACGGTGACACTTTCTTTCCCGTGGCATTATGAGTCGTGTGTGTGTGTGTGTGTGTGTGTGTGTTGCAGAGGAAGCTGACTGAAATGCAGAACAATAGGAAGGAAATGGAGGAGAAAGTGGAGGCACTGAGGACTATCAAAGATACCGCTGAGCTGCCTGAGAAGGAAGCCAAAGAGCACCATCTCAAGGCCTGGGAGGGTAAGTGCAGCTAGTTTCCTTTATGCTGCTGCATCTGTGATTGTGGGCTTATGGGACTCATGAAACTCGCTTTGTTATATTGCTACACATGTATTATGTTTCTAAACAGGATTTGTGCAGTAAACCTTTCAATACTTTTAAGATGCACCATACATATATATTCTGTTACTGCATACATCGGCACTGGTGTTCGGTTGGTGTAGTGGGTGGGTGCTCTGTCGGCGCTCATTTTTGGGTGGTGTAGTGGGTGGGGGGGTGCTCTGTCGGCGCTGTTTTAAATGAAGCTCTTGCCACTTTATTTGCTGTTACTGCAGAACAAAAGGCAGCCAGTCGAGCGGAGAAGGACAAAGCCAAAATGGCAGAGGCTTTTCTTGAGCTGGACGATGATGCAGATGGGTTGTGAGTGTCGTGTGTGTGTGTGTGTGTGTGTGTGTGTGTGCGCGCGCATGCGTGCATGTACAGTTGTAGTGCAGATGGTGTGTTTGGCCAGCTGATGATGGGGGTGTGTGTGTGTGTGTATTTTCAGTGTTTCTCTCACTGAGCTGCAGGCCCATACAGAGCTTGATCCAGATGCTGATGGCAGTTTTTCAGACACTGAGACCCAGGTGTGTTTGCTTACCTTTCTCGCTTTGTCTCTTTACTCCCTCCTTCTCTCTCTCCGCTGATCGTGTGTGTGTGTGTGTGTGTGTGTGTGTGTGTGTGTGTGTGTGTGTGTGTGTGTGGTTTTTTTTGGTTGTTGTTTTGGGTTTTTTTTTTTTACCTCCAGGGGCTCCTTGGAGGGGCAGAACAAGTTGACACAGCAGCTTTTGAAAGTGTGTGGAGCAACATTAAGGACAAGTACATCTCAGAGGTGTGTAATAACACACACACCTGACATAACCAGGTTCACAGCTTGAATTAAATTCTGCTGTCTTAAATAATCTGCCAAAAACTTTTTAGTCTAAGACTGTGCCATGAATGTGTAGCACATTTGCTTTCATTCACTTTGTCACATGATCTGAGGGAGGTTTTACCACCGACAATCACAAGTCTTGGACGCATGATATACACAAGGATGTCAGAGGTTGCATTTGAGTAGCATTTGATCATTTTTTTGTTGTTACTCACTGAGATTTGCTCAGTGTCTTAGCAGTATTTTCTCTGTGTTCTGCGGTGTCCTGCACTTTCTTGGTCTTGATCTGTAGAAGTAACCAAAACCTCCTCACAAGCTGAGGAGGCTGCGGTCTGCCAGAACTCCACAGAACTATGGGTATTTTTTTTCTCAGGTGGGAACAGGACACAGCTTTGATTCACTTTGATTCAAGTAGAACGTGTTGCTAGCTTGGTGGTGATCTTTATTACATAATTTCCATGAACATCACACATTAAGAGCCAACAAGCTGTAGCTTAGATGTTTTAGGTTATCTCCTAAACTAGCTAGCATGCATTTAGCTGAGTCGCAATATAGATGTGCATGTAACTGCTAACTGTTGACCAAACACTCTTTATAGCGAACAGCATTTTCCTTCTGTCCTCAGTGGTGAAACATGAACTACTCTGAAGGTGTCGCACCACCCTGTGTCTCACCAAGAGGACGGCCAGAGGATTGAAACCAAACGGAAAAGTCCTTCACTTTGAACAAGCTTAATTTGAGATCTTCATGTTACATAAATGTTTGACAGATGTTGACATCTCTACCAAGAGTCAGCTAAATATCAAGAGCTTTCCGTCCTCCAATCTTGCTGATGCCACTTCGGTCCATGTGAGGGCAGCACCGAGTCCACAAGAGTATTTTAGCATTGTCAACCATGTTTGTAATGCAGCGAGAACCAGTAACAATCTCGGGTTTTGACATGAAGCATCTTTTGAAATGTACTGTTGTAGATGAGCTCTGCTTTAAGGCATGACGGTCTCACTGGCTGATTGCTGTTTTTGACTTTTATGAAGATATGTACTTCTGCGTTTAAGATCTGGTCAGGGCCTGTCGTGCCGTTCTGGTGCCGTTATTTGTGAGGAGTGTTTAAATGGACTCGAATGGCTACAAAACCGATGTTTACCGACATGTTTTCTGCCTCTTGCAGTCGCAGCCTGTGGAAGTTTCACCTGTAGCCACGCCCCCCGATGAGAGCACAGTGTCCATATCCACACCCCCCGACGAGATCAAGGAGCCCATGGTTGACAATGACTCTGAGCCATACCCTGATGACGAAGACATCCCAGAAGAGGAGGAGGAGGAGGATGAAGAAGACGATTTTCCTGAGGAAGACCACGATAAGGTGAGGAAGATGAAGCTGCAGGTCTACAAGTTTGACCAGCTGCCCTGTCAGGAAAGCAGACCAGTAAAGATGCTTGCATTGTGCGGTACAGGCCCCGCCCACTGCGAGTACAGAGGAGAAGAAGGAGGAAGGTGAAGAAGCCATGCCGCCGTACAACGCTGAGACACAGACCCTGATCGACGGTCAGTCCTCTACCCAACCCCCCTCCCACCCTCGGTGCTTCATATCAAAGAGTTTGACTGCAGGCAACTTGATTCAGCATAATGGCGCCTTGTCAGTAAAATGTGGTTACAGTAACGTTCTTCTGTCCTCCACAGCTGCTCAGAAAGCCAGGGACGACTTTGAGGAGTCCGAGAAAGCCCTGCATGAAGTGGAGGATCAGATCAAGTAGGTGCAGCGAAGCCGAGATCTTTCCCACCATTCCCAGCATCCTCTGGGTGGGAACGTGAACCTGCGACTCCTGAGCGGGACGTGTGGGTCTGTTTGTCTCAACAGGAATATTGAGAGAGAGATGGCCTTTGACTTTGGTCCCAGCGCTGAGTTTGCGTACCTGTACAGCCAGTGCTACGAGCTCTCCACCAGCGAGTAGGTTCACCTCACCCATCAGACCGCTTCGGAACACTTCAGGAGTTTGGTGTTTTTCTGGTGTGGGATGCGGCTGTGCGCTCATGTTTCCTGCCTTCCCTCTGTAGGTACATCTACAGACTCTGTCCATTCAACCGGGTCTCCCAGAAACCCAAGTACGGAGGATCCGAGACCAACCTGGGGTAAGAGTCTTCCCATGATCTCAAAATCTGTTGATCAATTTATTGCTGAAGAGCTTGCTCTCACTCTGTGTGTGTGTGTGTGTGTGTGTGTGTGTGTGTGTGTGTGTGTGTGTGTGTGTGTACGTCTTGCTAGGACATGGGGAACCTGGGCAGGGCCTGAGGAGAATAAATACCTGGTGATGAAGTATGAACATGGCACAGGATGCTGGCAAGGTCCCAACAGGTCAACCACAGTGAGTAGTGTCCCACCTCCGCTCCTGCCGTTACCACGGTCACGTTCCAGTACATACCACGTGCTCCTGCGTTACCGTGGTCACGCTCCACACTACTGTTGCTCTCCTCAGGTGAAGCTGACCTGCGGGAAGGAAACCGTGGTGACATCCACGTCGGAACCCAGCCGCTGCGAATATCTGATGGAGTTCACTACGCCCGCTGTGTGTCTGGATCCACCTACCGCTCACTCCTCCCAGAAGAGGAGGGAGGATGGCCACGATGAGTTCTAGAGCACCACCCTCAGGTGCTCAGGTGAGCTTAGCATTCATGAACATGGAAAGGCAGCTTTAGTCTCCAGAGAGCCTCTGTTCCACCAGCAGGGGGCAGTACAGGCCAGCACAGATTCAGATCGAGGACATCTTGAATCCTTTGCTGAAAGGGGACCCTGGCTGTCCTGGGCACTGTGGGCACACAGCAGGGGTGTATCAAGCTTTTCAAAAGTTGGGAGGTTCTGGGATGAAGTAAAATCCCCTCTGAAAGTATCAATTTAATCTGACAAAAGTGGGGGATGGAATCGTGTTTCAGCAAAAGTGTGAGTGTTGAAACGCCAACACCCCCCACGTTTGCTACGTCCCTGGCACGCAGTGCTGGTTCAGTACTGGTGAAACTGGGCTGAACTGGTAGATGTTGTCTGTAGAGATTAATATACTGTTCTGTGATATTTAATCATATTTAAATGTATATTTGAAGCGTGTGTGTGTGTTTAGTAGACATGTTAACCTGTCTTGGGCTCTCTGAGAGCATCCATAGTTTTTTATGTGAACTGAACACACACAAACGTTGATTATGGATCATGCTTCAGGGGTGTCCTGTGCTTCACGGGTGTCCTAATGTCTCCCTGCTGCAGGCGTGTCGTGGCCGTGCGCCTCCTGGCCAGCCTGATCAGGACGAGGGCGCAGTTCACTGGGATAGTAAAAGTGCTTCATCACTGTTTTTGTTCTCCTGTCTGTACTGATGCAGAACACTGTCCACATTCCATTCATTATGATTTTGAAATAAAGTTGAATTTTAATGTGAAGCCCCCAGATTGCTTCCTCTGGTCAGTTATTGTGTGTGTGTGTGTGTGTGTGTGTGTGAGAGTGAATATTGGACTGCTGTGGTTTTATAGTGTAGTTTATATTGGTAATATAGGTTTAGTAGGGTGTACTGTTTCTGGGGTCAGGATGTGGCCGTATAGCGGTGGACATGCAGCTGTGTGTGTGTGTGTGTGTGTGTGTAGTAGCAAACGACTCTGGCAGTGTTCAGAGTAGTCAACAGTAATTACATCAGTGCTCCTTCAGTTGGCTTTTTCAGGATTCTGCTTGCATCCACCCACACACCCACACCCACTGCTTGCATCCACCCACACACCCACACCCACTGCTTGCATCCACCCACACACCCACCCAAGCGTAAGAACAAACCAGACGCCAGGATTCCCAACTTTTATTTTATTTTTTTTCTGGCATGTAAAGTACAAATAATTAAACAATTCCATGAAAAAGTCCTCAAGCGTCTTCAGCTGAAATCCCCATAATAAATATCCTAAACTAAACTGAAAGGTTTATTTTATTTCTTTTTTTTTCCCTTTGTTACATTGTTGTCTTTGTTCGTTTGGTCGTGTTTGGAAGTGTGAGGTTTTCACGTGTCACCCTCTGGTACTGGTTCCAGGGGCCCTGGTTTCGCTCCTTTTTTATGCTATTGTACCATTCTTGAGAAATGGTGTAAGAAAAACATTGCTAAGTAACTCTGTATCCCTTCTAAATTAATCGACACAAAATACAATTGGTTGAGAAACAGAGGAACCACTGACCCCTGTCCTAGCCCTGCCTCTGGCCACGCCCCTTGGCTGCAGCTGGGGGTTAGGATATGCGATCAGCTGCTCGGCTCCACCCACTCTGCATCCCCTTAGACAGGGTTCCCTTCTCCTTCCGTTTGTGTGACAGAAGTGCGGCAGAAAAGGATGGAGCTGGGAGAGGACCATCAGACCCAGGCTGCTGATTGGAGCCTGCCTCAGACAGCCCCTCCCTGGCCTCGCCCTAGACCCCGCCTTTTTGTCCCTCCCACATACCCACCCCTCTCTCACTCAGGGGGTCTGAAAGTGGCTGGGAAAACAAGACTGTGATTAGATCAAATAATCAAAAGGTTTTCATTTAACAAGACAAACAAAACACAGGCAGTAAAGGCATAACATCTAGCACACAGCATGTATGTTTACACTTTCAATTAGTTTAATATAGCAGTGCATTCTTTAACTATGGAGAACTTTTCCAAATCGTAATTCTAAAGCTGTTTTTTTTTTTTTTAGTCTATTTGTTCCCTTTTAAGAAAAACAAAACGGTGTAACCACATTTTGGCAAAATTAAAATTCTTTTAAACTTGCAAATATAATGAAATAAACCATAAATATACACAAAACATACTTTTATACGAGGCAATAATAATAATCATAATAATGATAATAAATAGTTTTTAAGTTAACAATAAGTTAAAACTACAAGCTTAAAGTCGCCCAAATAATACAAGTTCGTTGGCGCTATATTGAATTTTTTTTTCGTTTAAATTATTTATGTTGCAACAAAAGCTACCACAGACGTTTACAAACACAATTAAACACATTTTGATTGAAATAAAAAAACTAACTAATTCTAAAACCTGCATACACTGTAGGAACAGCAACTAAGTTTAAATAATGGAAAAAAAGATAAATTGTACCCAATAAAATCAACCAAAGAAATTATTTAATCCATGTGTGTTCTCTATGGCAACATCAACAACACAAATACGTTAAGATAACATGTGATTCTGATATGTAAAGTAAATCAATAAATTACAGGAAAAATGATATTCTGAATTCGACATGGGCTATAACTGAATGAAATATTAGACAGTATTCCTTTCACGGTCTTTGATAATTGCTCTTTTCAGTACCATAATTGGCTGAGTTTTTTTTTTACCATACATGATCAGAGCACTAACTGGGGGCTGAGTAAGGGATAATGGACATTATCAGAGATCAGAGCTCTCACTGTTTATTTGATTCCTTTCATGAATCTGTTAGTTAACACTTAGGTTTTTTTTTTTTTGTTGTTGTTGTTCATTGCATTTGATCCTTTCACTATTCCGCAAACCATTTCAGTGTGATGTTTAATTTCTTTTTTAAAAAATATATATATCTTTTGTTCTCAGTCAATATAAAAACGAAGCACATTGCACTTACTGTTCCATAGGAAAGTTTTTTTGTCTTTTTAAATGATTTTATTGGTGTTTGTTGCTTAAGCGGTGCAGTACGCTGTTGATCCTGGCTCTCTACTGTGTGTGTGTGTGTGTGTGTGTGTGTGTGTGTGTGTGTGTGTGTGTGTGTGTGTGAGTGTATGTGGTGATAAAGGGCTAATATGCATTGTATCAGTGGCCAGAGATGAGGACACTAAGACCTCTCTGATGAAACAGTAATCTAGCCAGCTACTTCCTCCCAAGAGCCTTACAGTAAACCCTAACCCTAGGTTGCCAAGTCTCCCATTTCTACCCCAGCTGTCTGCTGTCACTGACTCTAAAGAATGACCAAAGATCTCAGCAGGCAGCCTACCAAGGCCTGATGTGTTATTGGAAGGTAATGGAGCTGCTTCACCAGCACACCATCAGTACATGCAGTAGGCAGAGAGGTTTGGGCTGTAGTTGTTTGCGGTTGGACTGTGGGTTTGGGATGTGAGTGTTATCTCTATGAATACAAAAGTGCTGTAGTTGACTGGCTTGGATGAAATGTGACTGAATTGTTGTTATAAGGGTGTGTGAAGAGAGAGCAAGCAACACAGAACTGGAGTTAGAGGGTCAAAGGTCACTGTGATGTTTGGGTGTTTAAGGTGAAAACTATTTTACAAAGATGTCTCCACTAACATTTGCAGTACTGGTCTGTTCGGTGAACTGCTGGGTAGCACAGAAAGCAGAAAAATTAGGAAGATATTGATCGATATGTGTGAGTATGGTGAAATAATGTCATAACATGTTAACATCAGTTCTGACACATCTAAAAGTAATACAAGGATGGAAAATAGTCGTAGTACATAATATTGTGATGATATGAATTGAAGATATAGTGTTGGCTATTGTGAGCTGTGTGTATATAGTTAAGATTAGCATTAACATTGCTGAGCGCAACTATAGAGGATGACGCCAAATTTAAACTGTTGGGTGCTTTGATCATGGTACATGCATGGTAGATTATACTTCATCCTAAACTGCCAAATGTAGATGAGATGCTCGGACAGAAATATTCCGCAGTCAGGTTTGGGATTGTGGTGCATTCCGGAGCGGATTTCAGCTAGTTCGTGGAGTCTCCAGTGATGCAATGTGTATTTCACCGCACCGCCTCTGAAGGAACGATTGATGCAACTTTAGAGAAACTTTCTTTGTTTCATTCCCATGTGTACATTTATATGTCTGCTAATTTATTTTCAGCGCAAGTTCGTTCACTTTTGTGTGTGTGTATTTTTGATAATGTAATGCTCCCAACCTGTCGGACCCCTCCCGTCCACCGCAGCTTGCTGGGTTTCCAAAACGGAAAACTCAGAACAGTAAAGCCATGCGGTGTGTTCCAAAGCTTTCCACGCTTAAGAATCTGTAAAAACGTTGCACAAGGTCTGTTTTTTTCTGTAGATATAAAAATATATTAATCTCTAACGTAATCCTTTTTTCAAAGAGATCATTGTCCTCTTTGGCTAACACAGCGTTATTTAGAAAAACTTGATTTAAGCGCATGTTTTAAATCCTTCTTTTTCTATCACATGACATTCTCATGATTTTACAGCAACGTCTCTCACCCTGGAACATTGTAAGGGTATTTTAAGGACTTTGGACTTCCGGTAAGAAAGTGGGCATCGTTATGTCTTTTTAATTATTAGTGGGTGGGTCGTTTGGCGGGATATTTTCACTGATTGAGCAGCTGTGTCTAAAAATGCGTTGGGGTGGTACCTCCTCGCCCGCGGTCGAGGCGTCAAGTGCCGGTGTGTCTGTCCGTCTTCTCGGTGCCAATGATAAGGAGAGATCGGACAGAAGTTGTATGTCGGACAGAAGTTATGAGCTGCAGGGCTACCCGACACTGGCTAACCTCGCTTTTAAACCTCATAATACCAGTCAGTAGGTGTCATCTATCGTCAGTACGGCTTTGTTTTGTTTTAAATTAGCCTCTCAGTCCCGGCGTTTATAGAATGTATGCTGGCTATAGCGGCGCGGGCAGTTCCATGGTAAGCGACCCTTGGTAGGAGATCCTTTTACGCGTAAAAAGTAACTGCATGGTTACTAAGGTTACTAAGTGAGATAGGTTTGTTCCAGATGTACTCCTAGCATTTTCCAAAAAGAAATTACACAAACATCATCACCATGGGAACACTGCCGAAATGCTCCAAGAGAAAGCTATATGTGATGGAATTAGTTTGAAACTTATAAAAACTAGAGCGTAAAAATACAGGGAGATTCTCGGTTGCCGTTTGATGTAATTGAATAAATCTTGGCTTTTGTGTGTGTATGTATGCGTGTGTTGGTTTGTGTTTGTGTGATGACTAGCTTGTCTCGCGATGGTGAGGTGACGGTGGTGTTCTCTTTAGCTGTTGGGTCAGACCTTCAGTGGCGCAGACTGCAACCGTATGTGAGGCCAGAAAACCGTAATCAAAGTTCTAGAAAATGCTTACATACTTGGCTATTATAACCACCTTAAATATTGAATATATAGTTATCATAATATATAAGAGAACACTGTTTTTTAATTATTTTTTTCTTAGATCTAAAAAAAATCACTGATTCAAAATGCCCAAGTGTAAAAAAGTGACTACATCCGCTCCATCAGGACTGGGGAGTTTAATGGGCCAAGAGCTCCGGGAAATTGCACTTTTTTTCTCTTTTTGTTCATTGATTATTTTTGTTCATCAGTTCTTGTAATTTGCCTGAATTAAATCAAAGCGCTCAGCACACATTCTCTGTCACATTCATTAAAACTTTCTCTCCCCCTTCCCCTGCCTTCCCACAGACCAGTTACCCACTAATTCAATCCAGGCAAACATCGGGAAGGACTCGCATGATGTGTAAAGAGAAAATAAACAAAAAAACTCCTGTTGTATTTTTCTTTTTTCGAAACTCTGACTAAACGCGTGCGCGTGGGGGGGGGGGGGTGCAAATGTGTGCATAACGTGTGTGTGTGTGTGTGCGTGTTGAATGAGTGTCAGAGAGAGACTCAGTCCATGCCCATGTAGAGTGAATGTGCAGGGAGCTCATCAGCTCCCCCTGCAGGCTGAGGAGCGGTAGTGACCAGGCCCTGGCCCCTCCCCCTCATGCCTTGTGCTGCTTGCTGGTCTTGAACGAGACCTGCAGCACGCGGTCGCCGAGGCGATAGCCGTTGAGGCTGGCGATGGCCATGGCTGCCTCATCATAGTTGGTCATGGTGACGAAGCCGAAGCCCTTACACTTGTTGGTGGTGAAATCGCGGATCACCTTGACGTTGGTGACGGCACCAAACGGCCCAAACAGCTGCCACAGGACGCTCTCGTCGGCTTCGGGGGACAAGTTGTAGACGAAGATGCACCAGCCTGCTCCAGTGGGTCCAGTGAGGTTGACCCCTGCTAGGCTGGTCATGCTGTCGATGGTGATGGGGGAGAACCTGGGAAAAAGAGATGGAGAGCTACCATGGGTGTCATTCTGAAGTTCCAAGCCACACGCCACGCACTGCCTTCAAACACACACGCACAGGAACACACCCCTGCTGATGGGGAACCTCTGCTTTGAGGGATCGGCAGGCGATGTTCTTCCCCACAGCCTTAGAAACATAGGGGCAGTGCTGCAGGTTTCGAACCAACCTGCTCGCACTAGGAAAGGCGGAAAAGAACACCATACAGCTCGGTTCTACTGGACATTAACCCACATTCTCTGCATATTTTAGTCATATTCCCTGGTGACCAAAGTCTCTGTAGAAATAGGACACAGGAATCACAACCTCCAACAGAAATCTCACAATATTGAGCAAAACACAGAAACCTAGAGAGGGATGAAAGCAAACAAGAAATAAATTAACACAAAAAACAGGGTGAACAGAAGAGACGGAAACGCAATCTGGTATGTCCATGCTGGTGGAAAAAAAAGCAACTGAAACTGAAACAAAAATGTTAGTTCAAGAAATAAATACATACAAATCAGTTCAATCGAGTAACCAACCAAAAAAATAACGAAAAGGTTCAACAAAGCCATGCCAGAATGCCCTGCTGTGTCGTGTGGCTCTTCTTGCTTAAATACTTTTGCTCTTGGTCTCGCACTGACCATGGAAACGCGTTTTGTGTTTCAAGTCACCTTTCTAGTCGTAACGTTATGTCAGCAGGGGGTATTCCGGGCACTTTGTTTGAGGTTGTTTCAGGCATGGATACTTTTTTAAAAAAAAGACACCTTTGTTTTATTTTATTTTATTTTATTTTTTTTTTTGGAAATTACCTCTTGACTCCGTAGGTGGCGTTTAGTAAATTGTCGAGTCTGCAATGCAAGAGGGAGAATGAAGGAGGTGGAGACATTAGTGGCAAGATCCGACAGACAAACAGGGTTTTCATTTAACACGCAGCTTATGCATCCACTAGAGGGAGCGCCTTCACATCAGTCTCCACCAATCAGCGAGCAGAGCTGTCCCAGTACCGGTGCAGTGCTTAGAGAACCCTCAGGTGGTGGATTCGGGATACTGCATAAAAATACTTTTTCTTTGTGTTAGTGTGTGACTGAATTTGCAGTAATGCTGGTCGGTATATCGATGTTATTCCATATTATGCTACTGTACTGTTTTCCTGCACAAATTGCATAGTACTGAATCTGTTTCTAAGGCAACCTGTTTGAAATACCACAGTGTCGTCGTAAATATAAAGCTTCTCTCTGAGCATCCGTATTCTCCCTCCCTCTAGTGGCACGTGTCGGCTGAAGCTCAAAGCACAGGCGGAGAGAGGAGCAGCGGGCGGAGGTTTGTTTAGGGGAGGTACCTGAAGCGCTGGGTCTGATGGTGCAAGGGTCCGGTGTAGCGCCGGGCCGTCTGGTACAGCTGCGTGAGCAGGGCCTGACCTGTCTTCTGGCTCGGGTTGTTGGCGAACTTCACCGTAATAGGTTCGGCCGCCCCCAGGGGCTTTTGTCCGTTCAGGCCTTTGATAGCCTCCTCGGCCTCGTTCCTCTTGTCAAAACGGATGAAGCCCACTCCTCGAGATATGCCTGCTCCGGGAGACATGGGTCAAAGGTCAGCATCCAGCCTGACTTCAGCCGTCAGCATCACATCAACTGTGACAGGAACTCATCAGATCTCAGATGTTATATTGGTGCATTCGTGATATGACTGTTATAGTCAGGATTTTAATATTGAGAAAGTAATATTTCACCTGAAAAAGCGGACATTTTCAGATAGAAAAAGTACACATTTCTATATATCGGTTACAATCATAATAGTAATAGAATAATGATCAGAGGATCCCAAGCCCAGTCATGGAAACCGATTGTCCTGTAGTGTCTCACTGACTCAGCTCGCCCAGTCTGCCCTGTGAAGAGCTGGGCAGCCGTGGCCCTGCAGCAGGGGTACCCTGCTAGAGCAGGCACCCTGGGCAGCGGGCACCCCGGGGCGGGGGAGGTTGGTGCACTGGGTGGGGGTGGCGGTCCAAGGCTGTACCTGTCACCTGGTCCACCAGGATTCGGGAGGTGATGATGCGGCCGTACTGGGAGAAGAGCTGCTCCATGTCCTTCTGGCTCATGGTCTTGGGGAGGCCACTCACGTACAGGTTAGCATCGCGGATGGATGCTGAGCTGGGTCTGGCATACGAGACCTAACACAACGGCACATTAAAGAACCGCTCACACACGCTGGTGTCTAGCGCCGGGCTCCTACACCCGTGTCTCCACCTCATAGCTCCGCCCACTGGAGCCACTCTTATGACTCTTTCCTGCTTCTCTGAATGACACAGTAGGATGCTCCAGGGCCGGGGGGGTTCATGCCAAAATATTTTTTTGTGGTATTCTGTCTTGCCTAGTACTTTTCTCCACCGACCTAACGCCTAAAAAAACTGTTCATGAACTATGTTTATTTATGAAACTGTAGCAGAATGAGGAAGACAGTGATTGATGGCATCATTATGAGTGTGTGTGTGTGTGTGCATGTGTGTGTGTGTTTCTTTGTCTTTTCCCTCAGGGGAAAACTGCTTCCCTGGCAACCAGCAAGCTACATAAACAAAGTGTTAGACATGGAGTGTCCCTAACAACAGGTAAACGCCTGTGTGGCCCAGGACATCACACACAAACACACAGCCTCCCCTGTATGACCTTTCCTAGGATTCCACATGTTGTGTGTGTTTGTGTTTGTTTTTTTTCAAATAACAACTTGTATTTGGATGTTTTAAGTCATGACATTTTTGAACATGTCCATCTAAATGCTTTGATTTTGGTGAAGCTGTGATGTTTGTGAACATCTGTATATTCCAACATGTCGACTGTGGAACATGAAGTGTCTGAATGATGTAAGATCAGCTTCTGCCTTGGGGGGGTGTAACTAAGCAGCTGTATTGTTGGGGGATGTGGGTTATTGTTTGATGAGTGTGAGGGTGTGTGTGTGTGTGGGAGTGTGTGGATTGGGGGTTGGACTGAAGCAGTCTTTCTGGGGCGGGGTCGTGTGTTGTGTTGGAAGGCTGGATCCTGCCCTATAATTAACCCTCTCTCTGTCTCTCCCACACTACAGATGGTGCCTAGAACCCATATGGCCTCTAATCCTGTCACTGGCATTCTGTTCCCCACGCCACCTCCGCCCAGCCCCGCTACACCCCCCCACCGCCCATCCTGGGCCTCTCCCACAATGCCTTATTGACATGGAAAATATGACATTTTCTGGGTTTAAGGATTTGGGTGCAAGAGGCGCACGGATGAGGAACGCCAGGAGAGAGCAGCGACAAGCAAAACAACCAACAACATATGATGTGAGGAGCACAGTAATGAGAGTGAAGAACTGTGAGCAGCAGGGTGCAAATCCTACATCTTCCCTCATGAAGAATGTTAACAAAAGACAATTATTCTGTTATCATTTACATCCCTTTGATCTGCTGATGCAAAGAAATCCTAATATTACAGAGATAATTGAATTCAACTGGAATGTAAACATGATCAATAAATGATGCAAATGATTTGAAATGTGATGTAATAGTAAATGCAGACATTTGGACCCTTTTTTTTTTTAAAGTAATAACCTTTCTTTCTGTTCTAGAGGGCTCACGTGCTGTGGTTCTGTTAATCTTCCTCAGCCTGCGTTTTGTCACAATCTTTGTTCTGCTTTGATCAGGTGGGGTTAGCAGGCTGGATAGTCTAATCTCTCTTTCTTACTGAACCCCAGTCAAAACCACACCCACCCACCCCCAACTGAATTTGGGGACAAAGAAGGCCCTAATTAGCCAAGATTGGAGGCAGATGGGTCTCTCTGCTCCCTGACTCCGCCTCCCCAGCCCAAAGCTGAACCCCCCTAATTACATTTCCATCACAATCACCTCTGCACACAGTCCGCTTTGCTTTCTGACCTCGACTCGCACCTCTCTCTCCCTCTCTCCCTTTCTCTCTCCCTCCTTTCTTCAGTTCCTGTTGTTCCTCCCCCCCACCCCTCCGCTCCCTCTATGCTGCTGTTTCTCTCTTTTTCTCACCCCCTCTTCTCCCTCTCTTTTCTTCCTTTCTTCCTGGTCCTTATGCAGGAGTGTGGTGTTACGAGTGCTCGTACCTTGATTGTTTTCGTCTGCAGTTTGAGACCGTTGAGTGTGTTGATGGCTTTGTCTGCATCGTTGGGGTCGACGTAGTTGACGAATCCGTAGCCCAGGCTCTGACCTACGGTGTGACCGAAACAGTCAGTGGCAGCGCTACACGCAGGCACACGCGTGTGCCGTGACATCGCTGAACTGTGTTCTTTCTGCAGGAGGGGTGGCGCTTGGTGTCACCTGTGATCTTGTCTCTGACCAGCTTGCAGGACTCGATCTCGCCAATGCTTCCGAACAGGCTTTTGAACTCCTCCTGGGTCATGTTCTGAGGCAGGTAGTTGACGATCAGGTTGGTCTTGCTGTCGTCCGTGGCGCCATTGGTACTGACGACTGGACCATTGGGCATGCTGGTTCCGCTCGGACCGTTGGACACCTGAGTTTCCATGGTGCTGATTATCTGTGAAGATAACACTTGGATAAGGCCGCAGTGTGTGTGGGCGGGACTGACCTTTGGGTCAGAGGTGCATGCCATGGTGTTTAAAGAGGCCTAACCACTCCAGAACCACTCCTGAACTATTCCAGAAGAGCACCTGAACCACTCCTGAACCACTCCAGAACCACTCCTGAACCATTCCAGAAGAGCACCTGAACCACTCCAGAACCACTCCTGAACCATTACAGAAGAGCACCTGAACCACTCCACAACCACTCCTGAGTCATTCCAAAAGATCCCCAGAGCCACTCCAGAACTATTCCTAAACCACCCCTGAACTGCTCCAAAACCACTCAAGATCCGCTCATAAGTCCCCCTCCAGCCCGGTGAAAAGTCAGCTTGCCTGAATGGCGTAGGACAGAGCCAGGACGAAGCCCAACCTCCCACCTCCTCTGAGGTCTCCTGTTCTGTCTTCTCCCTGTGTGTCTGTCTGCTGCTGTCTCACAGAGGCTCTTACCCTGGCAAGCGTCTGCCTGCCGCGATCTGCTTCTCTAGTCAACATTAGAACATGAAGCTTTGAAAAACAGTGTGAGGTACCAGGATCAAACAGTGTGTGTGTGCATGTGTGAATGTGTATGTATGTATGCATGTGTGTGTGTGGGAGAGTGTGTGTGTATATGTATATGGGCAGTGTGTGCTGGGTAGTGTGTGCTGGGCAGTGCATGCTGGGTAGGGGTGGTTCTTGTCTTTATCTTTCTTAACTTTCTTACATTTTTTTGTTTTCTGTCTGCTAATGATGGATCTGCACTTTTAAATTGTGATGTAGAATACTATGAACTTTGTGCTTTTGTCTGACCTCCTGAAAGTAATTTGAATGTCTGTTGGTGCATTTTTGCTGCTGCTGTAAATCGGTGGTATTGGATTGTTACTGTGTGAGTATCAGTCAGCTTCAGCTGAATGAGAATGTTTTCACAGAATAACCCCAGGGCTGAAACAGGAAAGCTAACATACCCAGTTAATGATGCATCTCTGATCTTATCCTGTGATCCCTGTTATCAACAGGCAGAAGTGCCACCAGCCGCCCCACTCCATTCAGTAATCATTAAATCATTTTTGTCAGAGGGGACTCCAATAGAAAATGTGCACTGGTGAACAGTTGATTTCACTTAAATTAATTTCACTATTTATATTCATGTATTAAACTGCTGCTATGACATTTTACAGGAAACGTTTGTTTTACAGGAAGTGCTTGTTTCTCTACTAGGTGTGGCCTTTGTTTTTCTTCCTCCTTTTGGTCTTGTATCTGCCTCTAATCACACCCTAACTGCCTCTAATCACACCCTATCTGCCTCTAATCACACCCTAACTGCCTCTAATCCCGCTCTATCGCTTTCTCCATCCTGTGAAATCATGTCTTCTCGACTTTAGCCTTACCTCTAACCACGTTGCCCAGGTAACAGCAGCTTCACGACTGTTGCTGGCTTTGGCTCACTTTTAGCAGCGCGTGTATGTCTGCGTGATGTATGTGTGTATGTTTTAATGGGTGTGTTTTTGTGTGTGCTCATGTGTATGTGTGTATGTTTAATATCACTATCCTTTGTGGACAAATTAAATAAGTCTTTTGTGCTGAGCAAAATGTAGATTACAGGCCAACAGACCCTCACAGGCAAAATCACCTCAAGGCATAGACAACTGGACTATTACAGTCTAAAACCACCACTGCTAACAAGGATCCAGGCAACAGCCCTGAACCGTACAGCCTTGCTGTCTTCCAGATATCAATTCTCCCCGTGACATAAAGTCTTCAAAATACATCCTAATACTGCTAACACACAGCCTCTCCAGACACACGCTAGCAGGTGTTAGCGCAGCACCTCTCCAGATACACGCTAGCAGGTGTTAGCGCAGCACCTCTCCCCACCTAGTGACAGGTCAGATCCAAACCTCTCATGCCCTGGCTACCCTTCCCAACGAACGCAAAATGTTACGTAACAAAAAGCAGCGCAGTGGAGAGAGCCATGGAGGAGGAGAGCATTTCGTCCCCGACTCCGTGACTCACGCAGACAGGCCTGACGAGAGTCTGCTATGCTTGGCAAAGCTTTCAGTCAGGCAGGAAGTTCAGCTCCGAGGGCTGACACCAAGGCGACGGCGGATGACGGACGCGCCGCGGTCGCACCGCAGTCACACCGCAGTCACACCGCAGCCCGCCCGCTTTTACGCAACGGGTGGCTGCCTTGTGCTTGCCATGAGCTGGCTTGCCTTCTCTTATCCTGGCTTCCACTTTTCTACTTCCAGTGACCTGAAGGATTTCCAGTATTTAATGCCTGGTATCAGGTTTGCACATATACACAGGTGTCCAGACTTGAATGTAGAACAAGCTCCTTCCTTCCACACAGACACTACTCCCTGCTCAACTTCTTCTCTGAGTCACAGACCCTAGTTCGCACATTCTCTCACAATGCTTGTCAGTAATTGGCAAAACAGCACTGCTGATAACCAGGAACTGCTAGCCTGGATCATTAATAGGAAGCACTGTGAGCATTGCCTCCTGTCTGAAGGACTCCATATGCTGGGTGTTGGAAACTCTGCTAATGCAATACTGCAAACTAGAAAACCAGGCACAGCTATTCTTGTTCAGGGCTTTAAAGAATATGGGAAAGAGAGTATGTTGTAAAATAAAACACAGAGGGAGTGCAAATGCTTAAAATGAAAACATTATTTGTATGAAAAAATTTGATGAAACAATTTTTTTGGGGGGGGGGGTGGTAGATTTTGTTGTTTATATAATCCAAGCTTAAACTATTTGAACAATTAAAAATAAATTAATACATATATATCCATATATATATATATATATGCCTCGTGCCAACATTTATTCATATAACTCTATTTATTCATGGCACTCTGCTTTCTAAAAACATATTTATTTAACCAAAATATATATTATCTTTTCATAAATGCGACGTACTGCCTTGTTAAAGACACTGGGGATGAGAAAGTGGAATCAAAGTAAAGAACTGTTCAAATCTGACGCCAAAAACTGATTATGTAGACCAGTACAGCACGTCATTTCCTTAACGTCCTTGTGCTGCGAGGAAGCCATTTTCTGAAAAGAATTGTGCTCCTTGAAAAAGTCTCGCGAGATCAACATGGAAACAATTTGGATTCTCATAACAAAACATTTGTTATTTTTCAGTGCCCCATGAATAATAGTTTTCCAATAATGTGTTTGATGAAGAGAATCAATTTGAGGTTATAAAGACAGAAAATACATGAAAATGCACTATAGTCACGATACTTTTAGTCCCTCAAATTCATGTGTTTAGTCTCCGGACTAAAAATGTAAATTGTTAGGTTGCCAACAGGCCGTGTCAGTAGCACAGATTACAGGATTATCTTAAACAAAGGACATTAGGCTCACTCTCACTGGAGCTTAGAGGATCACAGCGGCAGCTGTAAAGACACAGGACACAAGTCAAATCTCTAGCATTCACGAGCAAACGCCTAACGGATAAATCCGCTCTTCAGATTTGAAATTATTAGGTGTGTAAAACAATGGCTTCGTTTTGGTTTAGGGGAAAATAATTTATCAGGCAACTTGACGGTTTTACACGTACCCATACATTTTATGTTAAGGTGTACATCTTTTATGCTTTTGATACCAATAAACAAACAAGCAAATAAACATTAAAAAAAGAGAAAACCAACCGGTAATGTGGAAAACATTACACAGCGCGTTAAAACCGTGTTTGGGGCGCTATCCAGAGTGCTGAAGTAGGGAGAGACTGACAGGGTTTCCCTTTCTCAAGAAGAGTAGTCTATTCGGCTGTCCAAAACATTTTTTAAAGAAAATTATGCCACCAGTCCTATGCTCTCTCGGTGTGGTTAATAAGTCCATTGCCATTAAGACATTTTCATTAAAAGCAAAAGCTTCGTTGCTTAATTTACCCCTGCTATCCGAATCGTTTAAATCGTTATCCCATCTTCTTTGATTGCACGAGGACATGTGTGCTCTGTGGGCATTCATAAATCCGCGAGCCTTTTTGCTGAATAAACGTATTGACACAACCAAACAAAAGCGCCACCCGTTCCTCCTCTTCTCGCGCTCAGAGACCATGGCAGCACTATGAATATTAATGTAAACAGTGGCGCTTTGTGTCGAGACCAGAGGCTGCGGGACTGCTCGTGAACAATGAACATCACAACTGCCTTCACTCCACTCTTTCCTTATAGCACAATGATAATAACGGTAGTAGCAGCAGTAGTAGAAGTAACAACAATAATAAAATGAACAATAATAATATTTTTATTGCGATATTAGTTGTTGTGGTTGTCGTTATAGCATTAAAAAAAACAATACTCTGTATTGTGGATTTGTTGTTTAGGTTTTTGGCATATGAACATGCTTATAAATCCTTATAAGGCAATTATTAAAATTTATATTTCTTTAAGCATCAGGGACGTTATTTTGAAATCGCCACTGACGCATTATTGAGTTCTATCGACAAAAGTGTTTTCTGTTACACACCTTGAAAACAAGGCACGCGGCCATGACCCTGGTGAGATGACACAGGCTACTGGATCTAGTCCAGTCCTATGTTTCTTCCGTGATTAGAAAAAAAATCTTCATTTAGATTAAACAGTTTAAGCTTTACGTCGATCTTATTTGTGTCAGAATGTGTTTTGCTGTTTGTCGCTTGTTATGTCCTTGTCCTTGGAATTGTGTAAGCGCCTCGAGAAGGTTATCTGACTCAACGGTTTTATTTGCTTGGCACTGCGGTAGAGGAAGGCTCACGGAGGACTGCGGAACATGTGCACGCGGGGAAACTACGCAGGCCCGCGCTCGGCATCTTAGTTAATCGTACCTTTAAAATCACAAAGTTTTCTTTACGGAGACCAATACGCTTGATAATAATCTGTGAGTTAGAAGGACCAGTCGAAGTATGTATTACAGGTTAAAAATGTTAATACCGCTGGGCGTCCTTTGTTTGAGGTCAACTGTCATCCTAAACATTCCGACATGAATCGCACCGTTTATCAGCAGGTTGTCACAGGTCGCGAGGCCTACACTATCATCTCTCCGTATACACACTGACGCCGTCGAGCTGCTGTTTCTGTATGTTGGCTATTCCAGGCCACGTGTAATTATCCTTTAGCTAGATATATATAAATATTTCTCAAACATGAATGTTACGTGTCTCACCGTTTCCAGCGAAAATGCTATAGCTTTGCTGCAAATAAGATGTCACTTGACGTCTAAATATTACGTTTCTGATATCTTTACCATGTAAATATCTCTGACGATAATAAATCTACGGATAGTGACTAATATAATTTATTTCTCTTATAATGTAGGTTTGTTCCTTTTTTTCTGCTGGGGGCTTTCGAGTAGTCGGACTCAGAACCTTCCGAGAACCTGCCAGCGCGTGCCATCGCCTATACTTCGAACGAAGAAGACACGCCCAAAATGCTCACGGGCCTATCTGTCTTTGTATTTCTAATTAAATTATAATCAGTTAAATGGAAATTCCTGTAGCTAATTTAGTGAAAATCTTTTAAATTTTCTCGAACTCTTTGATATTTCCATCTCGTGCTCAGTTGCATCGTAACGAGAACCCTTAGGATTTTTTGCCTTGCCTGACTCAATCCAAACCAATGGAGGCGTAATAGGCTGCCCTCCCCTCCCCTCCCCTCCCCCTCTCTCAGTGACTCGACCCTTTTCTTTGCCGTGCTCTCTGTCGGCTCTGAGCCTCCGAGGCATCATGTTTTGTCTCAGAAATTCGTCTCGAGCATCCTATTCCTGCGCAAGGCAGTTAGAGAAAGGCAGTACGCCCCCATCGTCGCTCAGCTGCACGCGGCCTCGATGCCCCGAACGCCCTTCTCTGCCTTTCCAGCAACCTTCGCTATTTCTGCAGAATTCCGAAGCGCGCGCTGAGACATATCTCGCAATTGCTCAAATGTAATTATGTTGATCAGAAACCTAAGCGCTGCACTGAAATGTGCATTTTAAATACATGATGAGAAATGGACAAAAACACAGAAGGAAGCAACGATGCGCCACAGAAAACGTCGAAGGAGCGAGCTTTAGTGTAGCAGGCATCCGTTGCGCATCCCTATATCACGTATCTAATACCCACCACTGATAGTTAATCTTGTTTACACAATCCGATTCGAGGGCATGTCAGTATGTATATGGGCTATATTTTCTTAATGTTGTATTTATCTTTATGGAATTTCGTAAAGTTGCAATTCAAGCCAGATTCAATTGTGCTATCGAATTAAAACAATAACCAGTAAAGTCAGATATGCAAATAATGCGTCCTGGCCCATATGGAAGTCCTCCACACACAGTGAAATATGGGAGGATGCTGGAATCATTTTTTGTGTTACTACAAAAGCTCCTCTGCAAGAAAGACAAAAAAGGGCATACGTACAGTAACCATTCTTGAACAAAGATGAGCGAGATCTAGGTCCTTCGTTACGCAGGTCTTCAGGCCAGCTGGAGGGTTTCTGCACTCTGGCCCGTTTGATATGTGACTCAAATAAACAAAATTTCAATTTTACGAAATCAAAAGAAAAAAAAAGAAAAAAGGAAAAAGCAGCTGTTCTTGGGTCGGCGCTCTCAGCCCGCGCGAGTGTAGCTTCCTCAAACCGAGAGAAAATGAGGAGAAAATGGTATTCTTCAGGACGACGACGACGATGATGATGAGAGAGAGAGATTTCTCTCCGTCCTGCGTGGGCGATGGTTCGCAATGGAAAAAAAGAGAAGCAGAGATCCCCGGTAGGGTGTGTCCGAGGGAGGGTGTTCTGGTTCGGCCGTCGCGCGCCCGTGTGTGTGTGTGTGTGTGTGTGTGTGTGACTCCTTCTGTGCCTCTGCTGCAATGCTCTTCTTTTATGTGTCCTTCTGCCAGGAAAATCTGGCTCCTGATTGGCTAATTGGGAAGGGAGGGCACTACATGGCAGCCATTGCTATGCATTGCTCTCCCATTATCCCCTTCAGGAGAGATCACCAAGACCGCCCCCCCCCCCAACCACACACACACACATGCACACACACACTCTTCCCCAGACCCTGTCTCTTCACTCCTTCCCTCTGCCCTATCCATTCCCACCCCCCACACACACACATCCCCAGATCTCCACTCCCCCCCTACACATGCACACACACACACATGCAGAGATGCAAGAATAGAACTCCACCTGCACCATCAGAACAGATGGGTGCAGAAAAGACAAGAGCCCTGTCTTTCTCTCTCTCTCCTATTTGTCCTTCTTTCTGCCTCATTCTGTTTTCCTTTCACTAATCCTCCTCATGTGTCCTTGGGTTTGTCATTTTGAAAGTGTGCTTCCAGCTAAGAGACTGTCACTATCACTAGCCAATGGCTAACCGAATACCCAGACAAACAGGAAATCAGAGGAGGGTTTAACCAATAAGAGGCCATACTGTAAATAAAGTTGTGGGATGTCTGAGATGAACATTTTCACACTGCTTACAAACAGCATAAAGGTGGATGATCATGCTAAAAGAAGTTTAATTTTGGATGGAGCCATTTGATTTGGGTTGAAATAATAATAAACCACTTGATTTCCCCAGTATTGCCGTATTCTTAGCCGGACAAATGAAATCAAATGGACACAGTGCTTTACCAGCATGGCTGGGGAAATCTGATGTGTAATTACAGGAAAATCTTAAAAGGGAACATTAAAATATCTTCTTATATTCATTAGAAATCTGAAAACTACAGCTAAATTTGGAAATGTTGGAAATCTTTAAAGATTTAGTGCAGCATAGCCTCCGACATCTCTGTGTTCTCTTATGACAACAGAAGTGACTCATGAGGTGTAACTGAGTGGTTTTGGGTTAAATGTTGAAGCCCAGAGAACTGTTGATTGGAGTCTCTGTGGACCACTACAGGTTTTACATCTCTTATCCTGTGGACCAGAGCTAATTCTTCGAGGCATTTTACATGTCATTCTGATATAAAAGTGGAAGACATGGGACTTCTTCTTCTCCGGTGTAATCAGGGGGCCAGTTTTTAGTAGTCATAGCTTCTTTTGTTTATCAGAGTTTTGTCTCCAGTGTGTCTGTCTGTACAAGCAAAATCCAGATGGAATATACCTTATGACAGCTCAGTGCTGCAATGTAAACAGCTTGATAAGGAAATTAAATATTACTGTCATATATATTAAACAGAAAATATAAAAAGTTTAGCTGACCTTGCTGGCTGCATACAAAAGATCAAATTATATTTTTATATTTTATATTTTATATTAAGTAATATTAGTTAAGCACCTGGATGTAAACGTTGATCAAGATGACCTAAATGTTTTTGTTCAGAATGCAATACATACTAAAATACCTAACAAATATAAAACTTAGGGTAATATGAAGTTGTTAGTGTGTTAGGATACTTCACAGCTACGTATAGCAATACCGGCATGAAAAATAAAATCCAACACATTTGCTGATGGTACCAGAAGGATTCAGGATGTAAGGGTGCTTCCTCTGTGTTTTAGAAGAAAAGTGTGTAGAACATGGATGTGAATTCTTCTGAGTTTTACATAGCAGAAGAAAACATGAGTGTGAATTTTTTTAAAGGTTATGTGAAGTTTACATAATGTTTGCCTAAAGCAGCATAAGTGAGCTGTGATGATCTAAATTTTACATTTTATTAATTTATCTTGTTTTCTTTTGAAGACAATGCCATTTATTTACAATTTATTTATTTAAATGCAACTATTTATTTATTCATTTGTTTATATATTTGTGGAAAGTCTCTTTAGAAACCCTTTCTGTGACATTGAAAATCCATAAGTGCTGGTTAATGTTTAGTTGAATTTGCTGACCTTGAAAATATATGGCTTTCCTTCTTTGGGAATTATTGTTAAAGCTGTTTCTCACATACGAGCAGATTAATATTTTTGCCAAGGTTTAAAAAGAGCTTTAAACTGATTTTGTCTGTTAACAGTTACTGTCAAAAGATCTCAAGATGTAGTTCTCAAGATGCATGTGGAGCTGTAGGTGGGGTGGATGAACGCTGTGGTCCATGAGAGTTTTGTATGCTCTGAAGTTGTGTTTTGAGTTTCTATCAGGTTGGCACTGAACTGCATGCCTGAGGTTCTTGTTTATACACTGAAACCAGGGTATCTCAGTGTATTTCAGAGTATCTCAGGGTATCTCAGTGTATCTCAGGGTATCTCTGGGTCTTTCAGGGATCTCAAGCCAGGAAATCTGTCCCAGAAGAGGCTTTGTGTGAATACCGACCTGTGAATCCATCACCTTCTACTCAGCAGCTCGTTCCATTTCCAAGGAACTTTTTAAATTAGGTTGTTACTGATTTTAGGTTGGATGATAAGTTACATATATTAGCCAGCAAGGTTAAAAAGTTTATCTCCGTGTATAGTATTTAAGTGGAAAGCAATTCAACAATAATTAATGGTAATTAAAATACAATGATTTTGTTTAATTACTTGAATAATATTTCTGATAATAATTGTAACAATTGGGTATTTAAGTAATTGGGTATAATTGGAACCATTTTAAAAGTGGCTTTTCCAACCATGCAGCTATATTTTTCTTTCTTTTTAAAATAAATTAATCCAAAATCTTGTTTCTAGTAACACGTTAATGCATATAAAGATAATACACAATCCATTTGCCAAGCTATAAAATCTATTGTTCTCAGCTGTAATTACGTTATGTCACATACTTCATAATCACTGGTTTGTACTGTATTTTTTATGGTGAAGCTACTAATGTAAAGTCAGAAGAGCACGTCTAATATCTCTCAGAAGAGCACGTCTAATATCTCTCTCAGAAGAGCACATCTAATATCTCTCTCAGAAGAGCATGTCTAATATCTCTCTCAAAAGAGCACATCTAATATCTCTTTCAGAAGAGCACGTCTAATATCTCTCTCAGAAGAGCACGTCTAATATCTCTCTCAGAAGAGCACGTCTAATATCTCTCTCAGGAGAGCACATCTCTAGACAGCAAGTGGTGTTTGCATATTTTTTCAGTGATAGACATCTTACAGGGGCAAAATAATCCAGACATGCAGCACTATGAGTGATGCTGAGGTGTGTACAAGTACTGGAAAGTGGATGTCCCGGGTTCTTGGCTGGAAGATCAGTACACTGATTACAGTAGCTGTCGTCTACTGCTCCCCCAGCCCCCCTGGGCTCATCTATAATGCATCCCCAGACCTGGGCACATGATGCGTGACAAACGACCTCTTTCTGTCCAGACTTCCACTGAGGCTGGACTTCAGGCTAAACGCGGCCGAGGATGGAGTGTGAAGGTAGCGAGGAAGACCTGGGCTTTGTCATACAGGCGTGGGTAGAGTGTGAAAGTTTTGAGAGTGTGTGTGAGCGCATGTCTTTGTATGCGGAGGCATATGAACATGTGTGTGAGTGTGTGTGTGTGTGTGTGTATGTATGTGTGAATGTTTATGAATGTGTGTGAGTATGTATGTGTGTGTATTTGAATGTGTATTGTGTGTTTATGACTGTGCTCTAACCTTAGCTAAGCACAAGTCCAACCTTAACCCTAAGCCTAACCCCAACCTTAACCCTAACCCTAACCCTAACCCCAACCTTAACCCCAACCTAAACCCTAACCCCAACCTTAACCCCATCTCTAACCTTAACCCTAAGCCTAACCCCAACCCCAACCCTGCGCTAACTCCAGCTAACCCTGACCCCAATCATAACCCCAACCCCAACCCTGCGCTAACTCCAGCTAACCCTGACCCCAATCATAACCCCAACCCCAACCCTGCTCTGCATCTTCACTTACTTGATATGACCACACATCATCTGAATCTCTGTAATACGACATGCCGGCTCTCTCTTTCTGTCATTTTCTCTCTATATTTCTCTCTCTCTCACTCTCTCTTTCTCTCTCTCTCACATTCACTCCTTTTCCCTCCCTCTCTCTCTCTCTCTCTCTCTCTCTCTCTCTCTCAGTTCTTGTCCTGTAGGCCTATCCCAGTCCGTGTGGGCCCTGACTGATTTTTTACATAATTGCCTTACATAAGTAACTAAAGCTTCGGCTTGGAGCTTGGAAGATATTAGTGCCAATGAATATTTCATGAGGAAAGCTTTCGTTAAGTGATAATAAGAGGCTGGACACAGCGAGGTCTCCCGCTGTCAGCCTGTCTTAACCTCCCCCACCACAGAACCCCACCTCCCCTCACCCCTACACCACCTCCCCTCACCCCTACTCCACCCATCAAGTTCTTACTGTCTCTACACTGTAACAGGCATGCATTTGCGCAATTAGGCTACTTCGTGTCCGAGAGCCCCCAGACGGTGGATAAACGTGTGTGTGTGTGCGTTTTATGTGTGTGTGTGTGTGTGTGTGTGTATGTGTGAGGGACACAAAGGGCCCAGGCCCTTTGTCTTAGCCCTAACTATCTCTCTCTCTCTCTCGCTCTCTCTCGCTCTCCCCTTTTGCACTTAGTGTGAATAAACAAGCTTAATTGTGGACGCTCATTAAAGTCTGTGTTGGCCGGGTGGTGGATGGGGGGGGCAGCTGAGACCAGTCCAGAGGTAAGAGGTGGTGGTGGGGGGCAGCCCAGAGGTAAGAGGGCTTCTGAAGCACCTATTCAGAGCGCCGATTCACAGGTTCAAGCACAGCAGTTGCTTGAAGCCCTTGCTGTAATTTTCTCTGATTATTTGTAATGTTCAGGGAGCCTCCAGAAGAGCAGATTAACAGCCCCGCCTCTTTTGTTCCTGCAGACATTAAAGCCATAAGAGACACTAAGGCTCTTTAACGGCTCTCTCAATCGGCGTCGATTCTTCGCTCGTTTTCTTGTTTTTTCTCCATCCTTTACCAGTCTCTTCGATCGCGTGGCTGTTGTGAACAGATTCAGAACAAGTGCAGCAAAAGCGTTTTGTAAATGGAATATATCGTTCGGGGGTTGGGCAACAAGCCAGTTATTCTATAAATGAAAGAATGCTGTAGACTGGGTGAACTGGGTGAACTGGGTGAGCTGCACTAGTGACGTTGGGACTGTTCTGGCCCAGTCAGTGAAGACTTGACCCAAAAGATAAATATTGGACCAGGCACATCTTTAAATTTAAAGATTTAAATGTTAACATGTGTTGTGTTGTACTGAGATCAGCCATGACAGTCTTTTACAGTGTCAGAGCTTCGAACATTTAATTTTACAAAGTGGTGTATGTGTGTGGACACTAATATGGAACTTGGCATACTTTATTATTTAATGGGGCTTTGTGAGGCTTAATGTGATGGGCTGTAACATTACGTCATGTCAAGTGTCAAAACCAGGGCTGTGGAAGTCGATTAATTTGTCACATGGTACGCGGTGGTTTTCACCAGCTTGGTCAAGTGTGTACATTAGCATTAACGTGATAAAAGATACGTGTCACTTAGATTCGTGTTGTGAAAACCATTCCCAGTGAGCGTACTTAACCAATGATAGTCCATTTCAAAATACATCAAGGGATCTGGTGGTTTTATTGTTTTATTATATTGAATGATGTAAAAACATGATTTTTTTTTTAACACATTGATGATGGTGGTTAAAGTCATCGCGTGATGTTGAAGTGGGTCCTGATTCTGGTGTTGGTGTTTGGATGGAGTTGGATGGAGTGTGTTTGGAGAGTGTGGCAGCTGTATCATAGTGTGAATGTGTTCACTGAGTGTAGTGTGGATGTGTTTTCCGACTGTATTGTAGTGTGGGTGTTTTATATGACTGTATTGTACTGTGAATGTGTTATCTGGCTGTATTGTAGTGTGGGTGTTTTATCAAACTATAGCCCTTCCAGTAGTTCCTTGGTTAAGGCCACTGTCCACCCTCCACCCTCCACCCTCCACCCCCTGCTGCCTATGAAAGCTCTCATACAGAAGGCAGCAGTTAACTGTGGCTCTCTGGCTTGGCTCCAGAACCAAACCCACCTCCCCACCAGAGGTTCGGCTCCAGGACCAAACCCACCTCCCCACCAGTGGTTCGGCTCCAGAACCATACCCACCTCCCCACCAGCGGTTCGGCTCCAGAACCAAACCCACCTCCCCACCAGCGGTTCGGCTCCAGGACCAAACCCACCTCCATCACGCCTCCTGAATCTACCACTACAGAACTGGATGCCCACAATGGTTTTGGCTTGGTTCCAGAACCCCTCCCCCCAACTACAGTTCTGGCTGGTCTCCAAAACCAAACCCACCTCCTCACCAGCAGCTCAGGTCCAGAACCCCCCCCCCCCTCCTCCATTGGCACCTGGCTGGGCTCCAGAAACAGACCCACTCCACAGCTTGTTTTGGGCTGTTTTGTGAATAATGGATGTTACCCAAATTCACCTTCGTGTGTATTATTTCCTTGTGCCAAATAACTTCTCTGTTGCTTTTGCGTGTCTGTGTTTCTGCTCTCTCTTCCTCTGCCTCTCCATGTTGTCTATGGGTTATTATTAGAGCAGACAAGCAGGTGGGAGGCAGGAGCTCAACTAGACGCCTCTTGTCATCTTTTCTCTTATTGATTCTGTTCTGCTTGCATGTGTGCATGTATGGTGTGGACACGCTCACACTTGTACATGGGCATGCGTGTGGTATGAATGAAATCATACATGATTGTGAAATCTAATGAAAACACACAGACTATTGTTGTACCACATGTCTGCGGAAGTGTACGTGTGTGTACTAGTGGGGGCCTAGAACTGGGTGTGAAATGTAATGAAGATGCACATAGTCTCGTACTGTGTGAGTCCATGTGTCAGTGTGGAGTGTGCAGTTTGTTAAAGGAAAGGGGTTTGTGGGTGGGTGGGTGACCACCATGTCTGTCTAGGGACCTGTCTACCACTGAACCTCATTAAACATAGACATGCTTATTAATCTTTCATTCAGACGTGTCTGCGCTGGTATCTGGGGAGAAAACCTTAAATACACAAAGCAGTGTGACGCTGTCTTTCTCTCCTCTCTGTCTCCTATCTCTCCATCTCTCCTCTCCTTCTCTCCTCTCTGTCTCCTATCTCTCCATCTCTCCTCTCCTCTCCTCTCTGTCTCCTATCTCTCCGTCTCTCCTCTCCTTCTCTCCTCTCTGTCTCCTATCTCTCCGTCTCTCCTCTCCTTCTCTCCTCTCTGTCTTCCCCTCTCTTTCTCCATTTATTTTTCCATTTCTCTTTTCATCTCTTCTGCTTGTGTGTGTGTTCAGAGCGTGAAGGTGGATGGTGAGGTGGGAGGAACTAGACCCTCTTGCCCATGTCTGCTCTCTTACCTTTAAATACACCTAAACACGTTTGCACGCTTTTAGGTCCCACACACAGCCGCTAACAGCCCCCCCCCCCTCAGTAATGGAACCTCAAGAAAGGCTGCGGTCTAAAAATATGAGGGTGAGAAAGTGGTGTGGGTGTGGGTGGGGCCAGGGTGTGGGAGGAGCCAGTGTGGGCATGGGGAGGGGTCTGTTGTGTATGCACGCGACTACCACTCCATATTTGCTACAACACCAGTGTGAAATTCAGGACTCATGGATTATAGTTTGTTTTCTGCTCCTACCCACACCTTTTTTTCGTCTCAGATCATATTCCACCTTATCTCTCTCTCTCCTCCTCTCCACCTTATCTCTCTCCATCCCACCCTCCCATCCTGTGCACTTTTTCAGTCTGAGCACCCCCCCCCCCCCAAATACTTTCCCTCTTTTTTCTTACTGCAGTAATAGGAGACATGCAATCAATAACACATTAGTGTGGCCGGAAACTCTGGCAGAATTAAATATGAATGAGCAAGACTGAGATTGAAGTACTACCTGCCTCTCTGAGAGCTTTGCTCCAGTCCTGGGGGAGGGGAGCTTGGCTTGGTGGTACTCAGGAAGTACCTCTCTAATGGAAGGAACCAGAAGGTTGGCCAGTGTTAGCTAGATCAGTGGTAGGCATATATCCTTTGTTCGAAACGTTATTTAAGACCTTAAAGGAGCAATCCAGTATTACATAACAACATACTTGCAGCTCGCTCAGCAAAACTAAATAGACGTTTGTACTGTAACATATCTAGAGCCAAAATAGAGACTAGGGCAGCAAATGTGTCCTGCTATTGAGCTGCATGAACGGTACACATGGAGCTCAGTCTTCAGTCTTCTGTTTGATTGGTGTCACGCTCTGCAGGCATAGACCAGGGCTAATGTGAGGATTTAGTCAGGAGCCATAGTTCATGTGAGCACAGACAAGAGTGCTGGTGACAGATGGAGCCATATCGTTCTCCTTCTTCCGCTGGTCTCTGAAGGGTGAGGCTCTCGCTCTCTCATGGTCCTGGACAGATGCAGTGGGAGGGCCAGGAAGCTTTCTCTCTTTCTGCCCATTGATTTGGGCTGTTTGAAGTCCTGGGGGTGATAGGCAGGGGGTGATGATTTCCTGTTGATCAGAGGAAGAAATGAAATGAGAGAAGGGACTGGAGGTGAAAGATTTTTGAGGTTTGTGGACAGAAGCCTTAGCTGGACTGTCTTCGATGTCTCGATGTTTTCCTAGAGATCTGTTCTGCAATCATGTCTTTAGGAATTCTGCCATCCAGTGAGCTTCCTGTTCATTTTTTAGGTTCCTGTTCTAGTTTTTTAATGTTTTTTTAGCTTCTGTGTCAACATGCCACTTACAGCCATTAATGAAGAAAGTCAGAAAGAAATAGATGTTGTACTAGTAGGAAACAGGCCATCTTATAACAGGCCATGTTATAACAGGCCATGTTATAACAGGCCTTCTTATAACAGGCCATCTTATAACCATCTTATAACAGGCCATCTTATAACAGGTCATGTTATAACAGGGCATGTTATAACAGGGCATCTTATAAGCCTTTGATAATCTGCAAATGTGAATGCAATTTTTCTGGTGACTCAAGTTTAGCTTCTGGAAATGATTCAGTGTTTTAGATCTGGAGCACTAGTGTCTTTCTAGAAGATGTGCTTGTTTCAGAAAAAAACAGCTTAATATAATAATAATCTAAGAGTAATTTTAATAAAAACTGAAACATTCAAGACGAGTTAAATAAAAACTGAAAAGTTTCCTGAAGTGAAAGCGAACAGAATTCCTCATGAATGCGAAGTGGTGACTCTTACAGAAAAACTCAACAGGCTAGTCATCCAAACTCAACTCAGATAAACTCACCTTCATTCATAATTCAGCAGGTTGATGTGTAGTTTTCCGTGACCAGCATAATCACCACCATGAGCAACACCTGTTCCAGTTTCATGTAATGTTTGTACTACATTCCTACACCTGGATTTCACTACAGACATTTAAATTTGAACCTTCATCCTTAAATTTTTGTAAGTGCGTATGTGTACAGTACGACACTCTTCCTTGCTCAATAAAGCTTCCCCCTGCTCCTACAGGAACCTGAATAACCCTACAGGACAAATGGATGGAACAGGCTTCAGACTGTGGATTGATTAACCAGATTTTAACACATTCGGTGGCCATTAGTCCCTGCTCTGGCCCATCAAGGACAGTGCAAATTCCATTAAGTGTGCGGCAGCTGTCCAGCGACAGATGCCTCCCCAGTCCAGCTCTCTTCGCCAGCTCCCTGGAGACACGCGGGGAGGGGGGGGGGTGGTCGTATAGAGAAGGGGAGGTGCCTACAGCCAGTCCGTCCTTAGGATGCGACATGACGATGCTCTCAGAGCAGTGCCGTCCTCCTCTTCTTCCTCCTCCTCTTCCTCACCCTTTTCCACCTTAGCTGGAGTGGTCTTCTGACATGACGCTCTCCAACTGACAGGCATTTATCATGAAAGCATGATTAGATTAGTGTGCATGTTTATGTGTGTGTGTGTGTGTGTGTGTGGTCTCAAGCCCTCTCTCTGTTCTTCATCCATGAGCACACTCTTTGAGGAAGTGTTACCGTCCCGTCTTCATCAATGAGCCTCTCTTTAACTCTTTGTTCTTGTAAGCTGACATTTGACTCATGTCATTTTACATATGCATCTATGATTAAGGATCCTATAAAAGGAGGACTTTTGTTGTCACTAAAATCATGCTCTAGAGCTTTAATTAAAAAACCTGCCACTGTCCTGCCTCCTCTACCGATGGCCTCTGTAAGGAGTTTGGTTAAGATCGTTGTGAGTTGTTTTCATGTTTGCACCTCTCCTGCCTTTCAAGCTTGTGCTGTAGCATATCATAAAAACAGCCATTGTTGGCTGTGAGATTCGTGTCCTGGAACACAGCCACAGCACGCAAAGGGTTAATGGTTTGAGCGTGGCCAGGCTGCGAAGGGTGGGGGCAGGGGTAGGGGCGTGGAATAAAG
>JAOXYF010000005.1:8540530-8561712 GCA_028565775.1 Sternarchorhynchus goeldii
GTTCTGTCCTGTTCTTCAGATCATCCTGGTTCCCATCGAGGTGGCCATCGAGGACATGCAGAAGAAGACGCAGGAACTGGCCTTTGCCACGCACCAGGACCCTGCAGACTCCAAGATGCTTCAGATGGTGCTGCAGGGCTGCGTGGGCACCACCGTAAACCAGGTCAGCTCCTCCACCCAGGGGCATGGTTTTGTACAGGCAAGGTCCTCCACCCAGGGATGGGGGCCTTGCTCAAGTATCAGTCTGCCTCCACTAACACGCGTGGTGTTTTCCAGGGTCCTCTCGAGGTGGCCCAGGTCTTCTTGTCTGAAATTCCAGATGATCCAAAGCTTTTCCGACATCACAATAAGCTGCGTCTCTGCTTCAAGGACTTCACCAAGAGGTGAGACGTACACACACGTACAGGCACAAGCACGCACGCACGCACGGCCTCCCACGCGAGCTCACCTGCAGCTATCCTGTGTTAGATGCGAGGATGCTCTACGGAGAAACAAAGCACTGATTGGGCCCGATCAGAAGGAGTACCACCGGGAGCTGGAGAGGAACTACAGCAAGCTGAAGGAAGCTCTGGGTCCCCTCACCACACGCAAGATCCCCCAGCTCTACAGGACACTGCAGCCTCTGCCACAGACACCCACACACAGGTGATGGACTCCTACAGTAGAAACCTTCTCATACTGTACATGAGTGTCTGACGGTTCGATCTGGGGAAGTGCACTTCTGAAGTCCATCTCAGTCCTGTTTTATTTATTTATTTGGTCAGTAAATGTGGTTACAGTGTCTGTCTGCAGTGCTAAACAGAACACTCCAGAGCACTCCAGAAGACGTTTGCTAGCAGTGGTGATTAGCACACACTTCTTTCGGCGGCGATGTTTTTCATGTAGCCTAATTATTCCGTAGTCATGAGATTTTTGGTGGATGTATCGGGATGATCTAATGGGAAAATATTTGACCCTAATCGTTAAGAAGGTTGGGGTTAGTGTTATGACCAAAACAAAACCCTAATCCTGCAGTGTGTGTGCAGGTGCTATTAGATGTGTTTATTTTGGGAAGCCCCCCCAAAGGGTGTATCAGGAAAGCTCGACAAATGTATGCGTGTGCACACACACACACACACTCCACCCCCCCCCTTCTATCCTGGCACCGTTCACACTGCAGCTGATAAAATAACCGCATTAATCTGAAAGTGTATCGTTCTTCTTTACTCTGTTTGGAGCTCTTTTCCAGAGCTGTGCTCCTCATACGAGAGAGACGAGGGAGCGAGAGAGAGAAACGGAGCGAGAGAGAGAGGGACAGAGCGGGAGAGAATTATCCAGTTCGGCATAATCTGCTTCACCATTGGCCCGTTGCACTGACATGCACCCTGCCTCTCTCTCTCCTCCCGTTGTGCAGGAACTCCCTCAACAGGTCCAGCTTTCGCAAGGCTGACTGCTAAAGAGCCTTGGAGGCCGACGGAGGCGGGGCCAGACTCGAACCCTGATCATCTGGACTCTGCCTCCTGCACCCACTGTGACCTGCTCCGCTCCCTTTTCCCACTGCGCTGTGCTCTCTGCCCACGCCGTCCGCCAAGCCGGACGTACATCTTCATCAGAGGTCGTTTGAGGTCATCGGAGGGCTGAGTCCATGGGGGTGGGGTTGGGGGTGGGGTCTTAAACTCCACAAGGGCTGGAGGTAATTTTAGGTTTTGCCCGACCTGGAAATCCAAACAGTTTGCTGCATTTCCTCCTTTTGTAGTAGTGTGTCTGTGTGTTTGTGTCCGTGAGTGTGTGTGCGCGCGCATGTGTAGGCATGCACGTCCTTTGGTGCCTGTGTGTTTGTGTGCACGTGTGAGATAAACTCACAATGGATGTATTTTGTGTGTGTGTGTGTGTGTGTGAGTGAGGGGGGGGGTGGGGGCCAGGCTCTCAGGCTCCCAGGCTCTCAGTGATTACACTTGCATGTGTGCTGTTGGGTCCTGCAGAGCTGAGTGATGAACCACTAGTGCACAGCACCTTCACGTCTGGTGAACCTCTCGCTGTCATTCTGATCAGCCAACAGACTTGACCAAAGCTTTCATGTTTCACCACTGCACCCTGCGATAACATTTATCTTTTGCTAAATGTTTAGACACATCTGTTCTCCGCGTTGGCTGAGGGAGTGAGGATGATAAATACTGAAACACTGAAGATCTGCTCCCCCCGCCCTGAGAGCCTTGGCTCGAACCTCCAGCCACGACGTTCCCACACTAATCACTGAGCTCACGTTCTGATGGCTGAGAAAAGGCAAGGAAACTTGGAGATTAGGGAAGTGCGTGTGGAAGTGTAAAAACGAACACGTGTCCACGTGTGGTAGAAGGCCACACCCCCACTGCCAGAGCCTGATTGCCACATGTGCACCCTCAGGTGTGACTGGGGTTTATGTTAAATGCACAGAGGTGTACGGAAGCGTGGTAGTGTGCACTGTAGTCGCGTAGCTTCGAACTGGACATGCAAATTCGGCTGTTCTTCAATGCTGTCCTGTCACTATTACTGTTAGTCTTCTATATTCACTTCACTACTTTAATGAAATATTCTCTTTGCACACTCTTAATGTCCGTGTGATATCTACTGTTTGTTTCCAACTTAAATACTGTGCAAAATACTGGCCTAAAATTGTACTGTCAATAACAGATTTTTTTTTATTTATTTGTGTATATTCTTTTTTTTTACTGTATTAAAACTGATTTCTTAATCGTTACATTGGTCGTGTTTTATTACCAAACTGAAAAGAATTCATCCTCACGGATTTCTTCGCCGGCTACAGTAGGCCACCTAGTGGTAGTCCTTGGTGTTCGTGTGACAATGATTTGTGACCTTTGCTCGTCTCGGCGCTGTTCGGGTTTTGAAAGCTGTATGGAATGACGACGACAACTGTAAAAATCAAACATAAGTACGTAAAGCTGTTTTAATTTGACATCCTTCTCCCGTTATCCAAGAATGACCAACTTGGAAAGCGCGGCGTTTCCATGTATCGCAGGTAAACTATATGACGAAGGCCTAATCGTGTATAAGAAAATATGACGTAATGATTCGAGTAGCCAATCACTGCCCCATATATATATTAATAAAACTAATTGGCAGAACTAATGAAATTTTACTGAGCATTTTATATCTCAAAGCTTGATATTTTAATAAAGCAGTATGTTTAGATAGAAGGGCTAAAATATATCTATATAACGATTACCAACGTATTTTTGTTATTAATTTCTTTTATTGTCAATTTTGACGGTAACCTTCACACAAACATCACGTCCTAACTAGGAATCGAAATGTCAAAAGTCGACTTCACGGCTGCGGAGTAGCGCGTGGCGGTTGGTGGTTTGTCGCTGGCTCTTAAAACGCGGAGGGAGGGGTGCGATTCACGGCTTGGCTGCGGTGTTTTTGTTTCGCTGTCAGTGAGACTGCTGGCCTTACACGAGAACGGGAACACGGCGGGGTACGTAAAATGTCCATTTTCTGACTCTTGTTTTTAATTTCACGTTAAGACAGACGTGCGCCGTTTTTTCCTTTGTTTTCATTGCTGGAACATACTCTCCTTTGTGACGATCGCTCTTAGTGCTACCGGGTTTTTGTCTGTCTTTCAAGTAACGGGACGTCAACTGAAAATCACGATCTGTGGTGCCCTTACTTTAAACACTATTATTGTCTTCTGCCTATACGATATTTGGAATTGTATTAAATTCGTATTTACACTTATTCGGGAGAAGGGTGCGAAGCTATTTTATTGTGAGCGTATTTCAAACAGCGCGCTGCTCGTCTGAGCGCACACAATGCCTTCTCAAATGTTACGCATGTGTTTAGTCCGAGTAGCTCTTACAGGCTACCGTTGGTCTTCTGGTCTTTTTAACAACGTATCTTAAAATGAAACGAACTTGCTTGTACATACTGTAAATTGATGTGGAATTGTGTTCTATCGTATATGATATGGGTTGGCCTACTTAAAGGGTAAATATGCGCTCACTCATACCCTGTTCATGAACTAAAGGTTGCCTTCCGTGAATATAATTTTTATCTTTTAAAGATTTTTCTTGCGCTTCCTGCTTATTCTTGGTTGGGTTTTAAAGTTTAGGTAAAGTTCCCGTTAAACAAAACTCCGACACTGCTTAGACTCAGGGGAGAGGGTGGGACCGGCTCTTTCGTGGTTTTCATTACTTCCAGATGTTCATCACAGCGCTGCGTCGCGTTCAGATCCGCTGCTATGCCCGTGGCGCAATGATCAGTAGTCTCATTGCGGCACGCACGTTTAGCTTGTTTTATGGTTTCACTGTTGGGTCTCGTTTAAACGGGTGCCCATTACTGAAGTAGTTGTAACTAACTTATTTTAAACAAGTTTGGTTTTGCAGAAATACAGTTATATTTCTTCAGATCAGCCAAATGGTCCAGGATAAACCACGAGGCCGAGAATGTTAAATCATGTCCCTCACTGTGGTACCCGGGCTCAGATTAACTGACCTGTAAAGTCAATTTACAGACTATAGGGCGGTGAAAATTGTAACCCATTAATGTCTCTAATGATAGAGAAAACCAAGACGCGACCACGTCGGTGAAACGTCTCGTTGTCTGCGTCGTGTTCAGTAAAGGCGGGATTCCCGACCCTCACCCACATACTTGCTGACAGGTTTTGGCGCAAGGGGAGAGCTAGAGGAATTCCGCGCGCAGGAATGCGAAGTTATAAACCCCATTTGTACGGCGGACCACACGCTGGGCACTGAAAAGGTTTAGCAAAACTAATGGGATTAGCCAAAACTGCCGCAAAACCCACTTGATTTATGAGTATCTGTAGACGTTATCCTTGCCCTCTATTTGTCAGGAGTTCACTTAGCGCAAGAGTACAAAGAGGAAATATTCAATAGAAGGGGACAACGCGTGTACTCCAGACAGATGTTCATTCTGCATCGTCGACTAGACATGGAAGAACTCTTGACTGAACTCTCAGCTAAAATATATTAAAAGATGCCGACATGATTCGGGGACCTAGCCTTGTTGTTTTTTCGGCCTATTGTTAGAACGACCACCGAACTTACAAGCTAACCACAAAAGAGCACGTGACGCTATAGTAGTATACAAACAACAGTCACGCGCCTTAGTAGAACGTATGCATCCTAGAAGAACTCTGTTACGCCAGTTAAGTTGCATTATGCGGGAAACTATTATCCTCAGTAAAGACTCACCTAATTCCCTTAGGACATTAATCTAAAACAGGATGGAAATGTTGCGCTTACGAGCCTCCGGAGAGGAGGTGTGTCCTGTGTGTTTGTCTTCGCCATGTGCACAGCATGTGTTCAGGGTCTGGCTGTTGATTACTACGATCTTCTAATTTGGAAGCTGTAAACGAACGTACATTTTTCCTTCATAAAAGATGGCGCTTGTGTTATTGAACTGTTGATACGATTACAGTGTGGTATTAGCTTGTATGAATATCGACTGCAGTACATATCAGAATTGCGCTGTCTTTGATTTTAATTTAGTGTCTGGAGCTGCACGCGCCTCTCCTCTTTCCTGACACCCCAGTTTATGTTACAGCAAGATGTGCGCTCACTGGACGCAAATCTCTCCTGTCTTGTCTTAAATTACACATTAGCGCATTCCGCGCTAATTCACACATCAGTGCAAGGTCACTAATGTTCTTTATTCTGGCAGTCCTCTGAATATCTGCCGCGCGACGCCCTGGCGTTTGTACCCCTCCCCCTATTCCCCGCACTCTTTCAGGAATTCGGCTTTAATATTGTTTTTAAATTTTTGGTTGCTGTAGCACGAGCCCCACCCACGGCCCGTTTCCTTTTGGAGGTCAGCACAGTGACCAATAGCGTGACGTGGTATGTTTAATTTTGCTCTCGCTCCCGCAGTAACGTGAGTATGGCGAGGCCCTTCCCTGGGTTTCGGGCTCTGACCGCGGTTAAACAGAATAACGTCGTTTTCTCCATACCGCTAATGTAAAACCCAGCCCCATGAGTGCCTGCGCGAGCGGCTCATCCAGAGAGAGCATGTGGGTGCACCGCTGGTCCGACGTCTGCCTGAAACTAAACCAGACCTGTCCACATTCCATGAAGTTCTCCGTTAACCCGTTTTAATCATATATCAAGAAGTAAAGATTTCTAAAATTTTATTAGAGGACTTCTCCCCAGACCAACATTTGTGCTTTAGGGGCCAAATATTCTTTTATTGCTGGATGTCAACAGTTTCTGCTTTGGCTACAGTCACGGAAGATCACCTAGAGAGAGCTACTTGCAAGTTTCCCTGGTCTTCCATTTGTTAATTTTATGTGATCACATTTCCATGAACCTAATATGTTGGTTGGGTCAATGAAACAGAACAAAGGAACTTAAAAATTATGCACAATCCTCCTTTCTGTCAAATAACAAGTGAAACAAACAAATAAATGAAATTATAATCCAAAACGGCACTTGACAAAGAAAATCTGGAAGCTTCCTTAATGATCTCTTCTGGAAGCTTCCTTAATGATCTCTTCTGGAAGCTTCCTTACCATTCTGTTGTGGCACTGGAGAGACCTTGAGGTTTCTGCTGTCCCCAAGGACTGCTGGTCATGTGCTTGCTTCCCTGGTCAGGTGTGGTTTGACCACTGTTATTTAGGAAGAGTTTCATCTGTGTTTGATCTGTGTGGTTTGTCTGTTGTGACTATAGTGTTTTTCAGTCCTTAGTCTTGAGTGTCCACTTCTGGTCAGCTCTGTTATATAGTCAACTCTGTTCTGGTCAGTCTTACAACACATGGCCATAGGAGGCTGTGAGGTGTGCTAGGATTTGTTGGGATTCAGCAGCTTCTGCTGGGAACATGTAAACCTTGATTCAAAAGATACTTTTGATCTAGAATTTTCCACATGCATTTAACCCGCTTTTTCTTCCCTGTGCTTTTTATCACCCAGATATCCCCATTCTCTCTCTCCCTATCTCTCCCTCTGTTTCTCTCTTTTTCCCTCTTCCTCTTTCACCCTCCTTCCTCCCTCCCTCTCCCTCTCCTGCTGTTTCTCTCTCTCTCTCTCTCTCTCTCTCTCTCTCTCTCTCTCTCTCTCTCTCTCTCTGCTTTCAAAGTTTCTTGTCTCTGTTCCTCTTCTCCTCTATGCCTCTCAATCTTTTCTTCCATTCTATCTCATTCTCACCATCTCGGATTCTCTGAGGTTCGGATTCTCAGAGTCTAGGTTTGGAGGAAGTGAGGGTCTGTGGGGAGCTGCAGCTCCCTTTCCTGGAACTCTTTCCGATCTGTGCTCAAATGCTCTGGTTTGTAATGAGCCGTTACTCCTCTGCTATAATGGGAGGAAGACCTCATTTTAGTATATGCTGGATGAGTTTAATGTGTGTGATCTGGCCCAGGAGAGGAGAGGGGTCCTTGGTTTGGCCATAGCCCTCTTGCAGCTGTTCTCTTTGAGTTCAATTAGCAGTCAGTGTTTTGCTCTGCATTAGCGTGTGCTAAGACTTGCTGGTGTGCGTTTCAGACGTGTACCGTGCTGATTTCACAAGCATCTCTTGCCAGTTTTACCCTGGTCATCATGCACATTTGTCAATGTGGACCGATGGCTGGTGTGTCCAGTGTTGGAGGCAGTGGTTGGACAAGGCCAAGGTTTGTGCTTGACTGTACCAGTGAAAAAACGTAACTTCTCACTAACTGCTTCATATAACCAATACACGAGTGTTCAGACAATCTCTCCCTCCCTCTTTCTCTCTCTCTCTCTCTCTCACTCCCTCTCTCACCCCCTCTCTCTCTCTCCCTCACTCCCTCACCCCCTCTCTCTCTCTCCCTCACTCCCTCTCTCTCTCTCTCTCCCTCACTCCCTCACTCCCTCTCTCTCTCTCTCTCTCTCTCTCTTTCTCTCTCTTAGCTCCTCCCAGCTCTATATTAGAAACAGCTGTGGAACTCGGGCCTGAATGAATGGTTCTTTTGTGATTTTGCTGTCACTCCTCTCCTGTATGAAGGTCTGTTTCTGCCTCTCCTTCTGACCCGTCTCACCCACTCACTTTCTCACTCCTGACACTGGCATGACGACAGCATCACAATGATATAGCTCCATGTTCTTACTATCACAGCGTTTCCTAATGGAGTGAATTAACAGCTCATTAACATAATTTAATATGCATGTTGCGGCCTTTCCAGCTGTGGGAGGCCGAAGAATCGTCAGACACATTCCACGTGGTGTCTCTGTGCAGCGTACTGAAGCTCATACCACTCGGTCACACACACGGTAAGAATAGTGTTCACCCTTCTTGGCAGTGTCAGTCCAAGCATAGCTGTCACACTCAGAGCTGCTGGTTGTTTCTCACCAGTGGGGTGGGGAGGGGGCAGGGGGTGGAGGCAGGGTGTATCTGCGCATGCTTTTGGCTCCAGCTTTAGGGCTGTGAATCATTAGAAGCTCTGAAACCAACAAACATTGCTCAACATCGCCGTGGCAAAGATTTCCCAGGCCCTGGGTGAGTGAAGCTGGCTGAGGCGCTTGTTGTTGTAGTTGGGATAGCAGTGGACCTGTGAGCAGAGAGGAGATGGAGGTACTTCACATGGACGGGGCGCTCGGCCCCTGCCTCCGCATCATTGCTCCGGGCATAACAACAGTGTTGTTTATTCTTTGTTTCTTTATGTCTCTTTTTCCTTCCTGGCACTATGAACTCGGAGTGTGTGACACAGCCCGGGTGGAGCTGCAAGGCCAGGGTTCTCCACCCAAGCAGTGGGTGCGTCCCCCCAAAAAATATGCAGCTTCACACCAACGCCAGCACATACGCCAGTCTTTATCATACTGCTGCTCACGGTCTCATGAAGCCAGAGCCACTCTGCCCTCCCAAATCCCTCGTGAACTGAGGAGCCACCCTACAGAGGGAGGGGGTTGTGCTGGAAGACAGCACTGGAACACAGCACTGGAACACAGCGTGAGTCATGGTTTCTGAAGTGAGAAAACACCCTTGAGCGGAGTCATCGCTGTGGTCTGAAGACAGCGGATGGGTGATCTCCAGGGCCCCAGGAAGACGAGGGCCACGGCTCCAGCAGGAGCCCGTCCCGTCTGGGTCTCGGCCGTCACGCGTTCGGGCTCCGTGGGCCCCTGAGCGGTTCCGCATCTGGATGCTCGCTGGCCGAACGGTCCCGGCTCACCCCGTACTTTAGCTTAGCAGAAACCACACTCTGTGGAACGGTAATGATGGGCATTTCACTTTCCAGTTGTGTTTTGATGGTATGACACAAGGTCAGAGGAATTCCTTTTTTCCCCTTTTCTTTCCTCCATGTCCAGACTCCATACTAACCTCGTTCACTGAGTTTTTTAAGGCAGTTTCCTCTGAACGCTGAAAACATTATGGAGTCATAAAGCACATGCTAAGCTTCTGTGGAGGGTTGATTCCCTCTAGGTTGCTAATCTCAATCATTTGACTGCGTGACCCTGGAGGCAGGCGATGTTAACTGCCCCTGGGTTGGAATGTGAGAGGGGGTCTGGGGCCTTGGCCGGGGGGGGGGGCAGGGAAGGCAACGGGGTTGTGCTGCAGCCGAGGTCTGCTGTGGAGAGGAGGGATCCTGGCAGGATCTGTTCCCTGTCTGTTCAGTGAAACTCTGTTTACGGGCAGGAAGGTTACGGACACACACACACAGACTCTCCCCAATACTGCTCTGTTGTGAGGGAGGAGTGGAGCTGGGTTGGGTGGAGGTGGAGGGGCATGGAAGGATGAAAACGGAGTGACGGGGAGCTTAAAGTAGAGAAGAACAGAGAGTTTGTTTAACTAGGGGTACAGACAGAGAACAGGAGTGGAGATGGAGAAGAAGAACAGGGACAGGAAAGGACAGTACTGTTTGGGCGCTAGTTCTGGGATGTTTGGCATGCTGTGTGACTGAACTCCACGCTCTAATTATATCTCATCAACTGTCTCTCTGTCAAGCCTGTCCCCCACCCGGCTGCTGGCATGTTCTCACACACACTAAACCATGCCCACACATACCTACAGAAGCACAGCCTGCGTTGCCACACAAAAAAGCTCCATTAGATGCCTCCACGTCTCCTTGAAGCCACCGTTCACCGGAAACGGAAACAGTTGCACTAGATGTATTATGTTTTCCTTACGTAGTTTGCAGTGCTGTAATTAAATCAGCTTGTGCTCTTGTCCTACTCTGTTTAGAGGAGTACAGAAGATTGGGCAGATTATGGCAGAAAGAGAGAGAAAGACTCGCTCTGTTAACCAAAAAGGGCACGAAAATCCTGAGCCAGCTTGGTCAGAGTTTCCGAGCGCTCTGTTTTTCCCCACGCAGGCAAATCTAAACAGGCTCAGAGGGTCATGAGACCAGCGAGAGGGGGAGAGGTTTTGCATGAAGGAGAAAGGGAGGCCCTGTCATTGTCTGCACAGAAAAAAATGACCCACATCTCCAATCGGCCCAGAGGACAAAGTGTTCTCAGATTCCTCTGAAGTTAGAGCCAGCCGCTTAAAACTCGCACCTCGGTTCCTGGACAGAGCAGATAGTTCACCACACAGTTCAGCGAGAGCTTAACTAAAGAGTATCACTCCAGCACTCCTCCCCTTCCCACATGCTAATGACCTAGAAAATTAATCTTTGACAAGGAGACTCTCTTGCAGTCCAGCAGTCCATGTTCTGGTGTAGCAAAGCACATGCAAATACCAGGAGAGGAGAAAATGTCGCCAGATTACATGGTACATTAGAAGCTAATGTAAGCTAACAAAAGAGCAGGAAGAGAGGCAGCGATTGGCCGAGTCGGTGTTTGTTTTGTTTGGAATCCGTGCTCCGTACGTCTCTGCTGGAGCATGACGTGCAGAGGAAGAGGAGGAAGAGGAGGCACAGCAGTCAGCAGAAATCTCCTGACCATCAGCTGACTGAGTGGAGGGAAAGAGAGTGAGAGAGGGAGAGAGAGAGAGAGAGAGAGAGAGAGAAATTTGACAGGAGGGGAATGAAAGCAGAATTGAAGGTATAGATGGAAAGAGGTAGAGGGCATGGAAAAGTGTGTGTGTGTGTGTGTGTGTGTGTGTGTGTGTGTTTTCCAGCACCTCCGTATGCAGACCGCAGAGAGCAAACGAATGCCTAATAAGGTTGTAACTGGAAGCCCTTTCTCTCCACGAGTTACAGCAGCTGCCAACAAAACTTTCTTTTCCATTCTCTCCCCTCCAAGCATGAGAAGCAGAAACAAACAGTTAAAGAAGTATAGAGAGAGACAGGCGGAGGAGAGGAGACACAGACAGAGCGAGAGCGAGACCGGCAACCAGTCAGAGCTCTTACGAGTCGAGGAAGGGTAGCGACCGAGCTGGTTCGGTCCAATCAGAGCTGTCCGAGCGCACCTACACGCTGGGGGCGGAGGGAACGCTGCCCACAGCTTGGAGAAAACAAATAAGTATGAGAAAATAAATGTTCTCTCGCCCTGTCTGACTTTCGGCAGGTTTTGTATGTGATGCTGTGACAGGAGGAGACTTCTGAAACATGGCTCAAGTGTTGCACATGGACACCAGTTTCCCAGGTACGACCATCTCCTCCCACGCTGGGTGGGTGGAGGTCATGGATATTACACAGATGTGGCGAGCTCATCCCAAGCACTTAGTCACATATAATTTACATGCAATAGGAACAAACTGAATGATAAAGCAAAACAGACTTCAAAATGTTAAACAAAAAATTAAAAATAGAAAACGTATATTTATCTCATTTTGTCCCATGTACCTAAGCACATAGTTACACCTCAAAGAGTGATAACTGTCATTTTACCAAAAATATCTGCTACTGGTCTATTTACCAAAAGGCTGTTTAGAAGGTTTATCACCCTCCCAAACTATTTCTTTTAAGAGCTCCTAGACAGAATAACTATCGAGTAACTTCTTTAGTTGCCTCTAGCCTACTGTTTCTATGGTCCTCTTACTGGGAGGGTTTAAAGTGGATCTGTACCCCTGCAGGGAAGATGAACCCTCCGGCACCCCCTACACTTCACGCCAAGGATGGTGATGCTCCCTACTCCGTGGAGACCCCTTATGGCTACCGGCTGGATCTGGACTTCCTCAAATATGTCAACGACATTGAGAAGGGCAACACCATCAAGAAGGTGCCCGTGCAGCGCCGACCGCGCTACGGCTCCCTGCCCCGCGGGTACGGCTACACGGGCTCGTGGTGGACCTCCACTGAGTCGCTGTGCTCCAACGCCAGCGTGGACAGCCGCCACTCGTCCTACTCGTACTGCGCTCCAGGCTACCACACCCAGCGGCCTGGCTTCAGCGTGGCACGGGTGGAGAAGACCCTGCTGGATGCCCGTCGTAAGCTGGAGGAGGAAAAGGACTGCCAGCGGTTCTCCAACCTGGGTAGCATGCACGGTAGCGTGGCGGGCTCGAACACCTCGCTGTCGAGCGCACATGGCCTGAGTCGTGCCCAGGGGGGGGGCGGGTACACGCCCGCCAGCTCGGGCCTGTCCACGCCCGTGTCACCCACCCCAGCCCACCTCCAGCATGTGCGCGAGCAGATGGCCCTGGCTTTGAGGAAGATTCGAGACCTGGAGGAGCAGGTGAAGACCATCCCGGTGCTGCAGGTGAAGATCTCCGTGCTGCAGGAGGAGAAAAGGCAGCTCAGCGTGCAGCTGAAGAGTCAGAAGTTCCTGGGCCACACGCTGGGGTTCAGCCGTGGGAGGCCACGTGGGGAGCTCTACATCGACATCCCTGAGGAGGAGGCGGGGCCTGCCGCTGCCAAAGCAACGGAGCTTCTCTCGCCCACCACACCCGATGGCTCCCGTCAGGACTCTGGCTGCGAGATCGAGGACACGGTGATTGTGGGCGGAGCTCGGCCGGGGAGCCACAGGGAGGTGCGCACCATTGGGGTGGGTCCTGACAAACAGCGCACAGCGACCTGCCACGTGGGTGTAGGGGTGCAGGAGGAAGACCTGGGCTTGGCTCCTCAGACAACAGCGCTGAAGACCAAGGTGGAGCAGCTGGAGACGCAACTGAGGACGGCTGTGCGGGAGCTGCGCAGTGCCCAGGAACAGGTGGAGGTGGCTCGGAGGGGGCGGGAGGTGGGAGTCCCACAAGCCGACCATGCCGTGCGGGCCACCAGCCTGGGCTGGCAGGAGCCACCGGATCGGGCTGGCATAGGCCTCCACACTGTGGTCAGCTTCACCCAGCAAGACCAGCAGAAGCAGCAAAGGACGGTGGGAATCCAGGTGTACACGCTGGAGCAGCCCACGGTGGTGGGGGTGGGCACTGTACTGATGGCACAGGACTGCAGCGCTCCCACCAGGCCACTCTCCGCCACCTTCCTTGACGCCAGGCCTCACAAGGGGCATGCTGAACCTGCTGCAGAAGGTGGGTGTGGGACACTGGGAACACTGGGAACACTGTAGGAGTGGAATACTGGTAGTACTGGGAGCACTGTGGGTGTAGGACACTGGTAGTACTGGGAACACTGTGGGTGTGGGACACTGGGATCACCTTTCCACTGGCGTGGTGCTGGTGCCAAAATCCAGAATGGTGATGACAGGTTCTCAGCCAGAAAAATTGGTGCCATTCTGGGCCCATAATCTTGCTGATTTTGAACCAACACACCTGTGACCCAAGCAGTCAAAGGGCAGGACCCAAGCACTACTCTTCAGCACCATTTACAACTAATGGCATGAGAACCGCAGCAATAATTAATAATCAGTCCAAAGAAAGAAGCAAACCTTGCTGAACAAGAATGGTTTTCACTGCATATGAAGTCTTCTGACTTCTGTTCCAGATAATGGAATGCCCACATCCATGAACGTAATCATTGGGCTCTCACTCCAGTGGACATGTGTGTCAGTTCTTAAAAGGTTTGCTAGTTCACAGGAACCAGCACCAGCACTTTGTTGGTGAAGTGGCGTGAGTAAACCGGCTCTGTGGCAACCGGCTCCTCCACGGTTTCCCTCCACGGTTCACTCTCCCACTTCAGACGTCTGATGTCCACAGATGTGGAAGTTGATTCTTGCTGTGTTTGTGTTGTCCTTCTCCCATAGACTCACCTCGGGAGCTGCCCATTGCGGTGACCTCTAGGCAGGTACGAGAGGTCTTGAGAAGCAAAGTGTCCACATCAGTTCCAGTCACCAGCCCTGTTATTGCCATGGAGACAAAGTGCAATCAGGTGACTTCTCTTTGCCAGAGGCTGAAGGCGGATGAAGCTCACCAGCAAGCTGCCTCAGAGATCATTGAGCTGCAGGAATATTCAGCCAAACCAGGTAGCCCCCGCCATTCAACAACTTCCGTTTATATGCTAACGCTTATATGCTAACGTTTAGATGCTAACGTTTACATCAGGACGTGTACATGTGGGCAGCGCCCTGTCAGATGAACATTAAGCCTGTCTCTTTGTGTTAAAGGATCTCCTCAATCCAATCTGAGATCAGTAATGAAGAAGAAGACAGACAGACAGTCAACTAAGAAGAATCTGCAGTTTATAGGAGTCAATGGAGGGTAAACTGGATTTGTTTAATACTTTTTTGATTTCTGCATTTGTAGACATTGATTTGTTATTTAAGTCCAATTTACATGGTAAATTCCAAGTTAGGAATTAGATTTTATTTTATTAGACCAGTTCTTATTTTTAAAGAAAATAGCATTCCCCATACTTACAAAGCAGCGATCCACGTAATAAATTCATTAAGAACAAGTTTCTGTTCTCATGCCCTACAGGTATGAATCTACCTCCTCGGAGGAGAGCAGTTCTGAGAGCTCAGATGATGAGAGTGACGCAAGTGAATATCACGAGGCCACAGAGAAACTCCCAGAGTCCTTGGCTCAACAGCCCCAGGGAGCCTCCGTCAGCTGCCCTGCCATCCCAGTGTCTGAAACTCCCAAACCGATAGAGACAGTGGCTGCCCCTGCACCTCCGCCTAGTACTGCCCCAATTTCAGCCAGTGAGGTTTCAGCTCAGCAAACCTTTACCCAATCACCAGCCTCAGACACAGCTGCCTGGCAACAGGTTAACCAATCACCAGCCTCGGATAATGACAGACTACACTGTGCAAGCCCGTCATCTGCCACTGCCATGGCTCCTCAGGAGAGTGTCAGCCAATCAGCAAAGACAGAGAACACTCAGCAGCATAACTCCCAAAGCCCTGAACAGAGCTCCATCCAATCATCATCCACCCGCTTTGTATTAGAACAAACTGTTAACCAATCAGAAACTACTGTCTCCAGTACGCAGAATTCTAATCAGCCAGAGGCCTCAGGCTTGGCCTTTCAGCAGCCTACAGCTCCATCACATACCACTGGTCCGTCCCAGCAAGCTGCCAGCCAATCACAAACCACTGACCTCACTCTACAGCAGGGGGCTGTCCAATCAAAAGAGTCTGATACTTCCAACCAACAGGGCACATCCGCGACCCCCGCCTTTACTCCATCCGAAAATAGCAGCTCCAGTATAGCAACTAGAAAGGAACGCAGGTATTATGCCAATAAATAATTAATTTTATGAATATTGACATAAAATATATAAATGTATAGAAGTTCTGTATTGCCTGCAGTGGTGTGTGCTGATCATGGTACCTGATCATACCTTTGATTCTACACTTCCAGAGGGGAGCTGAGTGAAAATCTCATTGCAGCTCTTCATACCTTACAGAAAGCACTTGGTGAACCAAATGCCTTCAGCCAGCAGGAGGCGGTAAAGTTGTTTTATGCAGTTTATAAAATATTACAGGTGATGCAATAGTCAACCAAATGACCATGTAGCCTCCAGTATCTTTGAAGATGATGATGATGATGATAGTAATAATAATAATTCAACTGTTAGTTCTCAGCACATGTTAATAAAATGCAGATTTACATCCTAGCATCTTTGTTTGTGAGCTGGGGTTAGAGCGCACAGTCAGTGCTGGAGCTCAGGGGTTTAAGCGCCTAGCACAGATGGAATTCAAACCCACAACCCTCCCACTGGCAGCCAAAAGTGTATTTCATGGCACTAAGCCACTCTGTTTTGATGGTCTGATAAACAGCCACAGTGTGACCCAGGCACTGTGTCTGACGCCGGGTAACTCTTGTCTAATGGCGGGTGTCTAGTGACTGACGGCAGGTGTCTAGTGTCTGACACCTGGTGTCTCGTGTCTGACGGCTGATGACTCATATCTGATGCCCCACGTCTCGTGTCTCTCACAGAGGACGGCCTACACCACAGTGCTGCAGGAGTGGCTTCGCGTCTCGTGTCACAAGTCTGCGGACACGGAGGCTGTGCGTGCGCACATGGACACCTTCACCTCCATGTCACCTCAGCTGCTGGAGTTCGTGGTCAACATGGCCGACGGGAACGGCAACACTGCACTGCACTACACCGTCTCACACTCCAACTTCCCCGTGGTTAGACAGCTGCTGGACACTGGTCAGGATGCACGTGTGTTTTTAGCAGTGTGCGTGTGTGTATACGTGTGTGTATGTGCTTGTGAGTGTGTGCGTGTTTGTGTGTGCCTGCCTGTGTATCTACAAGAGTATCCAATCACTGGAGTGCTGTTGTGTTTCTATTTTCCAATGTAAACTCTGGTGCTTGAACCCACTTGATTTGGCTTAAAGTAGGAGAGGCAGGTGTGGTGACCCTGAACCAGCCTGATGGGGCTGTTCCTGCCCCGTTCCTGACCTCCGTGTTTGCACCTCCTGCAGGTCTCTGTAACGCCAACAAGCAGAACAAGGCGGGCTACACGGCCATCATGCTGACGGCTCTGGCTGCCTTCCACTCTGACAGTGACCTTCAGACTGTCTTGCAGTTGCTACACACCGGGGACGTCAATGCCAAAGCTAGTCAGGTGCTCCCCCTACTGGTCATACAGTGCAGATCCATTTAGTCAATGTCACACTGGCCACTACACTAGGAAAACCTTTGCTCGCTACATTCTGAACGTTTTATTTTAAACAGAAATGAATGCCAGACATGTTTTAATGTACATTGTGTTTTATAAAAATCTGGTGGCTTGTGATCAGGCCATCAAGCGAGTTTTCAGAAAGTTTTTGGAGGGTCACATGAGCTTTAGTCACATGAACAATATGATTTACATAAATTGGCCCATGTCACATGATCTGTTTGATGCTAATGTATATGTGCACGTGTTTATTTGGGCATTTTTGTGTCTGTTTTTGTATTTGTATGCGTGTGTGTTTGTGTGCATGTGTGTGCATGCGTGTGTGCATGTGCGAGCGGTTGTAGGCGGGGCAGACGGCTCTGATGCTGGCTGTCAGTCACGGTCGGGGGGACATGGTGCGAGCGCTGCTGTCCTGCGGGGCGCAGGTCAACCTGCAGGATGATGACGGATCCACCGCGCTCATGTGTGCCTGTGAGCACGGTCACGTGGACATCGTGCGCCAGCTGCTGTCTGCGCCAGGATGTGATGCCACCCTCACAGACAATGTGAGTAAAGCCCCTCACAAGCCCCGACCCCAGCCCCTCTGTTTCCCTCACAAGCCCAGCCCCTCTGTTTCTCTCACAAGCTCAGTCCCCCCTGAAGCCCCTGTCTGCGGGTTGAGTGCTTGCATGTTTCTGTGATGGATTTCACTCAGTGTTTCTCACAGATTTTTGTATTTTATCTTTGCTATTTGCTCTTATTCACCTGTACATTTTATATCTTATTGTTCTTTACCCTCTTTGTTTATCAAACCTGTTTATGATGCTTGCGGTTAGTTACTCCTGATTTTCTGTCTGTGTATCTGTGTGCGCGCGTGTGTGTTTCTCTGGTAACCACTTATGCGTGTGTGTGTTTCTATGGTAACCTCTTGCTTGGTTTCCACAGGATGGCAGCACTGCTCTCTCCATTGCGCTGGAAGCCAGTCAGAATGACATTGCTGTGCTCCTGTATGCCCATCTCAATTTCGCCAAGCCCCCTTCCCCTGTGAGCAAAATCAAACACACACGCACATACATTCAAACACAGGCACGCACACACATACACACACACACACATATACACACACACACATACACACACACACACTGCACTTTGTGAGTGTTTATCTCTGTTTGTTGTCAGGTGTCTCCAAAGTCCCCGATTCTGGGATGCCCACCATCTTCATCTGATATGAAGTGAAGCCCAGAATTAAACACGTGGTCTGATTCTTCCTTCTCCAGCTACTGTGTGTGTGCATGTGTGTGTGTGTGTGCGCGCGTGTGCGTGTGTACACGTGACTCATAATACTTATGTGTACATTTGCCCAGTGTAAGTATATGTAAGTGTTTCTGAAATATATGTGCACACACTTCTAAAGAATTAGCACTTGATTCCATTCAAACATATTACCAGTGGTGCCGTAACGCTGAGTTGTATTTTACACACTGCTTCTGCGGTCTTCCTCTGGAGGAACCAGGCACTTTTTTATGCTTTTAGATGCTGGGTTGATTATTTGATTCCACGTGCACTGTCAAGAAATCAGTTTCAGTCTGTCTAGTAGTGGAATTCAAACAGTTCCATGTCTTTTTCGGCTCTGAATGGGGTAGGTGCTACACAGTGAGCACCAGCTCAGTGGGTTGTCATGTTCCCTTTACATCTCTCCAGGCTAACGTTAGCGCTTCCCCACAGCTTGGAATACTGAGACATCTAAAATATTTGATCATGGTGCTGTAGTCACTGACTTGGTGCAAATGTACAAACAAAAAATAATTTGCTGTTACAAAGTGTCCTTGTATTGTAGTATGACCTCTCCAAGAGACCACCATATGCGTCCAACACATCAGGATTTTCAGGATGCCTTTTCCAGAGCATTTTCCACATTTTTTTCTCTAGATTAGTATCGAATAATCCATCATCTTTGACTAACCAGAGGGAAGTTTGCATGTTCTGTTTCTTTTTAGGAGCTCATTTGATGCTCGGATGATGATGTCATTTTTTGATACTCTGGTGATACTATTGTCATCATTTTTCTTGTTTTTAACTTGTTTTTGTGCAGTCTAACAGCAATATTACATCGTCCTCCTGGCATGCAGAGTTCTGTCCCCATGGTGACTAGGCTTACAGTTGCTGTCTCTCCCAGGCTCTGGTGTGGTGTTCTGTAGTTTCAGTGTAGAAGCTTTGCATCGTCTGGATTTAGAAGCCTCTGTGGTTTTAGCTTTTCAACATAAAGGTTGTAACCTTTTCAAATGTCTGTGACTGACTGTAGAACGTGAATTGTTTTGAAATCCTAAAAGATCTTCGTTCTTCAAAGACAGATAAACAGATTGTTGGACTGAATTTCCTCAAACCACTATGACATTTAAGTTGTGCTTCTGTGTATTGTACAAAAAGCAGTTGTACCTGAAGCCAGTGTCATGAAGGTACTGAATTTCCACATGGAGAAGTGTGGACGACTTGGACGAGGAGTAGAGAATGGACAGAAATGTTTTATATAGGCTAGATGGTTTAATCTGGGTTGGTCTAGTGTTGATGCTGCAGTGAGCTCTGTAGACCACAGTGCTCCTCCATCAGCTGTTGTTCTTTTGAGGATCCAGAAGGTGTGGAAAAAGCTCAGAACTATCTATGAAGAATGTGTTGTATAAGATGTTTTCTGAAATAAGAATAATATATGTCATCTCCAAAGGTTTTAAACAAATGAGACTATTTTTAGCTTTTTAACCACACAAGGTATTCATTCTTTGAATTGCAAATGTTGTGTAATTTGATGGTTAACTAGGTTTTTACCATTTTTACCATTTTACTTGGGTTTTACACATACTTTCTTATCACCGTTTTAGTAACTAATTGGTTTTATAATCTTTTATATTTTATTTAACACTATGTATATCTTTATATTTGTAATATCTGTTCACAACTATGTATATCTTTTGGCATATTTGCCTGCTTTAGTTTAGAAAAGTATTATGCACCCTGATGAAAATTCCTCACTTTGTAATGTTTGTTTTCCTTGGTTTGGAGAAATAAAATTCAACCTTATACACCTAGGTGTTAAATTGTGTATTTGTGTTTGGAAATATTTATCGTCACTGTCATAAAAACTTTTTTTTTTTTTTTTTTTTTTACACAATCAAAAACATGAGTTTGTGGAAGTATTTCATAAACCTTTATTGTCCCATTGAATGATTTTAACATGACGGCTTTGCTATGTTTATTTTACTTATCTAGGCGCTAGAGGGCGTGGTAGACCACCGTATAAGAACGCCACGGCGTGCAAGAAAACTAATGTAAATATTTTAACACCGATAAGCGACAATGATGTTAATCCAGAGATAAGTTTGAAATATTAAAAACATTCATTTTACCCAACATTCAGAACTGGTCTTTGCCAAAATATGTTTAATTGTTTTCCAAAGGTATGCGCTGCCGTTATATGACTATAATTCTTGTTAAGACTAGACAAAAAAGACAAACCGTAATAGCGTGAGAACCTGAGAAGCCTAGCCTTATCATAACCTGTACAGATGGCGCGGTAAATGTGTGAAGATCACCGCCCGGAACCTCGTGTCCGCCTAAGGGTGGAGCATCAAGATGTAGCACATGCGTGTTAATAGAAGATACTCGTTCTCTTGTGTTTTTAAAAGCCTTGAATTTCTACGAAGCCCAAACAAATGACAAGCTCTGGATTTTAAAAAATGCAGATATAAGGGTGTATCTAAATCATATAGACTTCACGAGATTGAATTCGCTTGTACGCGTGTGTGTAACATCAGGGAAAGAAAAAAAAAACAACAAGATTACAACCGCTGTTTAAAATGTATGTATCAGAAATGTAACTGTTTTTACTCGTTAGTGTAGTAAAATGAATTGATTTATAGAGGAACTAAAAATTTAAGTGTACGTTACCATAATAGGTTATCTCTATAACCTATCAAATATTATGGATTTGGCTTCAAAACTAAAATAAAATTAGAATTTAAATTAGCTTTAATTAAAATTAGCTTTACATTGTTCTGTGGTGTTTAAAATAAGAACTATTAGGCAATAAATTAAAAAAACTCAGTGGAGAGAATTGTAATATCACAGAACACAATTTTCAGGTATCAAACTGTTTATATAGAACTTCTAAATGAGCTTTAAAAAGTTTAAACAGAGTGAAATATGAGAAAAAAATTTAAAACACTATGTGGGGGAAAACTACCAGAATACATTTTACCAGAATGCATTTAATACAATATAAGCAAATAGATTTTGATAGAATGTGTAAAAATATTAAGAGCATTGAGGCTTTTTCGGAAGAGAAGGTAGGCTCTCTCTCTCTCTCTCCCTCCCTCCCTCTCTCTCTCTCTCTCTCTCTCTTTCTCTCTCTCTCTCTCCCTCCCTCCCTCC
>JAOXYF010000005.1:8569584-8598871 GCA_028565775.1 Sternarchorhynchus goeldii
TATTGTGTATATATAGATATAATGTGTGATATATTGTGTATATATAGATATAATGTGTGATATATTGTGTATATATATAGATATAATGTGTGATATATTGTGTATATATATAGATATAATGTGTGATATATTGTGTATATATAGATATAATGTGTGATATATTGTGTATATATAGATGTCCTCAACCTCACTGATTTACCCAGATGTTGATGCAGTTAATACATTTGTATGCTTTTATAGTGTGATTCATAATTACTTTTTAATTAAAATTAATTACCTACACAATACTTTTACCATGCACATTACTCACAATACTTTGACACTTTCTATTAGAAAGTATTTCTATCAGTACTTTTTTTTCTTTCACGCCTGAACAACTGCACTTTCAAATGCATGTGTTGATAATTCTGGATTACATATGTGAGTGTTGATAAATGTGCATTATATATGTGAACAAGGTTCCAGGGAGTGAGTGCAGTGTAAAGCTGTAGTGTAATGCACTAGGTTCCCATAGAAACAGGATGTCAGCTTCATCACTTCTAGACAGGCTTGAATATTGTTACTTGCTTACACTGTCCTTCCATGACCTCCTTCCATGAACTCACACACACAAAGGGAAGCGAGAGAGATATACAGACAAAGAGAACTTTATTGTGTGCCTCACTCACACATTCGCTCCCTCCCTCTGTCTCTCTGATGCCCCCTGCAGGCAAACGCAGAGCCGTCTGTGATCAGCTGCATGCACACACTGTCGCGGCGTGTGGCTGTGGCCCTGCAGCACGAGGAGCGCCGCTGCCAGTACCTCACCAGGGAGGCAAAACTGATGCTGGCCCTGCAGGACGAGGTTACCACCGCCGCCGAGAGTGAGTGCTTCCGCCGCCCTGAACCCCAGACGCCCCCCACCACCTCCACACGCTCCTCCACCACCTCCACACGCTCCTCCACCACCTCCACGCCAACGTGACCTGAAAGTGTGAAAGAAATTAGGATAATGGGAATAAAAAAAAGGAAAATTGGACTTTATTGAACTTTATTCCAGGTGAAACTGCAGTCCCTTGAGGAATTTGTGGACATTTGAAATTCTGACGTTACATTTGTTGTTTTCAGCGGACAGCGCTCCACAGTCATCCTTTCGTCACATCCTTCCCAAGTGTAAACTGGCAAGGGACCTGAAAGAAGCCTACGACAGGTGCGTGCTCTGTTACACCTCTAACACCACACCTCCGACACACATCTAACATGACCTGAAAGAAGCCTACGACAGGTGCGTGCTCCGTTACACCTCTAACACCACACCTCCGTCACATCACATCTCTGTTACACCTCTAAAATGACCGTCTTCCCTCCAGAAACTGTTTTGTTCTTGTCAGAGAGGGAGGTAATAGACCAGTGGCATGTGGGAGATGAGCAGGTCCTTTTGAGATTTGTGTGAGCGATTAATCAACTGTCGCCTTCAGCCTCTGCACTACCGGAGTGGTGCGACTTCACATCAACAACTGGCTGGAGGTCAGTTTCTGTCTACCCCACAAGATCCACCATGTCGGACAGAAGCACATCCCACCCGAGGCCCTGGAGCAGAACCTCAAAGTCATCCGGTGAGCTGCACGGTGTGCTCAGAGAGGTCCTCAGCGCCTGCCGCTGCTCTACTGGCAGCGTTGGTGTAGGGTTTCACATCTGTTTCAGACTCTTCTTGCTCTTCCACGTTGGATTCATTGAAGTCAGTGAGTTTTCAACGAGCCACTCACATATAAGGTGATTTGAGTGTGTTAGAGTGGCAAAATACAACTACACAGGGTTTTCTGAAGCTAGGATTGAACACTACTAGTACCATCCATTGCAGAAGTTATTTTCATTTACTTTTAATGTTTAGCAGACATTCCTACAATTTCCAGTCATTAGATGAGGAATCTCACCCAAGGACTCTTGGAGCACTTACCAAGATGGGAAATGCCCCCCCCCCAGAAAGGCTGCACTGTTACCCACCAAACTGTACCACGCAATATGTGGTTGTGGTTACATTTATATGGCAACTTTCTAACTAATATGTACAGAAGTGGATAACACATGAAGGCATGAAGGTACTTTCCACAGAGGTTAGAGCGCCCGCTAGCGTGTGGTAGTGCGCTCTCCTGCTTCTCTGCTGGCCCGCTGTGTTGTAAGTATAGACTGCTGCCCCCTGCAGGCCGTATCACGCACTGCTGCTGCTGGACAGCGAGAAGGCGTTGCTGGCTGAGCTCCCTCTCGACTGCTCTCCCGCGCTGGTGCGACTCGTCAAGATCTGCTCGGCCATGAAGAACCTGCAGCAGCTAGCGCAGGACGCGGACCTGGCCCTTCTGCAGGTCACTCGCACCTTTCTGCTCCGTTACCTAAAGCCCCGTTAAAAGAACTGGCTTAGATCTCTAACTATCCCATTTATTTGCACGTGGTTCTCTACCATTGTGTAAGCGTCTCTGGATCACTGAAAATCATTATATAAGTCTTACATATTATTATTCCTCTTGCACATTTTTGTTTGTTCATTTATTGAACTTCTTAGCATATGCTGAAGCTGACGTATTGAAGAGCCCTTCAAATACTCTGAAAATATTAAAATCCCCCATCCAGTATATTTCGTAGCCCTAAAACATCACGTTTGAGAATGCGATAATCAGTCTTGTACTGCCACCTAGTGGACATGGATTTACCGAAATTAACAAATCGGTCAAGTGTTCTGTACAGCTGATGCTCAGTCCACGTTCCTTCATGTCGATTTTTGTAGGTACTTTGTAAACTATCTACTGCATTGGGTGTCTGGACAACCCTAATCCAGCACACCAGAGCCAGTTAATCCAGCACTTCAGCAGCATTTTAATAGAAGAGCTAAGAGGTGCATTAGATTAAGGTTGAATCTAAACTCTACACCAAAGTAGCTCTCCAGGAGTACGGTTGGAACTAAACTCTCCAGGGCGCTAGATCTCCAGGGGTGGACTATGATAACCATAACGTTATATTCTGTGTCAGAAATGATACTGAACACTACTTCCTATTTATTTTTCTAGCACTGGTGTGGGAAAATTTGAAAATAAAAAGCATAAGATAATTTTTAAAAACCTAAATTATTGTAGATGTATCTTTTAATTTTTTTTTTTAATTGACTTCTGGACTGGTTTGTTATATTGTTTTGTAGAAAGCTAATCCTATATCGTAGTTCATGTTTTGGTGCACTTTTAATTGGCTCTCTGCTGCCCCCACAGGTCTTTCAGATAGCTGCTCATTTGGTTTACTGGGGTAAAGCCATCATCGTGTATCCGCTGTGTGAGAACAATGTTTACATGCTGTCTCCGCACGCCAACATCTGTCTGTGAGTCTGTCCTGCTCTCACAAACATCTTCAGTCAGTCTTCCATACAGAAAATGACTGTTTTCCATCTTTAACATTTAAATTAGTCCGAACTGACTACTTATTTCTACCCTCACAGATTATTAAAATTGTTCCTCTCATTGTTCCTGTGCCCCTCAGAAATCTTTGCATGAACTATGACGTCTCATCCTAGGTACTCCACGCTGGCGAAGCAGTTTTCCCAACAGTTTTCAGGCCACGACCTGCCGTCCATGTTAGCAAAGTTCTCTTTACCTGTGTCTCTGTCAGAGTTCCGGAACCCTCTGGACGCACCTGTGCATGAGGTCAGTGCTGTAAAGGACTCCGTCATGTTCCATTCCTCCTCGAGAGTCCTTGTCATAAAGCACCTTAAGGAGAGCTTTAATGAAGAGTAGCTGTGCTCATACGCACTAGTGCCTTGCTATAGGCCCCCAGTGTGAGGTTCAGAGTGCACTGCTGCAATCAGTGAACAGCTTGTGTAGAAGGAGGGGTGAGGTTGGTGACGAATCTCAGACCTGAAGCTCTCTCTCTCTATGCATTTTTAGTAATCTCCAGATGTGTGGAAAATAATGGAAAATAATGACATTAAAATCCTTCAGTGCACCACCACAAACAGCATTAAGTCTTACTGTAAGATGGAAATAAAAGCACAACTTCTGAAAAACATAACAGTGAGATAACAACATAACAGTGAGATAACAACATAACAGTGAGATAACAAGCAACAAGTGACTCTCATTCAGTGACCCATGAAAGCCTATAACATGCTGTGTGTGTGTGTGTGTGTGTGTGTGTATTCGTGTGTGTTGATATACATATATGTGCGTGTTGCGGCCCAGGCCCAGCTGATCCAGATGGTGATCTGGATGCTGCAGCGGCGGCTGCTGATCCAGTTGCACACCTACGTGTGTCTTCTGGTTTCGCCCAGCGAAGAGCAGGCATGTCCACGGGCCGAGGAGCCGGCGCTGACGGGCCGCCCTGCCGCCCGGAGCCTGAGCACGCCCGCCGCTCTCAGCTTCGGCTCCCCGAGTACGTCCCCTCGAAGACGGCGCTCACCTCAGACGCTCAGACCATCAGGACCAGCCTAATCTGACCCTTTCTCCCTCTCTCTAGCCAGTAGCGATGACATGACTCTGACCAGCCCCAGCATGGATAATTCCAGCGCTGAGCTGTTGCCGGGCGCCGATTCTCCGCTCAGTAAGAGGATGACGGAGACGCTGCTGGCCAGCCTGGCGGAGCACGAGCGGCAGGCCATCCTCGCCGTGCCTGCAGCGCAGAACCCCGAGGACCTCCGCATGTTTGCCAGGTAACGTGAGCGACCCTCCCATGACTGGAGGTATGGTGGATGAAGGGAACCAGCTCATTCGCTCATGTGTTTTTGACTTCCTTATGCTGTCTTTCATCTTGCATACTGGAGTTATTTTAAAGGAATAAGAATCTTAGTCTTGTCAAATAGTGAGTCTTCTGTGAGCCTTCCGCTGAATGTTAGCCATGAAGGTGTTCCATTAAACCCTGATCACCACCTCCCATAGGTTACTGCACTACTTCAGAGGCCACCACCATCTGGAAGAGATAATGTTCAACGAGAACATGCGGCGCTCCCATCTGAAGACCCTCCTCGACAAGTTCCACAGCGTTTTAGTGGTTACCAACCATGAGGACCCCATCATCTCCCTGTACCAGTCACCACCAGAGTGAGAGGAACCAAGTGTGTTGTACCAAACCAAAGCTTCACACCGGACCTGGTGATATAAAGATGGACGCTGACAGTGGTGCTGTTTACCCAAGAGCTTTAACGATACCCAGACTGACTAGCATGCTGCACTGACAAAGAATGAACTAGTTTATGTTTTTAAACTGTGAAACATCCAAAAAGGTATGGCCATTAATACTGTACACAGCTATGAGTTAAAATACTCTTAAATAATTGTTTGTCTCAAACCTGCTTCTGTAATATTAAATAATAGTCTATTTGTTAACACTGAATCACTGTGTCATTCACAAGCCCTGCTGTGCTATGCATCAGTGGAAGGCTGTAGAATGGTTCGTTCGATCACTCTGGTATTTCCTATGTGAGGACAGGGACTTTATCCCCATTGTGAAGCATCACTCTGTCAAGCATGAAGGACCACAGAATAACCCTGTAACGATCGTTCCAAACCGAAGCTTCCCTGGACAAAACCAGAACACGCAGAAGAGCACAAGACTGGATGATTTAGAAACGCAGAGCGCTGGTTGTAGCGTAGGTTTGGCTTTGAAGATGGGTAGCATCTTCAAAACATCTGCAAAATCACTGAGCTCAAAACATGGATTCAGACACAGATGTTTATTAGGAGAAACGGACTTTTTTGGCTTCTGCAGTGAAGTCTCTGTTAAAGTGAGCTGCTCTGATTGTGGAAACAGAACCAGAACATCAGGATGAGTGCAGGACTGGCAGGGCTGTAGGTGGCTGCCTGTCCGACTCTGCGAGCGCCGCCCGCTCCCTCTCTGCCTGCCTGTCCACCACGCTCACGCAGGGATGACCGTGCAGGTAAAAGCGCAGCGGCTTGGCGGCCCACTCTCCGTGGGACTCGACGCCGATTCGGGGGGCCGCCACCACCTCTCCGTCCCCCAGCGTGGCGCTGGTGCAGTCGGCCTCCAGCCACACCTCGGCATCTGTGCTCAGGTCCCTGCGGTCGAAGCAGCGCTGCACGTCCAAGGCCTGGCACAGCTTGGAGGGGCCGTTACAGAGCTCCTTGTCCTTCAGGGTCCGAGCTCCCTCCCTCCGCCGGGCTGCACGCAGCCTCCGCATGGACTCCTGCCCCTGGAGGGGCTCCAGGGAGCGCAACAGCACTGCTGCCCCCTCCCCTACACACACACACACACACACACACACACACACACACACACGCACCAGTTACTGTGGTTGTCTCTTTTTGCTCTGGGCTCGTACACCTCTTTTGTCCAATACTGGGGTGGAAGTACTTCAGCTATTGCTCCAACATGCCCTTTAATCTAAAATGGCTGAAGAAAACAGCGCTGCAAACCCAGGCGCCCACGCCGTCCTTGGCTGGATGTAGCCACTGGGTTAGTGCGATCAGCAAGCCCTCACCCTGGCTGGAGACGTTCATGCACAGGTAGATGCCGTAGATGGGGTAGACGTAGATGGTCCCAGGCTTCATAAACATGGCGGTGTTTCTCTGTGTGCGTTTGCCGCCAGCAGAGTGCGAAGCCTTGTCCTCACCGCCCAAATAGGCCTCTGTCTCCACCACTCGACCTCTCACCTCCGTGCCATCAGAGTGTCGCCGAACCAGCACCTTACACACACACACACACACACACACACACACATAGATTTGACACAAACGGTTATTTGTTCCAATAAAGTGCTCCACCCAGTACTCTCAAAAAATATCCAAAACTATGATTTGGCCAGCAGGTGGTGCATGTGTGACAAAAGTGTGAAGTTTACACCAGCTACCGTTCATCAGTCAGTCATCATATATATAATAAATAAAAAATGTAAAATTTGTCATTGGACATTTCTGTAGCAGCTACAATCTTTTTATGCCACTTTTGACCTTTTCAGCCTTAATGTGTGTTTCAGTATGACGCTGTGGCTCGTGTGACACCAAACGAAACCTCTGATAAAAATCATCACAATGAAACTTTAAAAATGATTTCTTTTAATGGGTAAATATTCATGTGTTACCAAATTTGAGAAAGGCTCATGGACCTTTTCGATAATGCCACAACAAAGGTATGACTTTGTTTCAAGTTGTGTGTGTGTGTGTGTGTGTGTGTGTGTGTGTGTGTGTGTGTGAGAGACCACTCAGATATGAAATCAGAACAAAGGCAGTCTTTTGTGTAGTAGATGTGCATGTAATGAACTGGGTGGAGTGTACTGTGGTCACGAGCAACTCCTCCTCATCCTACTGCAGGTAGCAGGAATGCATGATACATGGTCATGTGTAGGGCTGGGGGTTGTAAACTGTGTATATTTTACAGATGCGCTTAACAAATAAATGCTTTCCTACTCGTCACATTTCCTGGTCATCTTCACGTAAAAACAAAAACATGCTCACGAAAACAACCACATTGGAAACTATGAGTTTTGCAACTGATTACTAATTCATTTGGCATTTCAGGATAAGTGGCCTAAACGCTTTCCTTAGCAGCTTTGTGATTTTTTAATGACTCCTGTAAATGGAAACGGGAACAGCTTGGGTTTACGAGTCTGCCCACAAGTTCTTCCTCCAAATTGGCGAGCCATTTTGTGGCAGTTGATCCAAGGCTACTTAAACGGGACGCGGTGCATTTTGGAATTTATACCGTACAGGCGTCTACAGCACGTCACTTCTCCCTACCATAATACAGCAGCGTATTGGACATGTGACGCTGAAAACTATAAAGACCATGAGCTTCAGTTTACAGAACATTGTGTGCCCTCGTTTATTACTGTGTTGTCTAACGTTTGTCTAGTAGTTCATGGTTGACCAATAGTTTAAATATCTTGCATTTTCTTCTGCTTCTTTTGCTCAAAAGAACGTTATTCTTGAACTACCACAACGATGTTGGCTAATTATAATGCATAATAAAAGTAATACTAAAAAATGAACCTAATTCTTACCTTGCCGAGAAACGCTTTGGCTAAATCAACACAGGGCTGGTTAAAGAAGTCGTATCTTAACCTGGCCCCGTTTGCATCTTTAGTGGCAAAGTACTGACTGCGGATGTCTTCTTGGTGTTTGGTCTCGTCTCTGTCCCCTCCTTCCAGATGTGTTGCACGGCGCTCTAATCGCTCGGACACACAATTTAACTGATCGCAAACTTTGGAAGTTGAGGGTAACTTCCTCTTTCGAGTTGTCATGGTAATAATAACCCTACCGTGCTAGCTAGCTAGTAGGCAATTGCTTTAGTTCATATCTATTAGGCTATTCTACGTTGACTCTACTACTTGAAAGCTGCTAATATATGTTTACAGCTTGTTAATATATGTTAATTGTTAATATTAGTTTAGCTACATTCATTATAAGTGGTTATCAGTTAGCTTATTAGCTAGCTTGGTTAGCTAGTTAATGTAAATAACTTGCTAGCTAGCAAATCACAGGGCCCAAACACTTTTAGATATATAGCTGTAAAGCTATTCCAGATAGATTAATGGCTTCAGACACGTATTGGCTTGATATGAGATCGATGAAACTTCATTTTATGTTGTTACGTCCGGTTCAAAAACACGGGTCTTCTGCAAGTCCATTCAGTTTATTTACCTACATCATAGCTAGTGGGTTTGTTCTCACAATAAAGTTGGCAAGGCATTATGGGATTGTTAAAGTCGCCGCGACCACAATGATCCGCAAAAATGTTCTTATCAGATTTTAAAGTTTAAGAAGCATTAAGAGCTATCTATGTTCTGCCGAGAGTGGTGTCTTGCATGTATGCGTGGTAGACTTAGACTGTCAAAGTGATATTCCAGAAAGCGGATTTGCCAAACCTTAAACTTAACCTTGAACTCCGAGTTGACCTAACTCGACCGGCGTATCCTGTTATCGCTTCCAGCCGGCTAGAATTTCAGCGAGCGAAGGTTGTTCAAGGTCCGGTAAACTCGCTTTCAGGATACCGCTCTAATATGTGCACGCACATTAATGTAACATTAAAGATTTTTCTTAACATACGTCTACTACAAAAGGAGCAGTAATACGAAAGCGGATCTATACAGGCTGTAAATATAGATTCATGGTACGGTACATTAAATTATTAAACGTATTTGTATACATTCTACATAAATCGCTGAATCCACGATTCTGTAGAACTATGTGAAATGCGATGGTTAAGAACGTTCAAAATATCGATTCATTTGAAAACTGCTTTAGTGAAAACTGTCAACAAAATGTTTAAAAGAAATCTAATCTATATAATTTGTTATGGATCACTCATTGTAATAAAAATACACCATGTAGACAAAAGTATTGGAACATCTACACATTACACCTACAGTAACTTATGAAATTTAATTCTAAATCCATAGGCATTAATATGGAGTTGGTCCACCCTGGCAGTTATAACTGCTTACACTCTTCTGGGAAGGCTTTCTGCAAGGTTTTAGAGTGTGGCTATGGGAATTTTTGCCCATTAATCCAGAAAAGAATTTGTGAGGTCAGAAATTGATATTGGATGAGAGGACCTGGCTCAATCTCTGTTCTAGTTCATCCCAAAGGTGGGGACGTCAGGACTCTGTGGTCAGGATTCTGTACAGGCCAGTCAAGTTATTCTACTCATCTCATCCAGCCAGGCCTTTATGGACATTGTTTTGTGTTCTGGGGCACAGTTATGCTGGCACAGAAGGGTCTTCTCCAAACTGTTCTCACAAAGTTGGAAGCATACAATTGTCCAAAATGTCTTGCTATGCTAAAGATGAAGATTTCCCTTCACTGGAACTAAGGGGTCTAGTCCAACCCTTGTAAAACGACCCCAGAGGCATTGTCCCTCCTTCACCAACCTCAGCACAGTGCTGTCACTCAGGTATCGCTCTCCAGGAATCTGACAAACCCAGACTCATCAGTCAGACTGCCAAATAGAGAAGTGTGATTCGTCACGGCACAAAACACGTTTCCACTGCTCCAGAGTCCAGTGACAGCATACTTTACACCACTCCATTGCTTGGCATTGTACTCAGTGATGTAAGGCTTGCATGCAGCTGCTCAGTCATGTAAACCCATGATGTTTATGCCAGAGGAGGTTTGGAACTCTGCAGTTATTACTCAACAGTAATTACTCTACAGTTATTACTCAACAGTAATTACTCTACAGTTATTACTCAACAGTAATTACTCTACAGTTATTACTCTACAGTTATTACTCGACAGTTATTACTCTACAGTTATTACTTTGCAGCCATTACTCTACATTTACAGTTACTTTACAGCCAACTTCTGATAACACTGCTCATACTTGTTCAAGCAGTACCTAGAAGAGAAAAAAATTATGCAATTGTTGCAATGGTGGCATCCTATTACAGTACCACTCTCAAATTCAGTGAGCTCTTTAGAACAACCAGTTCATTCACAACTGTTTGTAAAAGCTGCATGTCTGGGTGCTTGGATGTATTCACCTGTGGCAACGGGACTGAATTAAACACCTGAAATCAATTACTAAGAGGTGTGTCACCATATAAGAAGTGTTCTCTTCATATACTGTATGTTCTGCAACATCAGTTTTCTCTAGGGACCAGTTTTTGGAAGATGCAGATTCAACCATTGTTTTCATGAGCTCCAGTCTACGTCCAGTAAACCTGCCAGATTGCAGGTTTGCTTGCACTGAAGTATAACATAGATATCACAGCAAAAGGAAACCCTTTAGTTTATACAAACTCTCAGTTAATAGATCTGAGTTAGAGGTCAGAATTAAGGTGAAACCTTCTGTTATCTCAGCAATATTTTTGTCAGATTGAGCAAAGAGTGCTTGCATATGCTTAGACCTACCAGTGAAGACAGTACAGGGTTTTCTGTGTGCTGGTCACATTTGTCTTGGCCAGAGTTGACTTGTAAAATAGGTTTTGCAAGTCTCATTGTGACTACCATGTCTAGAAAAAGATTTGATTAACTATAAAAAAAAGTATTTTCACCAGGTATATCTTGGTAAAATGCTTGAATCAAAGACAAATTCTTCAGTTTTTTAGCTACTGTTTTGTTGTCTTTTTTCCTCAGTTGTTATGTAACTTAGTTGTATATTCAGTTGTTATGTAACTTGGTTGTATATTCAGACTACAGGAGTTAGCTGTATATTATGGTTATAGGAAAGGCTTGCGAATCATAAGACTATTTTCTGGTAGTATTCCAGCTTAGAGTACATGAATTCGGGTCTATCTGAGCTAAACTAGATATTCCAAGTATCCCTAAGCACTTTTGTAAGTCGCTCTGGATAAGAGCGTCTGCCAAATGCCATAAATGTAATGTAAATGTAATGTAAAAGACATAGGCTTTTTCTCCCTGGTTAGCTTGATGCTACATGAGGAGCATGTATAATTGACATACACAGGCCCTCGTAGAATCGTTTCCACCACAGCAGGCGCTACCAGTGTGTCATCAGAGGCTGTAGACTAAGTTGTAAACTAAAGCAGATGTGCTGCTTGTGCCCATTCCTGCTGTTCCCACAGGACAGGAGGTCCCGCAGGAGTGAGGAACAGAGAGAGTAGGAGAAGCAGGGAAAAGCCATCTCACACTTCCCCTCCAGCACACTCCACCAGGAGCTTCCAAAGTCCTTTAAATTGCTGGCAAATTGTTATTATCAGGCAGCTAGAGGAGCACAGTGTATGTTTTAGAATCATCTCTTATATTTCACTTTTCCAACTGTTCAGACTCATATGAAGATAGATAATACTTTACAGGTTACAAATAATCTCTTTTGACCCCACAGTGGATTTAATCAACCATATGGATGAGTCAGTGTGTGCAAAGGCAGAGTGTTTTCCCATGTGGTGTCGATGAGATTGTCAGAGCAGGAATGCTGTTAGTGTGTTTCAGTGACGGGGAGCGTAGCCAGTGAGACCTGCACGCTTACAGATTGCTGGTTTAATGCGTAATGGTGGTAGAAATAGGCAGAGAGCACAGTGCTGGCTGTTAATGGGGAAACCGATATGTTTGGGTAACTCAAGAATGTAATAAACATTCTGAAATAAAATATGTGTGTGTATCGCTTTTACCGGCCTGTGGCACCTGTCCAGTAGTAAGTTTTACCAGCTGTTCGTTAAATGTTTCTTTAATGTCTTAACAGTGTTGCTTTTGAAGTATTTGGAGCAAAACTCTTAAAACACTCCAGGTCAGTCAGATTTGTGAGCAGTTTGTCTTAATTGCACTCAGGTTCCTCTGGCGTGAGTGATTTTTCATGCCAGCCTTTACAATGAACCCACAACAATGGACACAAGTGGTGTTAGTGTCCTCTCTGTATATAAAATCTAGGGATTAACAACATGTAATAGTATCAAAAAAGTTTGTCTAATTACTGAACTTATATGTAAACTTATATATAAGTTTGTCCAATTACCGAACAGCTACTGCTCAGACAGATCTCCTTACTCCCTGTATTCTTTGAACAGTGAATGCACAGCAGTGCAGCACTGAAGGATATCTGCATATAATCTCTCTGCTGGTTGTTGATGGGATCACCTTCAACTCTCAATCTTCAGTTCGTAGAACAACAAGCAGTTCTTTGCAGCTGCTGTTCTGCATGTGCAGAGTCTAGAGCGTTGCCGTGGACACTGGGACCTACAGTACACGTGTCCCGCGCGCCAGCTGGCATGCGGACAGCGATTGGCCGAGGCTGGAGTCCGACATGCAGGCTCACCCGGGATGACTGCTGGGAGCAGCCTGGGAGGGTTTGCTGACTGGGTCATGTAGATATCAGCTCACCAGAGTCCTTATTGCCCTGCCTTGGCAAACATTCGTGTGCGCGTCATCAGAATGGAAGGGGCTCTGGCAGGAATCACCGCTGTCGTTGTTTTCTGGTATGTCGAGTGCGTTCGAACTATCCCCCCCCCTCCCCACCCCAAGGGCAGCGGGACAGAGCTGACATGCAGACAGGACCCTGTCCACATTGCATCCCTGAATGCCTTGCAGATTCTGACCGATCGCCTGCCACCCACTGAGTCATGACTCACTGCTCCCAGCCGGGTAGCATCTCTGGTCGCCAGCATCGCAGGTGAAACACACACTGGTTTGTCCAGGTAGCATCTGACTTTGGGCTGCACTATATGACGAGAGTTGGGCTGCTCTGTGGAAGCTGAATGTTTAAAGGAGCGTAGATCCAAGGAAAAACATGTAAAAGATGTCACCTGTTTGAAATATTTATGACCGACTCCTAATGAAAGAAAGAACAGGAGGAGGAAAGCTGAAATTGTCAGGGCAGGTGCCTGCTGTCTGAAGTGTTTTAGGTAACTTTGACGAGGTGTGATATGTAATGATTTACTTGCTAAATCATTTAAGCAGACAGATGGTCACCCTGTGTTCTTACCAGCCAGCACCTGCACAGCGCTCTTCAGCACAGGGAGTAGGAGAGAAGGGTAGAATAGTTGGTCGAAGTCCTGAATCATGCATGACTTGCATTATATTTTCCACGTCTGCTTTGTCCTGTTCCCCAGGGCCGGTAGCATTGTCCCACAGGTGGCTGACGGCGGGGACTCGAAGGGCAGCGTTTGCCGATGCGCTCAACGTTAGTGAGGAGATGAGGTACAGCCTCCGTGTTTCGGTGGGAGCATTTCTCTCAGTGCCACTGTGTGCAGAGGATGTGATGTCTGCCCTGAACCTTCAGGACCTCTGGCTTCCGTGGACGGTAAGTGCACGAGTGCTTGCGTCCACCTTCGCTAACTGGCCCTGTTTAGGCGAAGAAGCTATGGAGATGGCTTAACTAATTTTGCTTTGAAATATGAGGTCATATCATAGTGATTGCAGGAGTGTAGAGACTCCCACTCAGTCTGCTGTTTGCCTCAGTGAACCTTGGCTAAATTTAACTTGACAGCTCCGTCAGCTGACTGGAGGGTTCTAGCATTACTAAACAGAGCCTTCACTGTCTCTTTTCCTCTTTAATATTTCCTCTCTTTCAGTATCTGCCTGATACTGGATATTTCTGTACTCAGCACACATGGTTGTGCTTAAAGACCACAATACTCCTGTAGAATGTTCCCCTTACTGTCTTGGTTGAGTGACTCTGGTATGTTAATTGGTTTTAAGAGTTGTTCGATGCTCTTGCAGAGTGGTGGTTGAAGTTTGTTTTGACAGAGGTAACAGTCTGTTACCTCTGTTAAAGTGCATCCTGAGGGCTTCAGTGTTGTGATGGGTTGTACACTACTCTGCCTGGCTGAACTGTACATGAGATCCACTGCCGAGAGTCTACTAAGAGTCGCCTTCTCCCAGCGCAGCCGCGGTCTGCTCCACTTTCCTGATTAAATCCATCACTAATTAAAACCTCATTAAAGTTTAAGTCCTCTCCAGCTGTGCCGTGAGGTGCAGGTGCGTGGGTGGTTCCACCGGGGAGGGAGAGAGAGGCCGGATTACGGAGAGTTCCTTCAACGAGGTGGGGGTGGTATCCGGAGGTGGGGGTGTCGAGTGCAAGCAAATCAGCAGTATTAATACTCCAAACGGGAGGCAGGAAAACCGTCCCAACCGTATCTAACAGCGGCAGCAGACAGAATGCTCAGGTTTACAGCCTCTCATGGTCTGAGAGGCAAAGGAGTGTAATAACAGAACCTGGAAATTCAGCTTTCCTCTGGGAAGTTGGAAAACACACCTAAGGCATAATGGTCTCTCTCTGCCAGTGTGGTCTCTCCTTGCTTTGAGAGTACTTGATTGTATTCTAGCATGCTAACCTATGGTGGTTGTAGTCAAATAAAAACTGTTGATCTGCTGTGTGTTGGCAATAAGCTGATCTAAAGTTGTTGAGAACCAGTGGCTGCCTTTGTGTGATCAACCTTTTCAACTGGGTCTACATATCATTCTTCACTGCAATAACAGAAAATGCTACTGTATTCATTACTGATGTCACAGTAAACTCTACCACATTCATCACTGATATCACGAAAACATTTGCCACTGCTGCAACAGAAAACACTACCATATTTATTACTGCTGTAATAGAAAGCACTACTACATTTGACACTGCTGTAACAGAAAACACTGCTGTAACAGAAAACACTGCCACGTTCCTTTTGCTGAATCTGGCATCTGTCCAGTGCGTTTGAAAAGTATTTAGAAATAACTAGAGAATCTACAGCAATATCTGTGATTTGAAGTGATTAGTGGCAAAATCTGAAGCTACAAATCTTGTTTGTTGTTCCTTTAAGTCTGCAGGACAACTTATCTTGTGTGCATGCATGCGGGTTTGTGTGTGTGTGTGTGTGTGTGTGGAGGGGAGGTTGCTCAGCAGTTACATAACTCTTGCATTAATCTTTAATACACTCTGGCACTCCTCCCTCCCTCACCCTCATCCCTGTCCACCTGGCAAGCTGCAGATATTCCAGAAGGAAAATGTTGCATGCCTTTCTTCTTGTTTGTTTGTTTCCTGTTTTTGCATCTTTTATTTTCTCAGCGTTTTTGTGTCTCATAATAAACTTGCACTCTGACAGAATCATAAATGTCAGTGTGAAATGTAGTAGCTCATAATGAGCTCAACCATTAATTCATAGTACAAATGGCTGTTTGTCATACTGTAAGAAAGTAATGCAAGCAATAAATCATGATCCTGGTTACAGAATTACGAACAGAATTATAGGACACAATTACTTTAATTAATTACTTTAATGACATGGTAGCATGTCAGTGACTGGTAGAAAAGCAGCACCATCTTACTGGTGACCTGTGGGCAGCTGTTGGCCTATGACCCCAGCAGAGAAATAGGAGTCTGTGGATTCTCCTTTGCCCAAAGAACATCTAACAACAGACATTCCTCAGCATTCCTTCCTTTTCAATTACATTACAATTACACATGGTGGCAAATACATTGACAGCTCCAAACAAAAGCTAAAAGATTGTGAAGTGTGACAGGGCATTTTATTACATTAAAGCTTCATGGAATTAAGAGATTTCAATGGCTGATTAAGATTCATTAAGCATCTCCTCACAGATTGAATTTGCTGACTCACTTTGGGTCTGTTTGTCTGAAGAGGTCAGTGATTCAAAACAGGACCTCTGATCGAGAAAACAGCTGTGCTTTTTGGTCTCTGATGACAATTCAACCCAGAGAGAACATTTGAAGAGTACAGAGTCGTTCTGTTCCGGTCACCTCTTCCCTCCGGAGTCTGTCGTTAATCTTCGCTGGCAGGCGGATGGTCTGTTTCGTTCACTTGCAGGCACCTCACACTGGTTCCTGAACAGTTAGTACAGAGGAAACCCTTTACAGTGGTAGGCCTTTATTCGCTGGCTGAGCAGGAGCCCGGTGTGCAAAGCCTTTTATCTCCGGCTGAATGAAGGGTTTTCTAAGAAGCCTGAGGGCTCTCCCAGCTTCAGCACTAAAGCCAACTGCTCTCTAGCCTCCGTCTTCAGCCCCATCTCCCTTCTGGCCCATGAAAGCACTTAAAAATCCATTCATTACTTTTGGCCCATGTTATAGCAATCAGGAGGTCCCCCAGTGTTCACAGGGCAAGTCGCCGCTGTCTATGAGTTTGTCTGAATGTTGCAAGACAGGCTGTCAATTGGGGTGCAGGGAGATATATTTCACCATTACTCACACACACAAGCACAAGGTGGAATTAGCCAGCAGTAATCACATGCAACTCAAAATGTGAACGTATAACTCACTTCCAGAACCAGACCTGCCTTCACAAAACTGGATGCCAACACTGAGTCTGCTGCTACAACAGCAGCCCATGACATGTCACCCACTGGCAGGACAAGAAAAGCTGGATATGTGAAATTTGCCCATATCATGTCGAAACTGTGCTGTATTAACCTGCTTGCCACGATGGCCCAAATCCAGCTCTTGTCTTTCAACAAATTGTGGAAAAATCCAGTTACAACTTCCTCTGTGAGTTTCAGTGCTAGAAGGGGTTCACATGGTACCGGGGCTTCATCTCTGTCTTCAGTGAGAGCTTTAGGGAAGAGGTAATAGAAACACAATACCAAAACCAGGTACTTAACCCTTCCAGCTGAAGTGAAAGACTTCTGAGCATGACCCGGGTAAAAGGGCCAGGAGGTTAGAAGCATGTTGGGTACTCTGGAAATTCCCTGGAAGCCAAAGGAATCTCAACAATGCAATGACAAAAATGGAATGTCATGCATGACAATGTGATCCCTTTGTCTTAGGTCTGAACACTGAAGCTGAAACCTGAACACTACGGCTGAAACCAGAACACTGAAGCTGAAACACAAGTCTAAACACCGAAGAACAACCTGTGCGAGTAATAACCTCTCTGATTCAGTATCCGTAGAGAACAATGCTTTGCCATCCCTGGAATGAATTACTATCTGAAGCAAGAGTGAAACTGCACCTCAGCTCAGATCGTATCCAGTACACGTATTACTGTGCCTCGGGTCTTTATTGCTTTTTTTGTTATCACACACAGATCTGTTATTATGAACCAAAATGCTGTGTTTGGGGTTTTCACTTAGATTTAATTTCACATAAACAATGAATAAGGCAAACAAAACGCAAGAGAAAGATGCCGTAATGCTCCGGAGTAATTTTTCTTAGCATAAAGCTAATCCGTCGGTTCTTCCGCCACACACACACACACACACACACGAAGCCCAGTGCTGCACTAACCATGTAGATTAGTTACACTGACTCTTACACCGGCAATAAACCAAAGTCTATGCTCACGAACAGAATTTTAGGACTGGGTTATCAGTAATATATCAGGTACGTATATCCGCATATGAAATATAACATTTCGCTTTTAAACGCTGATGGATTGTCTCACACCACAAGCGTTAAAGAAACTACTTCGACCAAACTTGTTCTGTCTCTTTAACTATTCAAACTTGAGACCTAAGCTTAGTCACGCCCGCGTGCTGTGCGCCGCGAGCGACGGCGCTGTACCTCCCAGTCCGCCGCGATTGGCCACTGCGTTTGTCAGGCATCCTCGGTCGACGCAGTGATACTTCGTAGCCACGGGCGGGGCTCCGGTCGTCAAACTGAATTACCGGCAGCAGGCGAAAACTTACCCGAGCTGTTCTGTCGTCCATGGGAATGTACTGGATACTGCGTGGGAAAATTGGACTCTGTCAGCAATTTTTGAGAACGTCTTAATGTCGGAATGTTCATTCGATAACGTACTCGCCGTGAGACAGATTTGAAGCGCCGTCTGTTCATTTTCTAAACTTATATTTTGTTTGTTGTGTACGATGAAGTGACAGCACATCCTCTAATATCTGAGATCTCAAGATTTCAGCGGAACTATTTTTTCGCCACTTGTCGTGGTTGACTCGGGACCAGAGTAAGGGTGAGTTGATGTTTTCACGGCGCAGCAGTAGCGCTCAAAATGCAATTTAACGAACACCTGGTCAAATACAAATATCCAGGACCACTGAAAAATCACTGCAGATCCATCAATACATATATGTTTTCCTCGTTTGTGCGTGTTGCGAGATCAATAAGAACTGCGTCGCTTCAGTGAATTATACAGTAAGAAAGGGTGCTGCAGACCGCAATTTAGTGAATTCGCTACAGATCACACCAGTTTATCTGTTTATTTGTGGATATGGTCACACCTCTTCTTTTTCCAAGTATTAACACGAATCTAGTATCCAGAAAGAATACTTTTAGTGCATGAAAAAACGTAGAATGCATACCACCTGTCAATCAGTATAGACGCCCCAGTCTTCGACATGACACCAAAGCTCGCTAGCAATATTTGATCACGAGACCCACTGGAATCTCACGGAGGCGCGCCTGTTTCGTGTAGATTTCACGACAGCACCCTATCCGTACATGTCGGCTGTGTTTGCTATGCTCTTGTCGTGATCGCATAGCCGGTGAGAGCCGTTGTCTTATTACGTCTGAATAACAAACTAGCGAACATTTCTCGGCTCGTAGGAACCGATCTGTTTTGCGCGTGCTGTCATGTATGCATTGTGATTTATTTCGCCTTCTCTAGTGCCTTTCTGATCTTATCGAAAGCTGCGTAACATAAAGGTCACACTGGAATTTGAATCATGTTCACGAGTAATTCTGTCCATTACTGTTAATTAATACATTTTCATTTTTGCGCGGTCAGTCTGACACACACACACACACACACATATATATATAATACACGTGTGTGTATTAATAGCTCCTTGCTACTACTCAGCAGATTATTATTGCATTCATTCTTTTAGGAGGATTCGTACAACTTGAAAAGGCTGTTTATTTCTGCAGTTGAAAATGTTGTTTATATTTATATATAAAACGGGCAGAATCTTTGAGACCCATAATCTGAGATGTTTACAATATTCAGGAGTACAGACAGTCCCATTTTAGTCGTTCTGTGAACTTCTGTTCAAAAGGTGTCGAGCTGTATATAGTTGTGCAGCATATAAAACAGCGTGGCCCTCTCCCCGCAGTTCGCTCGAGCGTGCGACCTCTCACAGCCGTCGAAACGTTATCTCATCCAGAGGGATCATCATTCGAGATGATGTAATAAACCCGATAAAGCAGAGGGACACAGTGAGAAGAAGACCATCATCGCGCGCCACGAGGGAATCCAACTAGGCGTTAGGTCAGTTCCTGGCGCTCGAGATATAGGAGTGGATCTCTGGAACAGAACGAGATCTGGACGTCTAATGCTGGTGTAAAGGCCAGCAGGTGGACTGTCCTGGCCTCGTTTTCCGTTATGTGGTCGTTACAGGAAAGAGAGCGGGAGTGAGACCGTATACCAGGGTGTAGTATTTGTGTGTCTGGCCAAAGGTGGATCACTTGCATTACATGTGGGTTTGTTTTCTGGCTGGCCCCCCTCTCTTTAACCTAAGTATTTTTAACATTGAAATTGTTTTAGTCTACATGGCTAAAATTATCCACGATACTAGGATCTGGTTATTTCACTGGCCACGCGCACACTCAGGCATCGAATGGTGTAAATACAGTTAACACGTGACCTGTTGTTCACTAGGACTTGCGTGAGTAGCCTAAATAGAAAAGTAAGATTTGGTGTTTTTTTATTTACAGAGCTACGTTTCCCTTTTTAAATATTACCATTAAATTCAGCGTGAGGACTAGGTTAGCAAAAGCAAAGCTGGCCTGGCCTACAGATTTAAGTATTAGTGCCGTTGTTTGTATGTTTTCCCTTAATCTGAGGTATGAAAATATTTGATCAATGAACGAGTCTAATTTGCGTGGGACTGCGACGCCTTCGCGCTCTATTTACGGACACACAATGAAAAGCAGTTTTGAAATTAGCCGATTACAAAATAGCCGCAAAATTTTCCTAGCATGTGCATTCTTCGTTGCGTTTTCTTCCGGCGGTACAAACCCGGCTTGACTGGAGCCTGACACGTTCCATGTGTGTGCACCACATGTGCTCCTTAAACATACCCGTCCACGCTCTTATCATGCTGGGGCATCTAAGAACACAGGAGCGTCAGTGGAGCGTTTCCGCTCAGCTCGCGCCACCATGGTTTTATGCGCTTTGAGTATGGGCACACCTGCAGCTAACTTGTGTTTTTTCTAAAGGCGATATGATATGGCGATCAAAACCAGCCCATATGATCTAAGAAAGCTTGGTTATGCTCAAAACTGTTTGATCCCTCAGGATAATATCAAATGCAGTACTACACCGCGAAGGGAATTCATCTGGGGATCTTAGCCTTTTGGTTAAACATGTTTGACAGCTTTTGACACAAAAGCCTGTTCTTGAGCAACAGATAAGAGTACTATTATATATTAGTACATGTTTTTTTAAAAAAAGATTTTTCCTGAGTTTGGTCATGCTTTCAATGCAGATATAATTGCAATATACAGTTTGAGTCAAGCTGAGGACACTGGGAAGAATTTGCTGCTGTCTACACCCATAGAGCTTGTTCCTCTGTGGTGCAAGATTGCTGTCTTGGGGAAATTTTCAGGGAGGGTTCCCTTTTTGCAATGCATTACCTTTATTGTGCATTTAATCACTTGGAAACAGCAACACACTAACACAATGGCACAGTGTGGCGGGGACCTGTGAGCATTTTCCTGGTCAGCCCTGAAATATCTGTGTTGGGTGGATGTTGACCACAGTCATAAGATTTCATAGTGTGTGAGCTTAAGATGTCATCCTTGTGTAGTAGGCCTGCTGTGTGTCTACTGACTTGCTACTGATTGGAGATTGGAGATGGTTATCTTGCCACGCCCATGACTCTCCTGATTGGTGTTCTACAGAGAACAGGTGATGAAGTCTTCTTACACAGCCATGATTTGTAACACTGCTAATGTCATCATGCCTCACGACGCGTTCAGTGCACCATGTTAAAATCACACCGTTCAGCTCCTCCTCATGAACACTCTACTCCGCTGTCCTGTTTGAGAAGGTCGTTTTTTTTTTTTCACCAGCAGCTTTAGCCTTCATGAAAGGAGAAGAACCACAGTGAGTCTAGATGTGGGTCACCCCACAGCGTCGAACCGTGGCAGACTGGTCACGTGTCGGCCGTGCATCAGACTGACACGGGGCAGGGTGTAACAGGGAGGCTTGTGGGGATGTCGTGGGTGTTACCACAGGAAGGCTTCTGGGGCTTTAATCATAGGAATCTCTCACACAGGGCGTGTTTGCCCTCTGATGAGCTAGTACACTAATGGGTGGTGTGGGAGGCCAGTGCGTGTCTTTGACTTTACACCCCTATGGTGTTCTGGAAACACTAGTTACAAAACACGGTAACTTTTTTACTGCGGTCAGACAGAATGACACTGTGCTTGAAAGAATACCATAAAAGCTTAATGGTGCATTCTATGTAGGCAAGTGGGGTGAGTCCTTCCTCTTCACCAGTCCACTCACCAGCCACAGCTCTATGTTAAATGACATTACATGTAAACATGTTTAGAAACCCTAACTGGCTACAAAATGAATTTGTATACGTCATGTGGTGGTTCATGAAGGGGGAAGAAAGGTGTCGTAATCTTGATGCATCTGTGCTGATTTCCTAAAACTGTGTTTACGTGATGTAATATTGGTGTATAAGTGCATGTTTAACTGGGCACTGATGATGAACCAGTGTCTGCTGTTACCACCCATATCATCACCAGTACAGAAAACTCTATACCAAGAAAGACCTTGTGTTCAGTTTGTATTGCTGTTGCAAATGCTGTCTTAAGCTGCTCTTAAAGGCTACAAACGGCGTCAAATATGTATCTAGTTTGCACAATTCCCACATCCCTGTCTTTATTAAGCAGCCTTTCATGGGCCTGTCCAGACATGCTAAACAAGAAAGAGCTGTGCTTCTTCCGCGTGGTGTAGGTGCGAGGTTTGAAGCAAGCGTTTCTTCGTGTCTATCTTTAGAGCACATCCTGACGTCTCCAAAAAGCCTCCAAAGAAGCTCTCCAAAAAGCCTCATCTTTTCGTCATGGCAGAGCTTGAGTGGATCCGTGCAAATGGTGGGTGGCCTTGGCTCGTCCTAGAGCCTGGAGGTCTCTCCAAACGGAGAGGGCGTGATGAGAGCTTCAGCCTACCTTAGCCTTAGTTTTTGGGAAAGTTTTTGGGAAAGAGTGGGTTGGTGACGACTAGTAAAAACGTTAAAGAGGCTCTTGTGAGAGTGAATAGTGCACAGAGCAGGTCACATCTTCAGAGAAGATCGAACCGAGCTGAAACGCCGGGCGGCGGTGCGTCACGCAGTGCTCATTCAGTAACGGATGATGCAACAACGTGCTTCTATGTTTTCTGGATGGCTACCAAAGCACCATCCAGGAGCGATAGTGTAAATGCTCTTAAAATATGAAAGAGTGGGTCACCTAGGCAGGCAGAGCCAGGCTGGGGGATCCAGGTGGATGGATCAAGGCTGGTTTACCTCCAGCTGCCAGGGGAGAGTCCAGCAGGAAGGCCTTTTCTGGGCGTAGAGGGGCCCAGCATGCTGACTGTGACTGTGGATTGTGACTCAAAATAAAAAAGGAGCCATTTAGCGTGGGCTGCCGGCTTGCTGCTCTGTTGGGAGGGAGCCCAGATTCACTGTGGCACTCAGGCAGAAGACTGCAGACAGATGCAAACTCATCGTAACACACCTTTGGGTTCTGTACACGTGCACACACACACACACACACACACACACACACACACACACACACACACACACACACACACACACATATCCATGCACACACGCACGTTTTCTCCCTGGTGTCTCTTACTTCATACTGGATTGCCCACAGCTTCTGTTTGCTTCTATGTTAGTCAGAGCAGCATGGCCTCCCCCCACTCTACGGCTCCTCTGCTCCCTTAGATCTTCTTCCTGTCTTCCTGTCTTCCATGTGCTTGAGTTTCCTTCATGTACCGCGACTCTCTCTCCCTTCCTCCTCTTCTCTCTCTCTCTTTCTCCCTTTATCTCTTTCTATTTCTGGATTCACCACTTTGACTGTCAGAACCTTACGGTCTTACCAAGGTCAGTTTCACTTCCACACTGCACCTGATGGGCGTCTGAAGTTAAGGGACTTATACCACCAGCGGTGGATCAACCCTGCTGAAAGTGAACAGAAAATGGAGGATGAAAGTGGAGAGTTTTGTCAAGATTTTGACGACAAAAATGGAACGGGGCACTGTAGATATTTTGCCATTCTTAGTGTAACTTGCTGTGATCGAACACTTGACCAAAACATGCACCCATTTACCATTAATACTCTAAACATTCATTTACCATTAATACTCTAAACATTCACTTACCATTAATACTCTAAACATTCACTTACCATTAATACTCTAAACAGTCTGTTTCTTACAGTAACATCTCATATACATCATTTTCTGGGGATGATGAACAGCTTGGAAAAACCTGAAGTTATTCTTTCAAACTAAGACAGGCATGTTTGTTGTTGCTGAAGCATTTAAATATACATTCATCTTCATATAACATACTCTGGTTTTCCAGACCCATAGATCTCTGTTTAGAAAGTCATGAAGATCATATCTGTAGCAGGCTGTTATGTTAATCCCCAAATCTGGCTGTGAGCCATGTTCAAGGTTTGTTTCTTCAGACCACCTCTTTAGCGGGGGCGGACTGTGTGTGTGTGCCTCTGTGGAAGGTTTGTGGCAAGACTGTATGTTAAGTGGCCCTCACATCAAAGCCTGAGGAGAGAGCACCTGTCTAAACCACAGATATCAGAGCAGCTCCCCTCAAGGATCTTCAGGCCAACCGTTCCAGTCTCACTTTCATGGAGGTGGGCCTCACCTAGCTGGGCTTCCTTTTCCAGAGTGGTGGCAAGATTTCAGTTGGACCTGGTCTCAGAACAGACTTTTAGGAATTTCAATAGATCACTGGACCATTGCCAGTCTGCAGCTTAGCTCTGGCTATTTTGGGTATAAATGATTTCCAGTTGTAGGCAACTATGTTCTGTATATGATATATGTGCTGTATATAGAGCAGACAAGTGCTATTTCTGCAGGGCTTCAGTATGTTACTGCCGTGAACACAGCAGTGAAGGACTCATTCAGGACAGGAAACCCGAGGAATTCTGGGCCACTATCACTACCAGCATGCTCCCTTCACACTGGCTGTCACAACACAACAGGCCTCCGGTCAAAGCAGGAATTACCAAGGCTTGCTCAGAGGAGTGTTAAATGAAAGGCCTTCGGACTTACAGCAAAACTTGTATCAGGTTCTTTTAAACCAGATACAGGGTCTGTCACCTTCTTGACACAGCATCTCAGGTTGCAGTGGGTTTAGGTGTGGCAGCTTCTTAATGATGATCCTGGCTTCTGAAAGAATCGGTACAGGAAAGAGGCGAGGAGTATTTCCTGTTTGTTGATCTCCTACATGATATGGTAGGCTTGTGTTACTACTAATTAGCATATATATTATCACAAACCCCATCCCAGCATGCTGCTTCCTCTGTTTTAGGCTAATCATAGACTCACCTAGACGCATGACTTTGTCAAGCTTTCTTTCAGAGCAGAAGACTGGATTCCTCTAAATGGCAGGAAGTTCCAGAATTTTCAGCCCTCTGTGTTTTTTCCTGAGTGGCACAAAGGCAGGGCTCAGAGCATGATGCAGCATATGTCATTCTCCTACAGACTTTTTGTGTTAAAACAAGTCACTCCAAAACAGCCTGTCCCAGTTTCTTCCCAGCGTGTCGGGCATTATTACCGTAGCCACGTGGCTGCCAGTGGTCACCCGGTTATGGCATATTGGTGGTGGAATATCTGAAGCACTGTGTATTGTTTCTGCCTGTGCGTATGGCCAGGAGACACTTCCCAGACGTGACAGCGTTTCCTGTCTCCATTAGGACATCATCCTCTCCTCTGCTCTTTAAATAAGCAAAGTCTCCAACCTCCGGGGCTCCTCGTCACTGACAACGGATGTGACGTGATTCAACAACCACTATTCCTTGGCCATTGTTTGTAGTTCCTTTTATTAGATAAGATAAACCTAAGCGTTCGATGATTACTAAGCGTGTTATTTATAGAGAGCTGGTAGTACTTAGGGTTTAAGTGCTTCACGTTTGTTTTTGTTCTGTCGCACGCTAATCAACCAGCCTTTGGATTTACTACCATTCTGGTGCACCAGAGGCTTGAACTTGGTTACTTTTGTAATTCACCCCCGTCTGAATGGCAGAGATGGCTCAGTCTGCTTCCTGGATACCGACCTCCTGTTGGGCTTCATGCTCACCGGGCTGATCCACTCCACACAATAGGGGCCTTTGTGGCTTGATTCAGGCTGATATCATTCTGGAAAGTATTTCAATGGGGATCACATGTTGTTTAGCTATACTGCAGTTCTGAGTCTCTTCCTTATCTAGCTCACATAACAGGAAAAGTGTCTGACCCCCAACAGACAGTAAGGCGCTTGTTTAGCATTTCGGGGATGTAACTGGGAGCCTTTCTGCTGGGATTCCTGGTGGCAAACAGCCAGCGTCCTCTCTTCTCTCCCTCGGCATTTCTGTAGGGAAGGAAACTCAGTGCTGACAGAGCGTCATTTTAAAATGGCAAACATGATTCCTGCTGTCCCTAATGCTCCTGACCGGTTAGCATCCACAGCGCTTCCACAGCTTCTCCTAGACTGGGTTTGCAACCCTTCACATGTGTCTTCACTGCAACTTGCTTGTCTTCCTGAAAGTAGGTCAGTCATAACTGCTGCGTGTGCCGGCATGGGTTTGCATAAACATCGCATGCAAATGTATTTGCATGTTTTTAGCCGTTGTGTTTAGTCTGTTTAGCCTATAAGGGTATTTAGCATATTGAATATGCATTGGAAATTATGCAAGCCGCCTAATATGTCACCCTTGAAACAGATTCCTGGGATGAAGAATATCTTCATTACACAGGTCAACAATTTTTCTTTCTTGAGAAAAATACCTGTTTATGTGTTTTTGCATAGCAGAAACCAGAAATCTTTCAGAATTTCCCTTCCACTCATAGTTTTTTTGTTCCGATATATTTCATGGAATTATGTATAGTATGGAAAAGCATGACCTGGCCATCCTACTACTACTGAATACAGAGGAGGAATGTTTCAGGCCAAAAACAGATCAAACACGTACATTGTACATTTCAGTGGTACGTTTGTACATGTTTTAGGTGTAATAACTTAATGTTATTACATACACATACATACACAAAATAATGTCTTATTTATTAAAAAGTAATATAAAAGTTAATTGTTCTGTCACTTAAAAACCATGTGCGATAGAATAATGAAAAGAATACATTAAAATTCAGCATAAAACTACTATAAGGTCTTCTATTTTAGTTTAGGAAGCAAAAAAACTTGTTCAAATTTTATGGCCCAAAGATTATTTGCATGTAATCTTTTCCAAATGTATTTGCATGTATTTAGTGTATGTAGCATATAGGTGTTGAATCTACATTGGAAATTATGCAAATCACCTTATATGTCACCCTTAAAACTGATTCCTGGGATGGAAATGTTTTGGATTATTTGTGCGCGTGAGGTAATATGCTGTGTACATAAGGCTCCTGTTTATTCCACTCAGTTGAACTCATTTCTCACTGATCTTGTTATGTGGTACAGTCCGTTTGGAGTATCTACATCATGCACTAATGATGAGGGAACAGGCGGTGTTTGCTGTGCACACAAAGTAGATCTACTGGTTTGACCACTCCATGGTGTGTGTGTGTGTGTGTGTGTGCGCGTGTGCGTTTGCATGCATGCATGTGCATGTTTGTGTGTGTATGTGTGTGTACATTTTGATGAAAGCTCTTCAGTCACTCCTGTGTCTCTCCTGTTAAAGGGACCCTTTAACCCCTTGAACACAGACCTTCTACACACCAGAACCCCCTCGCACACAGACCTTCCACATATCAGAACTCTCTCGCACACAGACCTTCCACACACCAGAACCCCCTCGAACACAGACCTTCCACACACCAGAACCTCCTTGCACACAGACCTTCCACACACCAGAACCCCCTTGCACACAGACCTTCCACACACCAGAACTACCTCAGACACAGACCTTCCACACACCAGAACCCCCTCGCACATGGACCTTCCCCTGACCAGCAACTTTCCTGAGAGATAATGCCACTACCACACCAGAAAAAATATAGTTTAGTTCATCCATTCAGTGTAAATCAGTACAGTGTGTGTGTGTGTGTGTGTGTGTGTGTGTATATGTGTGTGTGTGTGTGTGTGTGTGTGTGTGTGTGTGTGTGTGTGTGTGTGTATGATTACGTAGCACAAAATATGTTGCAAATATCTGGAGCACACTGCTGTTCTGTATTTTGGGCTGGTTTATCTGTTGATTGAGTGATCAGTTCCTCAAGCTTCTCTATCATCTGATGTGGTGAGTTGGCAGGACCAGGGTGGGCACTGGCTCCCTCTCACTCACTCTACCTGTGTACACAAAAGCAATCAGCCAGTCATATTTCACACTGTTGAATGATTTAAATGCCACACAGAAGAGACTACTGATATTTCTTTGAAAAAATCAAGCAAGATTCAGAACTTAATCTGAGTATTCAATTAATCTGAGTATTCAATTAATCTGAGTATTCATGTCATTCAACACTCTCCCTTTTCCATATTTTCCATGGTTGTAATTCCTACAGGGTCATTGCTGTCTCTCTCATCTCTCTCTCTCATCTGTCTCTCTCAACTGCACTCTCTCATCTCTCTCTCTCATCTGTCTCTCTCAACTGCACTCTCTCATCTCTCTCTCTCATCTGTCTCTCTCAACTGCACTCTCTCATCTCTCTCTCTCAACTGCACTCTCTCATCTCTCTCTCTCATCTCTCTCATCTGTCTCTCTCTCATCTGTCTCTCTCCTGCTTTCATTTCTCTCTACATCTTTTCATTTCATTTCTGTGCTTTGACTCTGTTCTTTTCTCACACCCATATGCTTTTCTGAATTCTCATAACATCTCTCTCCCTCTCTCTCTTCCACTCTCTTTCTTTCTCCCACTCTCTTCTAAAAGAAATATGAACCAATATTTCCTGGTGAAATATTGTCTCTTTCCAGGGAAGAGGTCCAGTGCTAATTCCTGTGTTTCAGGCTTCACCCATGGTTCCAGCATGTTCTAAATGGCAACACACCTTCAGCGCACAGCTGAGAGAGAGAGAGAGGTGTAGACTATGAGAGCAAAGGGAGAGGTACTGGATGCTCAGAGGTACTGGATGCTCAGAGGTACTGGATGCTCAGAGGGGCCAACAGAAGGAGACGGCATTAGTGATGGAGGACGCTGGAGACAGGGGCTTTGTTCTTTAATTATGCAATTACAGCACCTAGCTTCACTCCACCATGCCTCACTCCACCATGCTTCACTCCACCATGCTTCACCCAGCTTCACACCACACTCTCTCCCTGTTTCCCTGTGTCTCTTATTGAGCCTCCAGCATGTGTCTTGCTGTATTCAAAGTGATGGAAGGCATTGGTTATATGTGTTAAACACATCAGATAAATCTGATATGCACATCAGTTATATCTGATTCACACAGCAGCTGTAGGTATGTCCTCAAAAAAGGCTCCACCCACATGAGGTGGGATCAGTGTACAAGCCACACCCAGTTCACACCACATCATCATTTGCAGCTCTGACAAGCTGCTTCATCAAAACCCTTGTAGTATGAAGTTCTTCACCATTAATGAGATTTACTGTATACCTCACGGATATACACATGTTAGAAACGGCTCCTTATGAATTTGTTTTAGAATAGATTGTGTCCTATTACTATGTGGTACAAAACTGTAATTTCAGTACTTAATCTATTCAGAGCAGTTTATGTTTACATTTATGACTCATATCCAGAGCGACTCACAAAAGTGCTTTGTCATCTACTCATAAAATATACCCCCCCCCCCCAGTACAGTAGGTTAGAGTCACAGATACTGTTGAATATACCCCCCCCCCCAGTAC
>JAOXYF010000005.1:8601471-8631901 GCA_028565775.1 Sternarchorhynchus goeldii
GAACAGGAAGAAGAGAGTGAAAAAAGTGTCTGAATGAAAAAAAGGGTGTGTACTTGTATATATATGTGTGTGTGTGTGAGAGAGAGAGAGAGAGAGAGGAACAACTCAAGAGAGGCTCTGTTCTCGTGATCACCGTCAGTCTCCATGGTGGGACCAGTCACCTGCCGCCACTCTTTCACCTCGTACATGAAGAGGTTTATTTTTGGAAGCTAACGCTGGTCCAGTCTCTGCCAGGCCTGAGCAGTTAGGCAGCTTGATTACCTTTTATATTACTCATCAAACGTCCAAAACCAGAATGTGCCATTAATGCACCTAGACCACAGAGTCACACAGCATTCAAAACAGATGATCACATTTTGGTTTTCATCAATCTACCATAAACAGTTTTGTTTGCATCTTAAAGGAATACCCCTTCACCCAAAGCTAAGATGCTAATGAACTCAATAGTGAAAGGAAGGGAATAGAGAAGAGTTCTTTTCCTGACTCACTCTCGCTGTAAGGAACACACGTTGGTGATTGTTGGTGCTGTATTTTTCACAGCGTGCTGGTGTTGTGCTGTTTCCAGGCCTCCTGCCTGACATGGGGGATAGTAATGCCCCTACTGTGGCATTTCTGAAGAGGGATGGAGAAGGCTGTGACCTGTGTAACACATCCATCCCCGTGGGTGGAGGGGGAAGACTGCGTGTGGTGAGCGTGTGGTGAGCTGTAATGAGCCTGGATGTCTCAGGAGCTTGTTTGAAAAGAGACAGATGGTGTCTGAATGTCATAAAAATGGTTTTTAACGATTTGCCTTCCAGAGGTATCAGAGTATCACATGGGCAGCTTTGTGTCCAAAAAATATCATAGGGGAAAGGAGAGAGAGAGAGAGAGAGAGAGAGAGAGAGAGAGAGAGAGAGTAAACACCTCAGGCCAGGATGTGCAATGTTAAGGAAGAAAGCATCCCCACACACACACATACACGCCCATCCATCACTGTGCTGGTCCACTCTCTCAACCCCCAAGGCGTTTCTGGCCTGTCAGGATCAGTCATGCACAGCCGTGTCTGAGGTGTCCTACATATCGAGCGTTTCACAGCATCTCGCAGCGTCCCGCAGATCCACTGCACCGCTGGCCGCGTTGGTCGGACGACATCCTCCCTGCTCCGCGGCCTAGCCTCCGTCTGCTTTCTCCAGGAATGTTCACATGACACACACGATTAGACATTCATATCGTCTTACTCCACAAGGACCCGCATGGGAATGTAGATTTTAAAGGGCTAGATTGGCTGAGGATGCTGTATAAGATGTCTAGCAATAAATGAAAAAGAAACTCGCCTACTGGACTCAAACTAGATTCTAGAAGCCGTCAGCAGTTCTAGAGCTGTAGTTCTAGAGTGGCTCGGTGGTTAAATTGTATGTCTGCATGTCTACTAGCTTTTGCTCTTTATGAGGCTCTTTGGTTTTGCACAAAAAAAAAACCCACGAAAAAGTGCTGCCTTATGGGAAGTCAAATTCAGCGGGTGGTCTGGCTTCTGGAAGCTTCTCTCCACATCACGTAAATGTCTGTAGTATGAAACTCTCTTGTTCAATGAGCCATACTGACCGAAATGCCTGAAATAGTATCAGGATCAGCTACATTCCTCCTCCTGTCCTTACAGCACCTCGTCAATGTGATCTTTTCTTTTCTACTGTCTTTTCTTGTTTTGTTTTTTTTGTCAGACGGCATCAAGAGAAACATGTCAAGAGCTCTATATAAATCCTAAATGATGGGAAATGTCAGACAGGAAGTTACCATTAAGAAAACACTGTGGGGAACGTTTGTCTTCACTGCTGTGAGATAGCAGAAGGAAACCTGAGGCTTGCTGAAATGTACACAATGGAGAGAATTAACCACAACACCACCCACCTTCCTCCACACCCCACCTCCCTTGTCAAACTTTTTCACACAGGCATTGAAAAGGGCACCACACAGAGACTATGCTAAATGCTACTGATCACCTCCCCTGCTCTTGCAGTCTGGTAGGTTTATTGGTGACACTGCAGTCCTTAGCAGCCACTCAGAAGCTTGTTAGGTTTGTTTCTGACCTACCTTGTGTACTGGTCCAACCAACCTATGAATATCCTTTGAGTCGAGCAGATGTAGCACCTACAAACTGACTGGCTGAACCAGAAGAGCCTCACTCTCCATTAAAGCACCTATATTTTCACTGAGTTTGAATCAGACAGTGTTTTTGAATCAGACAGTATGTTTGAATCAGACAGTGTGTTTGCAGCCTGTGTTTAAGGTGACATTAGATTATCAGTTTTGCTGTAATTATTTCCTGTCAGATCTCCTTTGTCAAACTCATTCAAGCTGCAGTATGATTTTCTATCTAAAATTTAAATAAATAAATAAATAAATAAGTCATTAGTGAAGGAGCACATTTTCTTGCTTCTTCTGTGTTTTCAATACTTGTGACATGAAGGATTATCTACTAGTGCACCAGGCTGGGGAATGGAGATTGCAAGAAGCTAATCATACCCAGTAAATCATTGAGAGGGGAGGTGAACGTTTCTTTCAACAGATTTTAATCTGAGCGTCAAAACAAACATCTCAGAGGCCATTACAGACAGGCTTGTTTCTAGAGACTAAAGGCCCTATAGACTGAGACACAGACCTGCCACAGTGGTCCCTGCGTTCAGAAAATGGAATGTGTAAAAAAAGTTGTCTGGGTCTGCTTGCCATTCCACTCAGATATCCACATTACTGCCACAAAAATGCTTTTATCCATTATTAATCTTTACATTCACATATGTTGTGGCATGAGTGACCTTTCCGAAGCTATTATATGTCTGGGGTGAGTGGGGCAATTTCCTTTTTTTGTGTGAGGGAGCGTAAATCTTGAGTCAAAACCTTCAAAGAAGGCACAAACCAGATACCTTGGATGGGGGCCAAGTGCAGAACTCAATTCTCTCATTCCATCTGCAAGGCTGGCGGTACTGTTCAAGGATTCCTGCCTCCTGGCCCTGAGCACAGTGCCTTAGATAGTCAAATACAGCCGTTGCTGTCACTTCCAGAAACTTGATTCGGGTGAAAAAACAAGTAAAGACCACTTCAAGTGTTCCTCAGCCGTGAACCTCTGTCTCTCCACAGTGGGAGCCCTTGTGTCCACGGCTGTCTCTCCCCAGCAGGGAACCCCTATGTTCCTGGCTGTCTTTACAAATGGGGGATCCCTGTGTCCTATCCGCCTTGCTTTCGAAGACACCAGCTGTCGGCCTGCCTGGAGTTTGCTGCCATGCTTGTAGCACAAGAGGAGGGAACGAGGGAGGCTCAGATAAACAAGCAGCTGGCTTTCCAGGGTTTGGCCTTGGTCTCTCTTTGAGGGTGAGACCACCAAGCGGCTCCAGGGGGCAGCGGCGAGCTGGAGCTGACCAGGCACTGCAGGGGCATGCAGATAAGGAAGCGCTATAGAGCTGTGGTGGAGAGAGAGGGGTTTCAGGGCAGGAACGCTGAAACTACACCCACCGCTGCGGCAAAGCCCAGGACAAGCTAATAAATCCGCACCACCCGCCAGAAGGTGCTGAGGTCCAATGTTAGCTGACAGCGAGAAGCCCCTGCGGGAATCAAATGACATGGTGGTGTGGTGGAATCAGGCCTCCGACCCTCAGAATTCACCCCAACCAGGCGCACGTGTCCCGGGGAGGACATGCTCCATGAGGCCTCTGGTTGAACTCACTGGAGGAAGTGATTAGATGAACGATGGAGGTCTGACCTGGATTTTAAATGGAGCTGGCTGTCTGTTTTCACTCAGAGAGCAGAAAGGACGTCTTTCCCTCCTTTTTCCTCCGAGTCTTTTCTGTGGTGCGTCACAGGGTGTGGCCGAGTCTCAACGCTCCAGCTTCAAGCCCTGCTCTCTACGCTCTCCAACCGCCATGAGCAAGGCGAACGCGAGCCAGGCTCCTGAGGATATGCTGACACCGGTGTTCTGGAAGAGCTTTGTGGTGACTGAGTTGAAAGGAATGGCGCTTGGTAGATAATGGGGAGGGGGAAGCAGGGAAGTTCCTGTAAGCTCTCCTGGCCGAGCAGTGAAGAGCGTTGCTGGGAAAGAAGCAACCTGATCTAACGGGTGCGTCGTCCATGCTGCCACGCCGTGCTTTATTAGCATCTGCCGCCACCATCCCACACAGTCGCCATGGCGCAGAGCAGAAGGTTGATGATGGTGTCTGATGATGATGATGATGATGATGATGATGATGATGATGGTATCTGATGAATTATGGGATCTGCTCCACATTCCTTGCCAGGCGAGTGGCTTCTCACAGCCGAGATGAAATGGTGGCTCGGGTCTTCTGCAGAGCGCTGATCTCTGCTTCAGCTTTCACGCTCTTGTAGTTCAGCCGCTGGCTTTGGTACAGGACTAACCTGCTAGATACTTTGATATCTGTCTTCTACTGGGAATAAATTATGTTCCTAATAGCTAGGGTTTTAAATTGAGGATGTATAGATTTGGTGAGACTCTTAGCCATACCCACTGATGCGTCTCAGGTGAGGAACGCCCTTTTTCTTCATGAGCTGAACATCCAGCCCTGCTTTTTTGTACGACCTCCATCACGCCAGGGGTGTATGGGATTTGAGGTTTAGAGATTCTTATTGCCTGTAGCCGTGGTTCTTATCCACACAGCTGGACGTGGGCGCTGTGTTGTGCTCGAGCTGCGCTGGACGTAACTCAGACCAGATGCAGTGGACTCTCAGAGATGAAAGCGCACATGACCCAGTATGGGCAGCTCAGTGATTGGTTCGTAGCTCTGACCAACCACTGGTCTGCCTGGATTATACGAGAACAGGATGCAGGACAGCTGTTTGCTCGTTTTGTTTTTTCGAAGCTCTCAGCCACGAGCAGCAGTCGACTCTTAGCGAACGCCACTCCTGTCTGGCTCTTCGCTTCTGTGTGAATCACTCTCGGGTTCTTCTCCCCAAAAGTCGCACCCAATTTTCTCCTCAGCAGCTCTACTGCCTTAAACCAAAAGCTGGGTGTTTTTGGTATTTACATCTTCAAATCTCCTCCCAGCACTTCCCTGAGTCATATGCATAAAACAAGAGAAAGCATGCACATGCAGAGAAAAGTGAGGTGGTTGTGGCTTCCTGTATGAGGTTTCTGGGCATGGATGGTAGAGAATCATGTCTCACTAAAGAAGGTCTCCCACAAAACCCACTGACACTAAGGAATGGACTAAGTCGTAGCTAAGCTGCAGTTTGGACTGGTTACTGGTGCTGTTGGACCTTTCCCTGCCCTGTGGAGCAGATGTTTATGGCTCATTTGAAGGGGTCTGGGATGCTATAAGTGAGAGATCTGGGCCCTGCTTTTCACCTGCAGCCAGGGGTTTTTCCTCTTCTAACGAGGTAGAACTACACATTGGATTAATGATTTTACAGTGCCACCTTCTGGTGTGGTGCTAACCGTGACTCAGGTTTTGCATGGTTTCTCTCTCTCTCTCTACCCCCCCCCCACCACCTCTCTCTCTCCGTCCCTCCCTCCTCTCTCTCTCCCCTCTCTCCCTCGCTCTCTGTAGCTGGCAGGCGTGTGCAGAAGCAGGCATGGCTGAACCCAGGCGAGATAGCACCAGCAGTCTGCAGAGGAAGAAACCTCCGTGGCTTAAACTCACCATTCCCACTGCTCAGGCGTCCCTAGACGAACCGCCCACATTCGTTCAGGTGCAAGATGCTCTCTCTCTCTCTCTCTCCCTCTCTCTCTCCCTCTCTCTCTCCCTCTCTCTCTCTTTTTCTCTTTCCCTCTCTCTTCGCTCCCTCTCCTTTTTTTCTCTCTCTCTCTCCCTCTCTATCTGTCTCTTCCTTTCTCTCTCTCTCTTTCTCTATGTCTTTCTCTCTGCCTCTTTTTCTCTCTCTTCCCAATCACCAGTTTATTTATGTAACACTTTATTGCTGTGAATGTGAAGCATTATATTACTGGCTCATCTCTCTATCTCTCTCTCTCTCTCTCTATCTCCATCTCCATCTCTCTCTCTCTCCCTCTCTCTCTCTCTCTCTCTCTCTCCCTCTCTCTCTCTCTCCCTCTTCCTCTCTCTCTCTCTCTCTCTCTATCTCTCTCTCTCTCTGTCTCTCTTTTTTTCTCTCTCTCTCTCACTTTCTCTTTCTCTCTCTCTCTCTCTCTCTCTCCCTCTCTGTCTCTCTCTCTCTCTCCCTCTCTCTCTCTCTCTCCCTCTCATAGCCGGTGAAGAGGCAGGGCTTTCTCCGAAGCGTCAGCATGCCTGTCGAAACTTCCCATCTCGCCTCGCCACCACGTGACCTTTTTGACCCTCGGCGAGCTCCACTGCAGCATCAGACCTCCATCACACAGACCATCAAGAGGTAGGTGGAGCCTAGCTGTGGGCAAAGCCAAGAGGTAGGCGGAGCCATAGGTAGGTGGTATCTACTGTTAGCTCACTGACTGGAAGCTGCTTCTTGCTCATTCTTCGTTGGCATGGTGACATGCCCCTCTTCAACAAATCATCCCTTATAACACAAAACTGCTCAATCTGACTCTAGTCCAGAGATATTCGATTCCAGGCCCCGATCCTGGATTTTGTGATCACAGGTCTGACTGGCTACTTTGCTGTCAAACCAGGAGAGCTCGTTGAGAGCCGTCAAGTCCTGGACCTTGTCAGTTGTGATATAATCTCGCTTTGCTATGACACAAAGTTAATCCCAGTGATTACAAATTCCAGAATCTTCTGTACGGTGTAGTTCAGACTCTATAGAGCTGAGGGCACATGGAGGAAAGGTAACTAATAAGCTCTCATGCTTTCATTTCGTGTCTGTTTCCAAGTTGTTTGGCTGGTGTGAATCCAGATCTGCCAGCTCTCTTAATGGCCGTGTTAGCGTTGCCGTGTTGCCGGGGTGTCTTGTGTATTTCGAGTTGCACGGGTTGTGTTTGTTAGGGAGCATGAGCACGAGTGGGTCATCCGTGGTGACGTCATCCGTGGTGATGTCATCCGTGGTCATGTCATCCGTGGTGATGTCATCCTCGCCATGTCAGCCTGCATCCTTTGCTCATAATAAACAGGACAGCAGAGCGAAAGCAGAACGCGAGTCTGGGCTGGGAAGCTGAATGTGTGTGTGTGTGTGTGTGTGCATTAAACTGTATTTTTTATGTGCAGGCATTTTGTGCATGTCTGCACGTGTGTGTCTGTGTGCGTGCATCTGTCTGGGTGCATGTGTCTGTGTATGTGTGTGTGGGTCTGTGTATGTGTGTTTGTGTGTGCCTGTGCATGCAGCCATCTATGTGTGTGTGTGTGTCTTTGTGCATGTGTGTGTGTCTTTGTGCGTGTCTGTGTGCATGCATGTATGTATGTGTGGGTCTGTGTGCGTGTGTGTGTGTATATGTGTGTGTGTGTGGATCAGTGGAACCTCTAGCACCCATTTGCATTCCAGTGCTTCAGCATGCCTGCTGTGTGAGATTGTGTGTGCTGTGTGAGATTGTGTGTCCTGGATGAGTGTATGTAATCTCTATAATACACCGGCTCTCTGTGCTCTCCTGGGCCTAGCATGGCCCTGCTCTGATTTTCACACTCTGCCTCTTGTCTTCCAGCTGGTCTCATCCTGCTTTGCCTTTTCTCTTTGTGTCTCTGGTCTTTTCTTCCTGTCCTCTCCTTCTCTTCGTTGTTCTCCTCCTCCTCCTCCTCCTCCTCCTCCTCTTCCTCCCCTTCTTCGTGCTCCCCGTCAACAGCATCAGGAGGGTCCACTTTGAGCGGATCCACACAGTGCCCGTGAAGGGCCACCGCGCTGGACGCCATAGTTTCAGGAAGCACCAGTCACTCTCCAGAACCCTGATCAGGTACACCCCTAACCAGACCCCGCCCCCCGCCATCACCAGACGCCCACCAGACCCCCATGAGAACCTCCACACTGACCCACCATACCTCCCACCAGACCCTTAACAAACCAACCACCAGACCCCCATGAGAACCACCACACAGACCCCCACAGACCCCCCACCAGAACCACTATCTGGCCCCCATCACACCTCCCACCAGACCCCCCCTCCCAGAACCCTCTTTCCAGCCACCTCTGGGCTGACTGATCAGTCCAGTGCCATATTGAAGTCTCCCATGAGGCAGTCATGTGGTGGTGGCATTGTTCTTGTTTGTTTATTTGTTTTTTAACATGCCTGAGTGGGTTGCTATGGGACAGTGCACCTCTAATTTACCATTAAAGAACATTTCTTTGAAGGCTGGTTAACGTGCCACATAATTCAGATCCTCAGGCTTGTGTTAGTCATCTGTTACGGTCTCGTTGTTGTGACTGCTGGAGGCAGGTTCACAGGGGCGGGATCACAGCTCATGTGGGCGGGTTCTCTGCTCACATGGGCGGGTTCTCTGCTCACATGGGCGGGCTCAAACAAGCTGCTACCTCAGCTGAACGGGGCGGATTGGAGGGTTGACACACTTCGTTGTTAGCATATTTTCACGCTAAATTAGCCACATTATCGCAGGCACATTCCTCGGCTTGAGAGCGTCACGCGGAATCTGCACACCACCTCACTGGGGCCACTGGATCTCCGCTCATACGAAGCTCAGCTGGTTACCCATGGAGCCCATGTGAGAGAGAGAGAGGTCAAAGAAGAGAGAGAGAGAGAGAGAGAGAGAGAGAGAGAGAGAGAGAGAGAGAGGTCACAGGGAGATGTCAGAGAGGAGGAAGTCAAAGAGAGGGAAGTTCGAAGAGTGTCCTCCCTGATCCTCCAGGCTACAGGGGCTTCACCCAGCGCTACACCCACCCATGTGTTATGACGACTCTCCACTGATGTGCCAAGACCATTGATAGAGATGGACTGGCAGCAGTGTGAATGTGGAAGACCATTGGTGGAGATGGACTGGCAGCAGTGTGAATGTGGAAGACCATTGGTAGAGTTGGACTGGCAGCAGTGTGAATGTGGAAGACCATTGGTGGAGATGGACTGGCTGCAGTGTGAATGTGGAATACCATTGGTGGAGATGGACTGGCAGCAGTGTGAATGTGGAAGACCATTGGTGGAGATGGACTGGCTGCAGTGTGAATGTGGAAGACCATTGGTGGAGATGGACTGGCAGCAGTGTGAATGTGGAAGACCATTGGTGGAGATGGACTGGCAGCAGTGTGAATGTGGAAGCTACATACACAGGCTATTTGATACCCTACAGTACAGACCATTTACAGGGTGAGTCATAGGGTGAGTGAGTCTCCTGGGTGGAGATTATTCTGTAGTTTCTTTTATGGAGTGTAATTTAAATCTGATCATTGTGTTAGTGGATATATTGTTGTTTGTAACCCCCAGGGCTTTTCACTATCATAACCCATCTATTCAGCATGAAAGCTCTATTATTCTGTTATTCTTTCAGGGTTTTGATGCAATGTACAGTAACATCTGGCCAGTTGTGTGATCTGGGCGTGTTTGACCATGAAAGTGGAAATCATATCTCAGCTGGACATGTGAGTTGGTATCAGTATGAGAAGAATGAATCAGATACTTGACTTTGTCTGGTAGAGGCTGTGGTGAGGGTGAGACAGAAGACCCTGGTTGTGTGTGTGTGTGTGTGTTCATGCATATGTGTGTTTGTATGTGTGTTTGTGCGTGTATGTGTGTGTATGTGTGTTGTATCTGTGTGTTTTTGGATGTGTGTCTTCATGCATGCGTGCGTGCGTGCGTGTGTGTGTGTGTGTGTGTGTGTGTGTGTGAGTGTACAGGCTCCACTACAAGAAGGGACTTTAAACGTGTGTGTGGAGGCATGTCTGGGCGAGTCCTTTTTCTCCTTCTGACCTCCTGACGATCCTCCACGCTTGTCTTGTTTCTTGTTTCTCGGAATATTGCCCTCATTAGTCTGCTGGATTTTTCCTGCCTCTCTCTCCGAGCCGCACACCCTCGGCCACTGCTCTGCGTTCCCTCTCCCCCTCCCTCGTTCTCACGGCGGCGTCCAGGGCCGAGCTCGCGCGGCCGCCCTGCCTGTTCCGCTGTCGGTGAACGGGGTCTGAACGGACTGCCTTGCTTGCTGCCAGGGGCACGGCCGACTGGTTCGGGGTCAGCAAGGATGGGGACGCCACGCAGAAGTGGCAGAGGAAGAGCCTGCGGCACTGCAGCCTGCGCTACGGGAAGCTGAAGCCTCAGGTCATCCGCGAGATGGAGCTGCCCAGCCAGGACAACATCTCGCTGACCAGCACGGAGACGCCGCCCCCTCTCTACGTCCCCTCGTCCCAGCACGGGATCCCCAAGGTACCGCGAGCTTCCAGGACACTGTTAGGACCGTTTGTTTGTCCGTCCGGCTGTTATCGCTAAGCGCCGGCCCGTGAGGTCGTCTGTGATGTCATCGCTTCTGTTGGGTTCTGTTGGGTCGATTGCGCCTCATGCAAGTTGTTGTGCCGGTGCTTTTGCGTCCGATCAGATCGTGGACCCGCTGGCGCGTGGGCGGGCCTTCCGCATGGTGGAGGAGGTGGATGGCTACAGCGTGCCTCATACGCCCATCACCCCCGGAGCCACCTCGCTCTGCTCCTTTACCAGCTCCCGCTCCGGCCTCAACCGGATTCCACGGCGACGCAAGCGAGAGTCCGTCGCTAAAATGAGCTTCAGAGCGGCGGCCGCTCTCGTCAAGGTGAGGCGCTGGCATGATCGGGCGCACATTCAAAACAGCTCTTGTGCAAGGGCAGCGACGTACTTCCATAGCAACGGGCACATGTTCCCTGAGGCTCTCTGGAAATTATTGCCTGATTAATCCACTGAAGGCAAGGAGCATTTTGACTTGCCAGCATTTCCCAGCACAGTCTGGAGAAATGTGAGATCATCATGTTCCACAAAGGTGCATTAGACTTTCCTTTTGGCTTTTGGAAGCATGCTGTTCTGAATTTTAAACCCAGCTAATGTGAACACGGGTGAGCCGTCCTGAATTCTAAACCTCAGTAAGTCATCGGGCTGAGTAAATAATCTGTATACAAACATTACAACTTATTGATATATTTGCTAGCGTCTGGTAACACGTTACAGATATAATTAGCAAGACCAGTGTAATAATTTGTAATTAAAAAATAATAATCAACTTTTAGCGCACTAATGAGAAGTTGGAACAGTCTGTAGATGTGATGGATTCACTCTGGTAGAATAATACTGTCGATTTACCCGTAAATTACATTTTTTTCTTAATTACTTACGTTTATTTTAAGAAGCAGCGTCTCTGCCATAAACCTTACATGCGTGACGTAAAATCACCACCATGTCCTCAAAAATACGTTATTAATATTCACACTTATTATGAATTTCAGCTGTTTTCACACTTCTTTAATAACGGGAGCACACAGCTTGGCTTGTGAATGCACTGATATCGCTGTTGCATTTACGGCTGTAGAAAATGTGAAGTTATTACGTGTATTTAGTGTAGAGCTTATGCTGGTATCCACCACTGACGCCACACACCACCCAGGGACAGGAGAGATTACTGTACAGGATGGAGACGGGATTTAAAAAAGGAACTACAAGTAGCTACAACACTGTTGTATTACATATCACATCATAAAACACATGGACCTCTCAGATTTACTGTAAAACACAGGGATGGCTGGATGCATCCAAGATTGAACCAGGACTTTTCTAACTTATGCAGACCACATTTTAGAGACTCTACCAGGCCTTCCTCTTAGTCCTCCCCAACTCCATCATCTCCCACTCCTTGTAGAAGGTCATTCCCTCAGATCTCTTCCAGAACCTACCGCCACCTTAGAGCAACCAACTTAGCACTTTAGTGTTTACACTGCTAAGTTACGACACTAATTCCTACATTTATCCTGAATGTTCACATTATAAATATAACAAGTTTGTTATTACATTTTTGCTGTGAGACTTTGTGTAAAGTGTTTTGCAAAGTGTCTGAGCAGTTTTTAATGAGAGTGAAGTCCAGTAATATATGTTCTGAGTTCTGAGTCAGTGACACAAGCAGTAAACAGCTGAATTTATTAAGAATCATGTGCCACTGTGCAAGAAACCCTTCATTTAAAAATAAGAGTTTTTAAAAAAAAATATAGCAGCTAAGCTTTCTGGGCTGTGCTGGCCTTCATCCAAAATACAGAGTAATGAACAGATGGAATTATAAAATATATCATTTATTACAAAACTATCAAAGTTTTATTATACCTGAGAGTATTTTTTATAGCATACAAAATTGTGGCATTGTGTTGTTCATCCTACCAAAGCCAAACATGTATGTTTTACTTTATGCTCTTGTGTTTTCCATGAGTAGCTTTTTGGTGATTCACTTTTTTGGTGATTCACTGGTTGTAGGATAGCACATCAGGTTCTGGGTGGTGCACCGATTCCAGCATCTAATCCGTGTTTTTGTTGCGTGTTATCTGTGATGCATGCGTGCTGTCCGTGGTTTTCCAGGGCCGATCCCTAAAGGAGAGCACTTTGCGGCGAGCTACCAGACGCAGTTTCACGCCGGCCAGCTTCATTGAGGAGGACGTGGTGGACTTCGCTGATGAGCTGGACACCTCCTTCTTTGCCAGGGTAAGTCCATGTGCCACCACACGTGCGCCTGGCTCTCTCGCTCTCACGTGTGTCCATGTGCCACCACACGTGCGCCTGGCTCTCTCGCTCTCAAGTGTGCGTCCAACCGTCGTCCGCGTCTCTGTGTCCAGGACGTGCTGATGCAGGAGGAGCTGTCCACGTTCCACGACGAGGTGTTCGAGTCTCCCTCCGACTCCACCAGCAAGGACGTGGACAGCAAGCAGCTGGATGAGTCAGAGCTGACGGGGAGCGCCCTGGACCGCAGCGAACTGGAGAGGAGTCACCTGCTGCTGTGAGTCCCAGCCATGCAGCTCGGCCTCCTTGTGCTTCACATTAGCAGCAGGCTGGTCCACACACGTTATGGCCAGTGTGTGTGTGTGTGTATGTCTGTGTGTGTCCCATTCATGTTACAGCCAGTGTGTGTGTGTGTGCGATAGACCTCTCGAGCGAGGCTGGAGGAAGGTGAAAGAGGGCACACCGGCACCTCCCAAAGTGCGTCTGAAGCAGGAAGTGGTCAGCGTGAGCGGGCAGCGCCGGGGGCAACGCATCGCTGTGCCCGTCAAGAAGCTGTTCGCCCGGGAGAAGCGGCCGTACGGACTCGGCATGGTGGGCAAGCTGACCAACCGCACGTACCGCAAGCGCATCGACAGCTACGTGAAGAGGCAGATCGAGGACATGGACGATCACCGGTAAGTCTGACAACATGCGCGTCTTCGAGAGCTTCAAAACCGTGAGCGGTTGTCATGTTTTCGTACTCTCCGTAGCTAGAGCTTCTGTGGGATTCTCATGGGATTTTAAGGCACGATGACATTTCCAAACTGAGGGATCCATAAACGGGTGTCATAGCCTGTAACGGCTCAGTTCTTCCCCTGCAGGGTGTCAGATGTAGTCTGTAACCGATCCGTTCCATTGCAGGCCTTTCTTCACATACTGGATCACGTTCGTCCACCTCCTCATCACCATCCTGGCCGTGTGTATTTATGGTGTAGCACCTGTGGGCTTCTCCCAGCATGAGACTGTTGATTCTGTGAGTGTAGCTACTTTGAGAAGTGCCTTGTTTTGTTCGTGGTTGTGTGTGTGAGTGTGTGTGAGGCCCAGTTCATGTAATGATTTGTTCTGACGCTGTTTGTTAAGGTTCTAAGAAATAAAGGAGTCTATGAGAATGTGAAGTTTGTGCAACAAGAGAACTTTTGGATTGGACCAAGTTCGGTATGTTGACTTTCATTCCATGGTCAGTTCCAACTGTCATGATATAGTACATGGAAATGTAAAACTGGGCGTTATATTTTCATTGCTGCTTTTCACCTCCACGCCACTAGGAGGCGCTGATCCATCTGGGAGCCAAATTCTCACCCTGTATGCGTCGGGACCAGGAAGTGCACAATCTGATCTGGCGAAAGCGTGAGATGGAACGGAACTCGGCCTGCTGCGTGCGCAACGACCGTTCGGGATGCCTGCAGACCTTGGAGGAGGAGTGTTCGGTGAGCTAACGGAGCCTCGCTCCCACCGTAGCTCACCTGGTACAGAGTGATACTGGACATGCCAAGGTCCTGACTTCAGTTCCCAGGGAGCACATGTTCCATCATACTAATAAAATACATATGATCTGTCTTGATAACTGCTCTAAGTGGCTCTAAACATTGTAGTAATAGAGAGGTTTTATCATTAGAAATGTTGTAGTTACACATGTAGTTTCTGCAAAGAAAATTAGAGGAGAGAAGTGTGGGCTAGAGTTTGGCAGGTGGGTGATATAATGCCCGTCCTGGAGTGCACATTGGTGTCTCCCCCTCAGAGCACTCTGGCTGAGTGGGTGAAGTGGCCTCAGCACCCCAGTACTCCCCTCCTGGACGGACAACCCAGAGTGCACGGCTCTGTGTGCCACCAGGACCCCAGGTGAGCTCAGCACCTGCCCAAATGAAATAAGCACATAGCGCTGGCGTGTCTGACTGAGCGTGTGCGCTGGCGTGTCTGACTGAGCGTGTGCGCTGGCGTGTCTGAGCGTGTGCGCTGGGCCTGTCTGAGCATGTGCACTGGCGTGTCAGACTGAGCGTGTGCGCTGGGTCTGACTGAGCGTGTGCACTGGCGTGTCTGACTGAGCGTGTGCGCTGGCGTGTCTGACTGAGCGTGTGCGCTGGGTCTGTGTGCAGGATCTGCCTGGAGCCAGCCTCTGTGCCTCCTCACGAATGGCCTGACGACATCACCAAGTGGCCAGTAAGTGTTTGCGCCGGAACTGATCTTTGAGCACTCGGTGACTGCTCTATGGCCGCTCTATGGGTTTGAAGTAGAATGTCAGTGGGTTACGTTCTGCTCTGGTTGTTCTTGTAGATCTGCACCAGGTATAACACAGGGAACCACACCAACCTGCCCCATATCGACTGTACCATCACCGGTCGGCCCTGCTGCATCGGGACTAAGGGGAGGTGAGGGTGACCACACACACACACACACACACACACACTTATTTGAAGTACATGTAGCGAATATGAAATTGTTAAATGGAGAAGCAATCATATCTTCTGCTCTCATGTTTCTCTCAGGTGTGAGATCACATCCAGGGAGTACTGTGACTTCATGAAAGGTTATTTCCATGAAGAGGCAACACTATGTTCCCAAGTAAGCAACTGGTCCACATTGATACGTTTTTTAATTCTAGTACTAATATGTGGAAACTTATTGTGTACATGAAAAACACCAAAACTGTCTTGATTTCCCTCATACCTATTCCTTCATCCAGAACCTTACAGTTCTGACCTTTTCCCCTGACCTTTGACCTCATCTTTTGACACTGCTAAGCTAATGACCCTGACTGCTACAGAACGACGTGTTCTTCCACACTAAGGGCACTGTGATAGCTGATGAGGTTGCTGTGGTAATCTGCTCTTGGTTTGGCAAAATCCTTCCTGTAGTCTGGCTTAGTGTGTTGGCTCGGACATCAGTGCCAGCTGTTCCAGCCTGTGTGATGTTCAGAATGACTTTGTACTCTGGCGGAGAGTTGGAACTGTTTCTCTTAGAGATTTCCAAACAGTCGTAAACACTTCCTGTTTCTGTCATTTCTGGAAGTTTGTTTGACTTTGGGACTGTAATGATGTGCTTTGTGTCTCCGTCTCTCCCTCTTTCACTAGGTGCACTGTATGGACGATGTGTGTGGCCTCCTGCCCTTCCTGAACCCAGAAATCCCAGACCAGTTCTACAGACTGTGGCTGTCTCTCTTCCTGCATGCTGGGTAAACTTGCCCTGCCTCCTCGCTGACGCCACACCCTGCTCACACTGGCAGTGGTACACACAGCTCTGCTCGTGCTTCTGCCCGGGTGGGACGATAGTCACTCCACCCCGTAGAGTCCGTCAGAGAGCTCTGCAGATTGGAAGCATTTCCAGCTCTTAAACAAGTCTCAGTGCTCCTTAGATGAACCTACCTTAACACCACCATGCACACACACACCCATGCGTACACACACACACACACACACACACACATATTCATACAAACCTACACATCCACATTTTAATACTTGGATAACAGCAGTCAAATGTGTATTATGGCTAATAGTCTTAAAGAACTTCCTAATTTGTGTGTGTGGACAGGATTCTGCACTGCCTGGTTTCAGTGCTGTTCCAGATGACTATCCTGAGGGATCTGGAGAAACTGGCTGGTTGGCTGCGGATCTCCATCATCTACATCCTGAGTGGCATCTCAGGAAACCTGGCCAGCTCCATCTTCCTGCCCTACCGAGCCGAGGTGCCCGTTCCACGCTCTGACACTGGCTCTGTGGCCTTGGGCTTCCCAGTTCTGGTCCTGACCCGATTCTCCCTCCCTCTCTCCTCGTCCCAGGTGGGTCCGGCCGGGTCACAGTTCGGCATCCTGGCGTGCCTGTTCGTGGAGCTCTTCCAGAGCTGGCAGATCCTGGCACAGCCCTGGCGTGCGCTGGCGAAGCTGCTGTGTGTGGTGCTGTTCCTCTTCGCCTTCGGCCTGCTGCCCTGGATCGACAACTTCGCTCACATTGGCGGCTTCGTGTCGGGCTTCTTCCTGTCCTTCGCCTTCCTCCCCTACATCAGCTTTGGGCGCATGGACATGTACCGCAAACGCTGCCAGATCCTGGTCTTCCTGGCCGTCTTCGTGGGCCTGTTCGCCGCCCTGGTGGTGCTTTTCTACGTCTATCCCATCAAGTGCGCGTGGTGCGAGCTGCTCACATGCATTCCCCTGACGGACAAGTTCTGCGAGAAGTACGACCTCAACGCCCACCTCCACTGACGGCGCTGCAAACGGAGTGAAGGCGGGGCTTCGGGGAGGGAGAGGATTTGATTGGCCCGTTGTTATGCGTCAGCTTGAGGGCGACAGGAAGGAAGATATGCTTGACATTGTCCCGCCCCTCTGAGGTAGTCTCTGTGTGAACTCAGTGCTTGTATTGTATTATGATTTTTTTTTAACTCTCAGTACAAGTTGGAATGCCACTTTTGACCATTGTGATGACTCTGAGAATGTTTTTTTAAATCTCCCCAAAGATTTTTTTGTCTGTTGAACTGGGTGTCCTATGGTGATATCGTCTGTCCAGTAGGGACACCCTAGCCCCAAACCATCGAACACACACTTCCGTGTCAGTAGATGGGGTGGGTGACTAATCACCGGTACTACAGACACAAAAATATCGGATTAAAAAAATTGATCGTTTTGTACTTTTGTTTTAGCATGACACAGAATCAGGCGAAGGTTTTACCATGTTCAGACAACCTCAGAATCCAGGGACGAAAAGAAAACAGTCTATACCATCGGTGCCTTGGTAAACGGAACTACTACTGCCATATTTTGGTCACATCAAGCATTCAAATGTTATTCTTTTATTTGTGTACTGCTTCAAATGGAGTAATGATGAAGTACTTACAGGTAGTGTTTTAGCTACCTATTCACTCACTTGTTACAAAATACAGCTTAAAACAATCTGCACCTCGATGGTTGTCTGCCTGTTTCTTAAGTCTTAGTGTAATAAAAGAATAGAGAACAAATAACAATGCAGGGAGGATGGCATGCAAACTTATATATATATATATATATATATATATATATATATACATCCAAGACCCAAATAAATCACACTGTATTGAACAAGGCACTGAGAATTTTGAATATTACATTTTTTATTTGAACTTGGGCATATTATACTCCATAAAATATGCTTAAACCAAATTCACAGGGTTGATAAGATTATGTACCATAAATAAATGAAACGTTTGTGGAACCCACTGGCAGTTTGTCAGATATATTTGTAGTTTATGTATAAATGTATAGTGGACGGCATTAATTAGCATTCTGGGAGAAAAAAACCCCAAAGACCATAGGAAATCAGTGCAGTCACTGCAGTCGACCTACATCATCAAACAGAGCCAGACTTCATCACCAATGAGCTGTCAACAAAGAAAATGGCTGTGAAACTAAATTCAGTAATAAACCATCAAGTCTTAGACATCATACGTGTAATGCAAGCAGTTTAGCACATGCACAACCTTTAAACCAGTACGGGTTTAGAACAGCTGTCGTTTGGACCTTTAACATCCACATGGTTTTTGCCACTGCAGACTGTAACCATTGCAGTCTGTGGCTCATGGCCTTGGTTTGAACGATGTTTGACAGATGGTGTCTACGACCAGCTGATCTGTGGCCCAGAGCAGTGATCAGATACCAGCGGCTGATCTGTGGCCCAGAGCAGTGATCAGATACCAGCGGCTGATCTCTGGCCCAGAGCAGTGATCAGATACCAGCAGCTGTCGGTGGTTTCCTTTCATGGTTCTTCGGTCACTGTCCGGGATGCCAACGGCACATTTGTCTCTCTGAGAGGCGTGGTCCCGTTAGCAGCCGCTGTTCCGGCGTGCGTAAGCCAGGCCCCTTAGCGTGTATTCCATTTCCCGGAAACAGAGCGCGCCCACGGAGATTGTGGAGGGACCGTTCTCCTTGAAGCCGGCCTTCTCGTAGAAGGGCACGAGGAAGTCCTCGCAGATGAGCAGGGCGCGACGCACGCCAGACAGACAGCGCAGGTGTTGTAGGTATCGCCACAGCAACAAGGAGCCCCGCCCCTGCTGCCGGCAGAGCCGGTGCACGGCCAGCACGTGCACGTGCACGGCAGGAGCGCCGGGCACGTGTGCTGACAAGGCCTCCTGTTCAAACACAAACACAGTGTCAGGCAAGGCAACGCCATTAACCATGAATAGTGCATGGGTACAAGTTAAAAGGTTATATCTAAAACATGGATCACAGGCAGGTTGTACAAAATCCAGTGCAATTTGGATTGGATGGTTTTGTTGGGGTTTTTTTGTAAAATCATCCACTGAATAATCTGATTATGTTTATGTACAATTCTTTGATTCACTTTTTGAAATTTTGTCAGGTCATCAAATTTAGAAAATGGCCTCTTAAAATGATGTTTAATATGCTCAAAATGTTCAGACAAAGAAACTTAAACGCTGACATGCATAACAAGAACTAACAGAAGAGCATCATCTGCCTAAACTGTGATGAGAAGGTGGGGGGTGGGTGACAAAAACAGAAAGACTGGCTACAGACTCTAATGAAGTGGCCGGTTAAAGTGTTTGGCTACAGGCTCTAAGTTCAGCGCTGTGTGTGCTCACGGGGGATTTAAACATTTGACCTTTGCCAGTTTTTCTTTGTCCCAGCCTGATCCAATGATGAATGCTACCAGCTGTCCCTCCTCGAACCAGCCCATGGAGAGCTCAGGACAAAGGTCCAAGAAGCTCAGAACCTCGCCCAGAGTGAGAGGGCACTCCCCAGACACTGAGATGAAAGCTACACCAGACAGACAGACAGGCAGACAGTTATCCAGACAGACAGGCATGCAGACAGACCCGACATGCTGGTGTCAGTCACAAAGAACGAAGGTCTCATGATCCTGCTCTCATATAACAGCACAAACACTGGATTATCAGATCAGCCAGGAGTTCAAGCGACTGTCCACAATCCTAATTAACCTATCACCCATAATCCTCTTCCCACGTGTTTAATGTGCAGAGAGACCACTCTCTGTACGTCATTCTGTATTTGACCACTTTTCAGGATTATGTTGAAGAACTTAGTAAATGGTAGAAACAACATTTTAAGAACTACTTTAAAATACGCTGCGTTAAAAGTGCTGCGTTCTTGAGGATTAAAGTGTAAAGTGTATTTAAAGGAAAGGGTGAGCAGATTATTCACTTAATTCAAATGTACTCGTTTATTATCTACACTTTCTTGTAGTTTTGCAGTGAAGATTCGTATTTTAGGCTAAGATGGATAACAAGTCATGTAAACTTAGGCCACCATAACAACTGACACTACCATGGCAACATGATACTCATATGATATGATGCCAAACTTTTGGCTAAATATGATTTATTCAACATGGCTACCACTAGACGTAATTTTGTTCTATTTAACCTATTTAATGTAATTTTGTTCACCTTTGTTGATACAGGTAAGGTTATAACAATGTGCTTTCACAGGACATAATTGTATCATTACTATTATTATTATTATTATATAATTATTATAATGTTTGCATCTTCTGTAACAAGCGTAAGACAAAAGACTATGAAATAATTTTGAACTTCACTGAATAACGATGAAAAAAATATGCTTTGTGTTTTTTATGATATACTTTTTTTTAAAAAGTATTCATTTAAGAGCTGGGCATGGTTTGAGTCAATATGTGAAGGTTTCAGTGTGCAAGATTCCCGTGGCTGATTTGTGGTTAAAATAAGAATTTTAACAGTGTTTTTTATTTAGTAGTACTCTAAGTCTAGTTATTTAAACAGACGGAGCCTCCCCAGCAGAGTTCTTTGCCCTTGGCAAGTCTCGTACCTTCTTTCTCAATCTCAAACACGCTGATGGCGTCCTGTGGCGTGAGGTGGCGGAACTCATTGGCGGGGAGTGTGTGTCTCCGCTGGCAGAGAGAACCACACACATACTCAGTGTCTCCGGTGGCAGAGAGAACCACACACATACTCAGTGTCTCCGGTGGCAGAGAGAACCACACACATACTCAGTGTCTGCAGCTTTAGGTAGAATGACTGGAGGGACCGAGAGCGTCTTACCTGCTGCGTGGTCATCTTCACACACACACACTCAGTCCGGCCTGGGCTATGAGCAAATGATCCACTGGGGAAATTCTTCCGCTCTTTTGTCCACTGTGATCCACTCTGTGTGCTTGGCTGGACTCCCTTCACCGACTCTCTGTCTTACGCCGAGTTCTGCTAACTGGGTGCTCTGGCAACCTCTCAGCCAGCCCTCATCCCTCCTCTTCACTATGTAACTCTCGAAACCCTGCTCACAAACTCCATCTCTCTCTCTCACACACACACACACACACACAATGACCTCTTCTCCCCTCTCTCCTGATCTCCTAAAACAGGGTCCTCTTAGGAGGGATTTTTCGATGTTTGTGCACGTGAGTCTCACGAGCCACAGGTGTCCGGCAGGCTTATTTACCACTAATGCGGCACAGTATTGCTGACCAGCCTGCACAAAGTGCTTAACCCCCGCTAGTGCACGACCAGCTGTGATTAGGGCTCTGTTGTTCACCTTGGGGTGGAGCACTGCATTACAAGCTAGGAAATTAAACAGAGACTCAACATATGAGTTCTGTATGGTCACTTATCGTAATTAGTTCTGCAAGTTAAACTGAGCTGACCTCCTTCTCCATGGTACAGCTGCCATCACTGTTCTGTATTTGTTGTCTGTAGATATGAGGTTTGCTGCTGATGGGATCAAAGGAAGCTGCTCGCATGAAGTGCTTCTGAGGGAATAATGTTGAATTACGCTAAATGCATGTGATGAGTCACGTATCAAATAAATGAACATATTCAGGTGAACGAATCATGAACGAATCAAGGAGGTTGTGTTTGAATCTCTGTTGAAGGGCTTTCAGAGATTTTCTTTCATATTTAATAATGCAGTTACTTGAACACTCTGCTTATACAAAACAAATAGCACATGGTTCAGTTGACATAGGCAGGGAAGTGTGTGTGAACATGGGAAGGTTGGAAGAACTGATTTCATATGACAGTGTGTTAGAAATGAAGGCAGCCATAGCTGGCTTTTGTTAATTCAGTCTGCCAAAATGTTCTGCTTTTGGAAGCTAAAATCCAGTCTTGTTTTTTTTTTTGTTTAGATGTTTTAAATCTTTGTTAACACAGTTGAATATGCAGGAAGAAATGCATTTCTTTCACCCCAGAGGCTTGAGTTAGCTAACTCAACCCAAACACAGCAGACGTCATCATGTGTGGTAGTAACTGTACTGCCACACATTTTTCAACCTTTTCTAGAACATTGGATTTTTAATGAAATGGTGACCATAAAATTGAAACCCAGACAAATTTCAAGCACAGCAGTTTTAATGAGTGCATGCAACCCATGGCTGATGAGCACTATCAGGATTAAACACTTTTTTTTTTAAACAGTCCTCCCATTTTACAGGAGGAGGAACCAGACTTTTAGTGGCTAGGGGAGGGGGGAGCTGTGAGTTGCTGCACTGTGAGCTCAAAACAAGTAGGAAGTGAACATGGATGAATTCCAGGCCCTGGGGAAAGGCTCCAGCATGGAGTCCTGTGTAGGTCTCCGTCGTCAGGCATGCATGACTACAGAGGGTTTTATAGGCAAATACTGAACAGGACAATAATATTCCAGATTCAAGGAAATGTGTGTTGATTGGAGTAGGTTTCACAGTATAGAGCTGCCCCTCGACATAAACCCGTCGTTCTACCCGTGGTTGTAGTTTCATTATATCAAGTCCAGTTTTCTGGAATAAAGGTGTCACAACAAACAAACCACACCGCGTCATTGTTTAATTACCTGTGTACAGCGCTTAATATGATAGATCCAAGCTAGTGGACAATCACTCACTCACTCACTCTCTGTCTAGAGCAGAGGGAATCTGCACTCAAGCCCTGTGATGAGTGAAATGCAACAGGTCCTTAATGATGCTAGCAAGTAGGAGGAGCTATGTCCCATCTTCCTATTGGCTGGGGCTGAAACTAATGGAAAACTAACTGAGCTGAAGAATCAGACGCACAGTGGACTAAATCAGAGGATCCAGACAGGTGCTGAATGATCAGACATGACCAAATCAGACACAACCAAATCTGTCCAATTAGATGAGGCTTTGCATTTGTGGACAACACAAAAATACATTAATCAAGAAGTGGTGATTGTGTAATTTTCACCATCACCAGCAGAGGGCATAGTATACAAAGAACTAAATAATGATTATGGTCATGGTTATTATTAGTGCTAGTAGTTACAGCACGTCTTATACACAAGAACACTCTGCTTTTACATCCAATTAACACACACTAGCGTGAGAAGCAACAGCCAAGTAATTACCTAAATTATCAGAAAAAAAGTTTAATTTGAACAAATGAATGCATAAATGACTGGATAATATTGTTGTTAATGTTTTAATGAGAAAACTAAGATTGGGTGAGTGAAGCTAGTGTATGTCCACACAAAACTTCACACTGGATTTACAGAGCACGTAAAGACAAACTACTGGATTTTTGATTACATATTGGCTAGTTCCTAACCCTGTATAATCTAGTGATGAGGGCTGTAGTGATCGGGTGACTGCAGAACATGTCAGGAGTGTTTGTATTCATACCAGTGAGTCATGAGAGGTGAAGTCCGACTGCTTCAGACAGATACAGTCCAGAGCCATCTCATACAAACCAGGGCGTAACCATGGACACCAGGACTCCAGTCAGTGATGGAAGCTTCAGGCTACGCTACACAAGGGTTCAGACAGGGAGGAGGGGATGGTTACTGTGCTGAGTAACAGACAACTGAACCATCAACAAGTGCTGATGTTGGCAACAGTAAACCCAGTAGACAGGAGCCTGTGGAGAGCATCTGAAGAAGTAACCATTATGAGCGTCCAGTTAGTGACAGTGATTGGTTGGACACAACGTCCCAGGGCTCCACATGTCTGTGTTTCCTGTTGGTCCACCTCTTTTATAGTTATGCTTGCTCTGCTCTCTGCACAAGTGTACATTTTCTGCACCCGTTACATTAAGAGCACATCTAATGTTTCGGAATCTCCTTCCTCAAAAACGTGAATAAATTGTGAGCATCTCCTTGCACCCCATGTACTCCTTCAACACAATTTAACGGTGGAGAGTCTTGAAGTCATTTTGTATGTATAATGAGATCAAAGTTTCCTCAGCTTATCACCGCGTCCCTCCACTGGCCAATCTGATTTGCAAATGAACAATTGCTAGTTAGTAATTCACCAGCTGTTATTTGAAAGCTGAGGAAAAAAATAAATGACCGTATCCCGGTACATACTGGGGCCCATACCCGTTAAATGACCGTATCCCGGTACATACTGGGGCCCATACCCGTTAAATGACCGTATCCCGGTACATACTGGGGCCCATACCCGTTAAATGACCGTATCCCGGTACATACTGGGGAACCCTTAGTGATGAAAAATAATTGTGGGTTAAAGTCTCACAAAGTCATAAGATAAAATGCTCAAGATCTACCTGCTTACAGGCTAAACACAGAGGTTTCAACACCGCTCATCCCAGGCGTTGGTCTATAGCAACACCAGTAAGAAAAGAGGTTAAGTTCCAGGTTCAGTCACTATTCAATAATCTATAGTAGGTATACAGCAAGTTGCTGAAATCTAAACACAGACGCACAAAATACCACAGCGAGAAGCTTCTCTTTAGGGTTCATTTTATTCACATGCTGCTGGACACTACACACCTGGACAAAACTTATGCTAATCTTATGTTTGAGAACCATGGCTGACCCAATGTCAACATCCTGGATACCAGGCCAATATTATCACACTGAACAAGAAGGCACGGTGGATCATAGAGTTGAAATGGCACACTATCAGGGGAGTTCAACATGGGAGCGATTTCCATTGCTAAAAGCCATATTAAGTAGATCTTTACCAATATTTCATGCACAGCTTATTGTGATAATTAATAAGAAGCCACTATTCAATATTTCATATTAAATATTTCTGAGCTTTCAAATACATTTATAGAGCAACCATATAGGAGTAAATCATTAATCTATTTATAGGCTCAAAATTAGACGTCTTGGACTAAATAGACTTGTATCAAACATACATACCCACCCACACACACACAAAAAACTAATTGCTAGCATAATTATCCTATATAGTGGACATTTAAATAGTCAAATATTCATCCATCATTGGTATATCATTAGAAATGCTCTCTCAGAACCTCAGTCATACTACACGAAAACTACTACCTTTAGAGTTTAGTTCATGGTCATACGCAGAACCCCATCGCTAGCTTCCAAATGTTCTCCAAATCACAAGAACAGAACAGCTCAAAGCACGTTGAAGGAGCGGCCGTTGGTCCTCTCTCAAAGGCACGTCTACCTCTGTGCATGATGCTACGCGCGCAAGACGTGTCAACACATCGTGGTGCGTTGAGTGGGAGAAGCGTGACGGAGAGCATGCAGAGAGCTTTCTTACTAGTGCATGTGCACACTAAGCAGTTCTTTACTTTTACAGAAGCTGCTAGCAATGGTAAAGACTGAGATGTATGACAGAAGCAAACGTCCATCACTTTTGCAACCATGCATCACACACTTTCCCGGCTGTGGACCAGAGGAATGGAATCTCTCATTCGTAAAAACAAAACTTCATAACAAGGTACTTTTAAGGAATGACTATAAATACTTCATACAATGTAGTGCGGCAGGTTGGTTGTACAAAACTTGAAGGTGTAAATATGCTTGAAGCATCGCATTATTTGGTCAGTGAACTGAAGTCAACATGTGCCTGTGGAACAAACACGAAAGAGTGAAGGCTTGTTCACATGCGTTAGCAAGTCTCCATTCTTCAAACGGAAAAGAAAATCTAAGATCAAAACATCTGTGCACTTTCTATAAAACATTACTTCATATGAAATTCACAAAGTTACAGATCGGTAGTATACACAAATGGTTAATTAACACCACACCTCTATATTACTATCAACACTGATTACAGTCATCAAGACTTCAGGAAATGATGAGCAGATTTGCGTAAGGAGACGTGCTTTAACCAGACCTGCTTAGCATTGCGTCTGTAGTGATACTCCTCAGTCTTCCCACTCTTACTGTCTGTAGTGATACTCCTCAATCTTCCCACTCTTACTTCAAAAGCCACCACAATAAGAACAAACATCATACACTCTCTTCTCCTCCTATTTCGGTAATCGGCTTTGTGCTGACCCATTTAATTTTATGGTAGACTTCATGGCATTTCTGAATAAATAGACATTTTTAAAAATCATCCAGGGGGAAAAGGAACAAAGAAATACAAGACTGTTTGTGTTTTTTTTGCCCGTAAAGCTAATACAGGTCGGACAGGAGGCAGGACTGACGTAGGTGGACACGATGGAGTAAGGGTGGAGTAAGCCGAGATGGGTCCTTAGGAAAGGTGTGGATGGGCTCCGTGGCCGACAGGACATGCTCCACGGGGGGCAGGAGAGGGAAGGGAGCGCGAGGGGTTGTGGTTCGTTATTCATCCTCCATGTGCAAACTGCTCGTGGGACACAGAAGAGGCTGGCTGGAGCAGCTTGTGCCCTGAGTGACCAGGCTCTCCATGGAGCCCGACAAACCTGCGAGGGAGACGGGCAACGTCATGACCCAGGACGGACACGCTGGAACACGCCTACATCACACTCCAGGTTAACGTCCAAGAAGAAGCAAGCAGACAACATGGCACCCACTGACTCGCTTTGCAGCATTTAAGGGGCGTTTGTTTCCAGGGTTATGGAAAACAAAGGGCAGCACACCGTTTTGTCTGCACAAGGCAGAGGAAAAGATCATGGAAAACAGAAGCAGAGCAGCCTACATACCAGAGTTACTCTTCCATACCAATAGAGCAGGAATCAGGACCCAAAGCTGCCCAGAGCAAGAAGAAGGAGACGGCAGGCAAGAGGAATAAAAGACAGAGACAGAGACAGAAGAGACAGAAGAGCACAGGTTACACTGTGAAGGTGGCAAAGCAAGACAGAGATGCAGAGTGGCTGCTGGACACACAGGGGACCGGGACACTTTTGTTGCATGTATGTAGGATTAGTACTTCTCAGACAGGGTGTCTGTATATTTGGCAGAAGTCTGGCCCTTCTACTAAAGAGGCAACTCACCTGGGGGTTCACTCTCAGTTTTAGTCAGGCTGCTATGCTCACTGCTGCAGTCTGGCCCAATTTCACCCTCAGAATTCAGCCTGTCCTCTGTACAGAGCAAGACAGATGGACAGACGTCAGTCAGACAGACAGACAGGCAGACAGGCAGGCAGACAGACAGACAGACAGACAGACCCACAGACCTGGGTGTGAAAGAACAATAACCAAAATTCCAGACTGTGCAGGGCTACTGCAGGACCAGGCCTGAGAGACTGGTTTACTCGGTAATAAGCTGCTGTAGCCTAAGCTGGGTTTAGATCAGACCGACATCTGTGTGTCTCTCCTTTTTTGTCATTTCGGTAGTCTCCAATTGTGGAAGCTTTGGTTACCATGGAGCTTTGGGCAGAAACAGCTCTGGGACCAATAGGATTATTTGAAAACAGCAACTAACCATCTTCTGGTGACAGAGAGTCAGGGGCATCTTCTCCAGCAGTGCCCTGTGAGAGAGACGGTGAGTCAGGGTCAGCAACAAAAACACAAACAAACAAAGCCAGGACTGGCCGGAGAGCCTGACCTCGGTTGGAGCAGGACTGCTGGACAGCAGGGTATGGGCCTGTGCGTCAGACATTTCCGACAGCTTCTCCTCGTCCTCCTCCTGGATGGGTGACGAAGGAGAGCGTAGGGTGCTGTGGACAGGACCAGACAACAGACAACACCTCAGCAGGAAAGCCCGCAGCTCATGGGCTCAGAGAGCTCACCTGAGATTTTTCAAATGAGTTTGCTTCACCTGGAAATAGCATCTACTTTTTAAAATTTTTACCCCAACCTAGTTAAGAACAATTGAGATGGGGCTGGTTAGTGCTTCCTGCTTTCAGCTGAATGGCTGCTGTAAGCTGCAGTGGAGGCAAGTTAACCTGTCAGGGGACTTGCTGACTTTGCTCTTCTGCAGGCCGCTGTCTCCGGAATGCTCCGGGGAGCTCAGCTGCCTGCTGTCTCCGCTCAGGCTGCCCGAGAAGTTGATCTCGTCATACAGAGGGGCGGACGGGACCCCCGGGGAGACGGCGGTGAGCCCATTCAGAGCCTCCAACAGCGAGATGGGTTCAAAGCCAGGGGGAACGGAGTCAGTGCTCTGACGACCCACACAAAGAGATACGAACACTGAACAAACCAACACTGGTGGGTAGTGAATATAAGGCATGAGCGAAACGCAGAACTCATCAACACGTCCGAGGCAAGCTCCCCTCGTAAAACCTATAGCAACACACTGTTTGGCAAGGTAGGTGTTCCTTATGTTTGTAAGTTTTGCGTTTGGTCGGGTCTAGGGTGAGTGCTGTGTTTGGTAGGGTCCATGGCTCGGAGGCTGTTCTAGTGGTGGTGTTTAACAGTAGTGAGGGCGGTTGGTCCAGGGCACGTACGGAGTGCTCGTCGTGGTCCATGCTCTGAGCCAGTACTGGGCTGAAGGAGACGGGCGAGAGCACACCGGCTTTCTTACGCACCGCCCTGATCTGCAGCAGGGCTCGAAATGCTGCACACAAACAACACAGAGACCAGCATCACCCTTCCAAACACTGTGCAGAGGTGGTCATTGATAACCACATTCTGGGTGGTTCGGCGGATGGATCATAAGCACTCCACGGTAAAGTAGGCCACTGTGGTACGTACGCAGTCTGCAGATGGGACAGTTGTTGGCCTGGTAACGCAGCGTGTCTGCACACGAGTTGCACAAGCACAAGTGTCTACATGGCAGGATAAGTGTGTCACGCAGGTCTGACAGACACACCACACACTCACTGCTGTTGTCACTATTCTCATCGTCAGATGGCTGGAGGAGGACCAGACACAGAGTTAGGCTATGCACTCAGACACTCAGATGAGAGGGCAGTTTTGTTAGCAAACTCTCAAGCTTTTTAAAATTAATTTATATTCAAGATTATTGTGTGGCAAAAATACCATCAAACTGAAATGTGGACAAGCAAATGGTAATGTCTGTCTAAAAGATGTCTTTCAGAGGAAAATTAGTAATAAATATATCTGATAAATCTGACTGAAAATATGGATTATATTCACCTTAGTCTCTTGGTTGTTCTTATTTTCAATGCCATAGATCTCCTGGAGCAGATAACTAACCCGATCCACCTATGGACAGTCAACAAGGATATCAGGTGATGCCGCAGACGCTTCACACAAGTGGAAGGCACTCTCACGAACAGATCAATAATCCATTCAATAGTCTTTAATAAGTTAAACCGTGACCTAATGCAGAAATGTATTACTCACGATTTGTTTCTGCTTTAAGGGTTTCACAGAGAAGCTGCCATCAACATGCTACCATGTAGGGGAACAAAAACGGACAAAGACAACACGTCTCACCAACATCCACTAAATATTCACGCTCGTCAGCACCAAGGTGATGTTACTATTTTTTATCATGCAGCACAAATGCTGACTGTGTTTTGCACGTTTTCTCTCAAAACTTGGCTTGGCTCCACCTACTTTCTCAAAGGCAGCCAATAGCACGTGTGCATGTCCCAAACAATCTGCAAGAAAAACGCCTCAATTAGCAAACTGTGCCAAGCAAAGATCGTTTGCAAGAAACTGGCTTCTATTAAGACACTGCACATAACACAGGTGATGAGATTTATCAAGAGAGTCATGTATGGAAGAGTTCCTATCCAGGACACAGGTCCGGCTTCACCACACACCATCTCCTTCATCCACCACGGCCTGGATGACCAGAGGGAAAACACCTCTGTCCAAGTCAAAGTTCAGCTGAAATGACATGAGAAAAATATTATATTCAATCATTCCCTTGAATTATTCTTTACTCAAACATTTGAAATTCTGCTCTCTTATAAGTGATTCTCTCCTTGCGGTGCTATTGTTTCTCCTAGCAACAAGAAAAGGCGAGAGAAGAACGTGCTGTTACTCTCAAGCTCCTCAAGGACAGGCTTGCTCTTTTGTTAAGCCATACTGAACTGGTTCCTTTACGTCATTTCAAAGGTATATTCAAATGTTTACTGATAAAAAGGGGCAGTGTAACATGAAGGTTAACATAAAGGAAACCTTCATGTTAGTGAAATTATCTGTTGTTGTTAAACACATTAAACGCATTTACAGTGAGAACAATAAAACAAATGTAAAATGTGTACATATTTAGAAGAGGCTTATCGGCATAGTTACAAGCTTAGCACCTTGCTAGTCTGCTGTTATTTATAACACCCGTACCCTTCACAGCGGGTTCATGTAAGCTTCTACTAACTCGACTATCTCTTACTGAAATCATAGTTTTAATCTATTATTTATTTGTATTTATGAAGAGAGACTATATTTATTCTTCGAGGCCCTCGTTTACACACAGACTTCCTGGCCCCTATGTTTGTTCATCATTTTCTAGAAAATTACACAAGCATAATAGATAACAGAAAACGATGCAACAGATGTAAAACCGAATGCTGACTTGTTTGTGGTTGTGCAGACATGCCCTTTTACTTAAATGTACCTGTGTTTTTGCTGTTAACCAAATTGGCAAAGGTCATATTAGTATCATGGCATCTCTCTCTTTTAATGGATGCGTACTAGAATGAAAATTTATTTTTTAAGATGATTATGACATCATTAAGATGGAGAATATCAGAACTCACATCTTCCTCCTTCCATTCAGAAAAATTGATCTTGAAGGAGGGCAGAGAAAACTGCTGGCTCACGCCTCTCTTGTAGTGTACCGTTTCAGACACCACGGCAGGACTCCTGGGATTGTAACTGAAAAGGGGGGGGGGGGGGGGACAAAAAAATATTTAAACAAAAAAAATTTATTTTTAA
>JAOXYF010000005.1:8632001-8678264 GCA_028565775.1 Sternarchorhynchus goeldii
GGGGACATCAAAATAGTTACACAAAATCTATTTATGTTTAATAGAGCATGCAATACGAAAACACGCGCTAGCAAGCTTTTATTTGTTCTCTCATCCCTAGGATTTTTGAGAAATGTAACAATGTCGGCTCATTTATAAGAGAGTAAATGCACTATGAAATTAGACACTTCCATAAGACACTGAATTAACAACAAGTAGAAGAAATGAGATTCTAAGTGGATAAATAATGAAAGCCATTTGGTGCTTATAGAATCCTGCTAATACATAGTCTATCCTCCCGCTCGCTACAAACTTGCTGCGTATCCATGGAAACATGCTGTTGCTAAGGGCTCTGAATATCTCTTCATGTGGTGCTCGGTCAGACCTATAGTTATGATTCATTTTTAGCCTGAAGAATAACCCAACCAAATTTTATCAGAATGACATGTATTTTTAAAAAACATGCAATACAAAAAAAAAAACCTTATAGATAATCTACATCTGCAGATGTATGCAAGGTATTGTGTGTTTTAAATCATAGCAATAGCTAAACAGCTGAGCTGTACAATAAACAAAGACTACACTGACTGAAATCATTTCAGCTGTTTGTCATTCAACTAACTTGCATTTAAGGCATTTATCCGACACCTATACCTTAAGTGACTTACAATTATGACTGAATACTTCATCTTGACTGATTGTGGATTAAGGGGCCCCACAGTGGCAACCTTCTGATTACTAGTTGAGAGCCTTAACCACTTCATAAACCTCAGACTGCCAGAAATGGTGTGTGCTGTTCCTGGGTTTGTGTAATGTTGTCTAAGCATACACAGGTCTTCTTACATCGCCATTCCATTAGTGAACTCCTCAAACGCCTGGCAGTAGATGGTGATAGCAACTCGAGCGTCTGAGTCGAAGGTGAACTCCACTCCATATAAAACCTTAGGCCTCACACCCTCCTCAGTGGGTGCGTCACCATCGTCTTTGTACCTGTAAATTCCACGCAATTATACAGCAACCCATGCAGGCATTCCACAGACTGTTTGTGCTTTTGAAATGTTAATGAAAATTTTTATTATTCCGTAGCTGAACATATTCAATAAGTCGACTTTAACTCTGGATTCAAATGAGTAAGAGCTTAGATAAGTCCACACCTGACAAGTCGTAGAGAGTCCTTTCTGATGTTGACGAGACTTCTCAGAGTTTTCACTGGCTCATGAGGTGCAGGTGTCACATAGGGAAACTGCACACGGACATGAAAAAAAGGTTCATAACATCTAAAATAATGTAAATAAGAAATATGATGGCTTAAGACCAACTTCTGTGGGGAGCTCTTGACTTCTATACCTGAACTGGACGATTGCCAAGGAAATTGAGGTCCATGTTTTCCCCAAACAGGTAACCTTCAGGATGGGGAGTGTCAAACTTTTCCCCTCCCATGAAGAAGTGACTAGCAAAATAATTCCCTTTAGAAAAAGAGGTAACCAAATTAGCTCGAATTTCAAGCACTTATTTGGGTCATGTAAATCAAGAGCAGTGTTTTGAAATACTGAGCAAAGTATTTATTACGAATACGTAGTAAGACAGCCATCACTGGAAATAATGTTAGACTGGTGACCCCTGGAATCATAAAATATAATGTAGCTACTGCGTCTCAACGTATAAACCCTCATTCTATCGAAGAATAAACAAATGTTCAAATACGGTCAGCTGATTAGGTAGCTACTTGGCTAATGTTAGCTCCCAAGCTACATAGTGGGCGAATAGTAATTAACTAGCTTGTACGCAAATGGCTATCTAGATAGGTTGGCTAGCTAGCATAGCTAGGTAGTTGTCAACAAGCAGCCAAACTTACCAGATTTTGGTGGAAACCTATATGCTGAATTTGCCTGAATATCAATATCCTCCACTCCTGCAATCCTTCGACCAAGGACAGAGCCCATGACTCACTAATCGAACTACTAGCAAGCTAGGATAGTAAATTGTTTGCGGTGGCTAGCTAGCTAAAATTTATAGACGGATCCCAACCTCGGCTAGACTAATTAGCTAATGGTATTTGCTTATGTTGTTTGTGAAACCAAGAATAATAGCTATGTTGTTTAACGTTCAACTGAGCAAATGCTTTAAAACGCCATTTAGCCAGCTAGCTAATTAGCTAGCTAAAATTTCCAAGTTGGTTAACGATACGCTAGCTAGCTAATTAGCTAGCTAGCTATTGCGACAATCAGATAGCTACGGTAAGCTAGCTAATCTACTTTTAGCTGAGAAAGATAGCTAAGAAAGATGGCTGAGAAAATAGCTTCGGCCTTCAAAACCATAAACTCCACATATGTTCTCAAAGTCCGTACCGAGCAACCTATTTTATGATATCTTACTTTTTAAAGACGATACTAACGCTAAAAACAACAAACCGGGAAGTGCTAGCCAACTGTTAGACGATAGGATGTGATTGGGTTTGTCATCGTGACAGACAGCTCATTCAACCAATCCAGTGTGCAGACGCTACTGGGACGTTTTCTTTTGTCCCCTTTAATAACACAGACGCAAACTTGCTCTGTATCCAAGGTTCAACCCTATGTGCGTGTTTTATTAACAGCGTTGAGGCTAAAGGCACAGTCATTCCTACATTTAGTTATATAACCGTCATATAATTTTGAAAAAAAAAATCATGTATCTGCACTGCTTGCTGAATGATTTATTGAGTACATCAAGAAGCTATGTTAATATGTCAATACAAAGAACAAGGCAATAAAGATAAAAAATATTTGAAAAGTGCATACATATGTACTTATATACACGAATACACACAGAATGATCTTGCTTGTAAACGATTATCTCAATTAAAACGTTATTAGAATCAAGGCCTATTTTGTAAAAGAGGTCTAGGAAGTGTTTCTAAGCATCAAATACAGGAAAATACCAACGGATTTCTATAGAGCACAAACACCATGTAAAAACGATATTCTTTAACCACAGTGTCATTAACATTTGGTTTCATAGGTGTGCAAGAACTGCGTTTTTTTCGATTCCCCATAGTTCTGACAGTTAGAGGGTGCGCCCATTAGGTGGCGCTATGGGTGCCGACGTACACGGCTAAATATTTTGCGTTAGCTAGTAGGATATGACTGCATACTCTGAGTTTGAAGAAGTGTAAGGGAACATTTTAAGTAGATTGACAGATAATTTCGGAACATGGAGGAGCTAAAGCATCAAGTTATGATAAACCAGTTTGTCTTAATAGCTGGATGTTCGTCAGACCAAGCAAAGCAGCTTTTACAAGCGGCACACTGGCAGTTTGAGGTAGGCTAGCAGTTTGTTTACTAATGCACCACTATAGTGTATATAGACAATAGTGTGTATAATTTAGCAGGTTATAATGCACATTTTTTTCTGTCGGGTTTTTAGCTAGCGACTACTGATTTCATTTCGTTTGTCTAGGTAGACTAAAAGACAAAACATGTTTTGCAGTTAAAACTTTTGTAAAAATGTTATTGAAGAAGGGAATCGCGCACGCATCTATCTCTCGTTTTAATGGTTTGCTTAAAACTTACAGAATGAATAACTTGGCGACCCAGCTATTTAATCCGATCATCTGAACATTTGATATTATGAATAAAAAACCTAACTATATTGCGAAGCGGTTTGTCGATTTAATTATGATGCTGACCAGGTTCGTTTTTTAATATGTACACATTTCTTAATATTAGCTACCCTAAAAATATTATATAGCTAACGTGCTTTCCTTCTTTTTGCTATAGACTGCCCTTAGCGCATTTTTCCAGGAAGCTAATATTCCATACGGCCACCAAATGGTGAGTTTAAATGATAATATTTTTAAATGGTTCTCATTTTTGACTTCCGCCATGTTGTGTGTGGGAGTACACGAGTCAGACAAAAATAAACATATCTGCCACGCATTTTCGCGTGATCAAGCTTCCTCGCTCGCCCACAAAGGCAAAATTTAATGGATAGTCTTCCTCGGGCGCTTGACTTCTGTCAGCCGTGATTCCTCGTTAGCTACCTATATATTTTCAGTAAGTTGATTTTTGTAAACGTGTCCCAAGTCTTGGGGGAGGGACATTCCTGGAAAAAGAGAGAACAAGCTACAACTTCCGACAGTTATGTTTACCATCACGTCACGTCATATTACTGCCTGAACAAACACAATAAAATATGTCGGATCGTGTTCTACCAACGGTGCCGCAGATGACGTGATATACACTATTTATTACTTTACTTTACTAGATAAATCTTTACTAGTTAATTTTTCAAGAACCGTGATATTGAAATAACTTGAGTTGATTTTCAGTGTGTACTATGATTCAGATAGTACCAACCAAACACCTAAAAAGCCTGTTCTGTAATACTTTATAAAAATCTATTTACATTCGCTACTAGTTCTGGCTTAGGCAGAACTAATAAATGTGTTTGCTGACACAGTTCTGTGTTCATCTCAGTACACCATTCACATTTCAGTATAGTGACATCAATGTCGTCGTTGATTCAGCTCGGTTGCCTTTAATGTGCATATTTTGCGAGGAGGCCGTGAGAATATCTGGGGACAGCGCTGCACTAAATCAGTCTGGGGGTTTCCCGGACGTGCCACACATGACCCTTCTTGGGAAGTGAACTCGGCGGGCAACTGAAATCTGCTGAAAGGATGAGTGCCGAGCCTTGTGAGTGGAAGGGAGAAAGAAGGAGCCATCTCAGATAACCCTTGCATATAGGAGCCTTTTGGACAGAGGCAGTCTTTAACAAGGAGAGTGGTGCTTCGCTGGTCTTGCATGTGTACCCCTCCATGTTGTAATCAAGTCGGTTATTGTTTCATGTGACACTTGAAAAGTTAGTAATGCATAAATGCGTGTGTGTGTTGTTTTTTGGAAGTCATCTGTGACATGGCATGCGTAAAGGATTTCTGTAGTACATAGCAGTGAACAATACTTAGTCTTACAGTACCTGACTTAGTGAGAAGGGATGTTTATAACTGTCTGTAAACAAAGACTGCTTCTGAATTGAAACCACACCTTATTGTACATGTTCTAGCTTACACCCATCTCTCGTCTCTTGCAACAGATGTGTACACCTGCCAACACCCCAGCAACTCCCCCCAACTTCCCGGACGCTCTCGCCATGTTCTCCCGCCTCCATGCCTCCGAGGGCGTGGGTGGGAGCCCTATGGCATCCTCAGGCATGTCACTGGCCCCGTACAGCAGCTGTGCTGTGGGCTCTGCGCGTGGGCCCGGACCCCAGGGACTCTGGCCCACCACACTCACACAGCAGGCCTCGGCCGAACAGGCCCTCGCTGTGGAGGCGGAGAGATGAGGTCGGGTCTGACCCGCTGGAGGCCAGTTCTGGAGGAGCATTGGGAGCAGGACACTCAGAGACCGGGCATTAGAGCCACAATATGCTCGTCCCTGAGGTTGGACAGGAGATTAGAGACGTTTAAAGTTTGTTTTTATATTGTTGTTTTGTTGTTGGTTGGGGTTTTTTTGGTTTTGTTATTTCAATTTCAAAGCATTATGTGTATTCAAAAGAATCCAGAATATGTACAGGCATGCATAACTTGATTAGTTCCTCTCGTATCCCCAGAGCTCAGTCCGCCAGGATCATCACTACTGGTGTTTGCACTGGGATTGGTGTGATTTACTATTGCAGTGTTTGCACTGGGATGGTTGATCCTGATAATTAACTGTCCCACTGTTGTTGGAGCTGGAACGAAACGAAACGAAACTGTGAGACACAGGACAACTTGATTGAATTCTTTTGTTTTAACAAAAAACACCACCACTGAAGATTTGATTATGATGTTCTCTTAAGAAGATTTAGGAAGTACTATATGTATCAAGATCTAGTTAACCATCTGTCATATTTCTGGAGGAAGGGATGGGCACATTTACACAGAAGTTGTTTTCTACGTAACATTGTTTATTTCCTCAAAACGTTTGTGTAACTATAGTTAGAAGTGGTCAGTGTACAGAGCCCTTTTCTAACCGTTTAATAAATTGCAAATGGCCACAAATGATACTCCATTTGATTTGTTTTTGCTACAATCATCAAATACAAATATAATTCTTTTTCTCTATGGCTGTGTTTAAAAATGTGTGAAATATTTGTTAATGTTTAACTAGATTGCTCATTTTTGTGAGTTAAATAAACATTTATAGTGTGCTTTGTTGCTCTGACATGTAAATATGACATCATCTCAACACCCTCTGACCTGCTTGGCCGTCTGTGTGAGGGAGGCTGAAAGTAGGAGGAGATGGCCGTGCCCAGTCACCAGAACAGCCAGAAACTCCGTTCTTCTCATTATCATGACTGACTAAAACAAAACAAACACCAAAAGTATGTAAACGTCCAGAGTCTGTTTAGAACAAACCCCAAGGATAACGTTAGCTGTCCAGACAAAGTCAAAACAAGCAGCAATCACTTCCTTCTGCAGTCACTTTCCTTTCTAACTCGACTACCTCAAGGGTGTTTTGTGCTTGTAATTTTCTTTCTGGATTTTGGTTGCCCTTGAAATCAGTTTTTGTCTGTGTGTCTCTACACTGTATGTTTCTGTCTGTGTGTTTATGCACTTAATTTCTGTCTGTGTGTGTTTCTGCACTCTGTTTCTGTATGTATGTGTTTATGTACTATGTTTCAGTCTGTGTGTGTATCCGAAGGTTGTGATACAGTAGGCATTGGATGGAGAAGCTCAAAATTTTCTTAAATTGACAAAACGGAGGTCCTGATTTTGGTTTCGGACGATATGTCCAAAAATGGTGTCAGTAGCTCTTGATTGTGTTGGGTTAAAGGCTAATCCCTTTGTGTGAAATGTCAGTCTGCCCTTTGACCTGCATCTTAGGTTTTTTTATACACACCAAGAGGCTTCTTCAAACCTGTTTTTTTCCTTAACTTAGACCCATTAGTAAAGCTAGAAATTTCTTGACCTTTACAGATGTTGAAATCTTATTCATGCTTTGGTCTCCACCCATCTGGACTGCTGTGATGTCTGTCTGATTCACCTGTCTGAGGCTTGTCTGCAGCTCCTTCAGAATGCAGGAACTCGTCTCAGTAGAACAAAGCACAGGGAGCACATTACACCAGTGCTGGTCTCTCTACTGGTACTTCACACCAGTGAAGGTCTCTGTCCATTGGTATGTTACACCAGTACTAGCCTCTCCACTGGTACATTACACCAGCGCTGGTCTCTCTCCACTCTTACTTTACACCAGTTCTGGTCTCTCCACTAGTACTTCAGATTAGTGCTGGTCTCTGTCCATTGGTATGTTACACAATTGTTGTCTCCACTGGTTATCTCCAAGCACTCGCTGATCAGCTGTTCATAATGAGGCTCCAGCAGACATCACTGAGCTTTTAAGTCCTCTTGATAATGTGAGACCTGTGAGGTTTTCAAATCTATAATCAAATCTATCATTTTAATTTATATTAAAATATAACGGACCAGGCCATGAAACTAGAATAATCTCCCCACTGAGGTCAGCCACTCAAGACTCGACCCATGAACTAATAAAGGAGCAATGGCTCTCTTCCTCAACATTCACTTGCAACTATTGAAAAACAAGCTCTAATCAGTGCGAGGGGTGAAAGGTTTTGTTTATAAGGCTTTTTCTACCACATGAGTAGGAAGTGGCGAGGGATCACTAATATAGATGCAGCACAATGCTCTGAGTGCAAAACAAACTCCCCTGGATATTTTCGACATGACTGTTTTTAGATATTAAGCCTGTCTCAGTATTAACAGTGAATGCGTTGTAAATGCTTCTTATTGTGACCTTGAACCTCTACAGATCCTCCATGTGAAAGAGACTTGTTTAAATAACTATATGCACAGGGAGTCAACGTTCACGCAGACTAAGACTAACTAAATGTGAAATACAGAACAAACACACAAAATGATAAAGATAAAAGCATGCGTGTGTGTGTGGAGTGAATGCTTCCGCAGGGACTCCCTCTGGTTATTGTCTCTGTTAGAGAGCTGTGGCAGACCACTGCAGTGCTCTCTGCTCCCTGATCGCCGACTCCACTGTCTCAACTGCCCACCTCGCTTCCAGAACAAAATGTTCTGGTGTAGCAAAACAGACCTGCTATAAGAGAAGTGAGAGATTTCCTAAGATTACAGCACTGTGGTTACCGTGCCTTCCTCTCTATACCTAGCCTAAAACTCGCATCTGGACACACTCAGTGACTGTGTTTTTAAACTGTTACAGACATCGCCATGGAGAGAGGGAGGTAGATTTATGCAACCATGGTTTCTGTCAAAAAAATAAATAAATCCACCAAGGTTCCAATCTGCTAGTCACAGAGAGAAAAGGATTGTGTCAGCAGAGACACAAGAAACCCCAAGAAAGGATTGTGTCAGCAGAGACACAAGAAACCCCAAGAAAATGATGGGGTTTTATGTCATTTATTATATCAAATCCCAGCATGTTGGCAAAATGGAAAAAGAGATAAATAGAGGAGAGATACACACATATACAAAGAGTGCATATATACACACACAGAGATGCTGGGAGAAAATGTGCATTTCTCTACATATGTAGCTCCAGCCTAGATAACAGACAAGATACATCTGACTAGTGCAAGCAAAGGAAGAGGGTGTGAGATTATAGGCCACAGTGCACTGTGGTTGATGAGAGCCACAGCTCTGGGGATAAAGCTGCCCTTGTGTCTGGCTGTGCTGGATTGGATGTTTCTGAGACTTCTGCATGATGAGAGGTGGTGTGCAAGGCAAGGAGGGGGGGGGGTCACCTTTGATTTTGCCTGCATGCTTCATGCCTCTGCTGTTGCCAAGTTACATGTGATAATACTGCTTAGGCTAGTCCTTGGTTGCAGGTCTGCAATCTGTTTTAAACAGTCCAGATCACATCTTTTGTTAGAAATATCTGATTATAAGATGTTAGTATTTAATCATTATTTCAGGGCCATAATTAGAGTGGTTTAGACTTCTGGTATTCACTTGCACTAGTTAATAATCACAATTCCATGTTAAACATACCTTACTGTCGTTCTCACGTGTTTTCAACATTTAATTGCGTCATGCTGCGTTGAACTTCTTTGACGTTTTTATGCACACGATGCCCCCTGGTGGTAAACTGGATATCAGTTCATCATGGCATTAAGATGAACGAGATCAACAAACCTATATTTACTGTAATCACTGATTCCTTCTGTGGTTTATGCAGAAAATCACACATCCATTTAATCATTTTTCATCCTTCTTCAGAGCAACTATCAATATTACTTGTTATAAAAATAAACCTGAAGCATAGCCTTTCTGTATGGGTGTTCTTTATAAGAAAAGAAAAACAAAAACATATTGTTTTTTAATTGGAAACTTCCACTTTGTTTGACACACCAAGAGGCACACAGATATACAGAGATACACAAACAGCTGGACTTCACAATATTCTCTACCATATTGGGGACTGTTTTTATCTTCCTTTTGCGAAGTGAAAGAGAGCAAGAATTACTGATCAAGACCTTCCACGTACTATTATAACCCTTAACTACCTTACAAAGCCACTGCATAATAGTACAGAATCAACACGCAATGTTTTCATTCATTCATTATCCCAATGCCTTTATCCAATTCAGGGTCACATGCCCATACAGGAGTTCGTCAGCCACTGGGCAGATGTACCCAGGACAGGGCGGCAATCACCAGGCACACACCAGGAGTTTTTATTAGAGTAACCCATTCACCTGACCTCCATGTTTTTGGACTGTGGGAGAAAACCAGAGCACCCAAAGGAAACCCACACAGACACAGGGAGAACATGGAAACTCCACCCAGATGGGCACTTGAACCCAATACCCCGTGCTGAGAGGCAAACATGCTAACCACCAAGTATTAAAGTGCCCTTGCCATCTCTTTGAACAGTATTGACTCGCTGCATGAATAATCATGAATAATACATAATCTACCTGTGGCAGGAAAAATGAACAGCTGTGTCCTTCATAAGTCTGAATGTCTATTCATCACATTATGGGAGCAAGTACATCGGAAATTTTGTTACTTATATTGACAGTAGAACAAACTCTGCAAACTAGAATGTCCCTGAAGATCCAACATTAAATGTAACAACAACTCACATAGTTTATTTAATATTGAACTCATTGATTTAATCCTTAAATGAAAATAGCACCCACCTCCCAACTGATTCTTCTTCTCATAGAACTTAGTACTTAGTTTATGTTCGTAATAGGCTACTACATACTATATACTGCATATAGCACTCAGTACTTACCGTATGGGTTCCCATATTAGTATGCAGCATAGTATCCAGTATATGCGACAAATGCAAACTATGTTCGAAATAGCCTCCTACATACTACTCGCATACTGAATCCCAACTGAATCCCATCATGCAGCCGTAAAATAGTCGATGCTAATGACAGCGAGTATAAAAGTAAATATGATTTCTAAATCCGCTAGAAAACATATAGTTTGTACTAATTAGTGCTTAAAACGAGACAACACACTAACCAATAGCTAGCTATTAATCTGTTAACCGTTATATAGCTAGTTAAAGTGTTCTTACCAGCCCTTAACTATAGCTTTAAAGCGTGTTAGCTAAATATCCTACTAGAGACTATTGTCTGGCTGATTATCAGTAGTAATTATTAACTAGTTTGTAAACACTCATTGGGCATTACTGCTGTAAAAATTACGTTACTGAGTACTGTTTACTGGTAGGGGCTGACCATGACACCAGGCGCTAATAGCCTGGCAAAGCTCTAACGTTCGTGTCCACATGACCTGGTAGTATGGTTTGCTTTTGACGCATACTGGACTGTACTACGTACTTCTACAGGGTCCAGTGTGCAGTATCCAGTATGTAGTAGTAGTATCCAGTATGTAGTAGTATCCAGCATGTAGTAGCCTCTTTCGAACACCTATACTACGGCATCACTTGAACATACGAGGTTCCGCCCACTTGTTAATTATTTTCTTCCACCGTTGCATAATGAAAACAGTGCTGGTCACGCACTAGAACATTTGTCCGCAGTAGTACGTCATCCGGTATGTTTTGAGTACTGGAAAAAAAATAATTTCGGTCACATACTGCATACAGCATATTGATTTACAGTACTCGGGTAATATATAGTAGTTTACAGTAGGCTATTCCGAACACCTGGTCACCTCCATGTGAGAGATCCGCTTAATGGGATGTAGATTGGTTCAATTGAGAGCTACAAAGCAATCTCGTGTAAGATGAACTTTATAGAAAACATGTAAAAACGTATAATAAATCTACTTTTGGTGTTAAAAATGGTGATTGACTAGTGTTGGTGCTAAAACATTTCTCTATTAAATTTTTACAAGCTGGCATATGATGCTCACACTCACGCACACAAACGTCATATGTGTGGTCATGTCTAATACGTAAATATATGTGTAATATATGCTACATAGCTATATTAAATACAAATTCTCGAAGTACCCAATAACTTTTCAGTTTTTAAATATAAACGTAAAAAACGCTTAATGTACTGGTACTGACAAGGTTAACCTTGTTCTTCTTTTGGATTCCAGTGTATTCAGAACATGTTTCTTGCCCTATAAATATACGCTAACGAACACACACACACCGACACACCCACACACACACACCCACACACACACCCGCACACACACACCCGCACACACACACCCGCACACACACACACACACACACACACACACACACACACACACACACACACACACACACACACACACACACACACACGTAGGCCTTTCACCATGGTTACGTCAAATCCTTCCTACCAGTGGATATTATTGGAGAAGTAGGTTGTGTGTACAGGATCTAGCTCCCGAAGGAGTTAACTTCACGGTGTTCACAGGTGAAATTCACATTGGAAAATTCTCTTATAAGGTAACTGAGCACTATACTGATGTTGATCAGTTATTTCAAATTATCTTTTTACAGTACGTTTGACAGTGGCTAAGATAGTCAGCACTGGCTAGCTAACTACGGCCTGAGTATTTGACAGAACCAATGATTCTCGCAAGCTATGTATTAGTGACCACTTCGATTAAATGATCCAGTGTATTAGATTCCGTGGGTCGATATCGTAGTGACAGTTAATCATCATGTCGATATGTCTGACAACCCGTTTAATACATAAATTCTGTCATTTGTACATTTCAACAGTGGACATTCACCAAGCTGGATAGCTTTTGTTTACATGCCTTATCACTGAGCCTTACCTACTAGCTAAACTATGCCAGTCCTGTTATCCGAACATAGCTTTACGTTTATTGTTTTGAACTGCAAGTGAGAGTCCGGTAATGAGTCACCGTTAGCTGGGTACAAAGCTTGGTAAGTCTGTGTATTTTGGATAGTTAATTTACGTGGGCGTGTGTGTTTAGTGTTAGCCTATGCCATTGAGATCAAGTTGCTAGCCAACCTAGCTAAAATAGTACCTTAATCTAGTACATGCTAGCTAGACATCTTATTTATTTTGCAGGGCAGTTATAGTGACTCTTTTAGAAGAAGTGGGTTTCTTTTATTTTTAATATTGTCACAGGCGTATTAAAACCCGTTAGCATAGCCTAGCTAGGTTTAAACTATATCAGCTGGCTAGAAAACATTAGCTAGCTAAATCGGTTAACGTCTCACCGATGAAGGTATAACGTTAATAATTAGCTAGCTAGCTAGCTACCGTCTGGAAAGTGACTGAGAAGGTACTAGAAGAATAAGCACCTAGCTAGCTGGCTAAAAATTTGTTCATGACATGTTGCTAACAAGCGGTCATCCCAACATATCAGGCTAACGGGACTGGCATTAAACGAAGCAGCAGGTCTCTATGAAAGCAGTCTATGTGAGAAAGGGGAGCCATAGAGATTCGTCACATTTTATTACAGATGTTTAGTAGTCTGTAAAACCTCAGTGAACAGTGTACTAAAATGTACCGCACTTATTCTGTCATTTGAGTTATATACGCGTTTAAGAATCAAAAGCCCGAGGTATGGCTGTTTAGACTAAAACAACCGCAGGGGTCGTCGTGGTGCTTGCGTGTTTGAAAGACTGCACGTTTTAAACCTGATGAATGGCCAACTGCATCGTGAATCTGTGTATAATGCCTAAGAAGAGGTTTTAAGTATATGGTCCGTAGCTCCTAAACTACTGCACAGAAAAGTTTATTGCGACGAGTCTGATTCAAACTCAGTTAAAGGATGGAGAGGAACGAGTTGTATTGCGGGATTAAATCACTAAATCATGCCGTGCTGGGGCGTTAGAGCTGCTCTCGGACACCCCTAGTTCGTATCATGTAAATCTTGTTACCCGTGCGGATGCCACCAATTTACCTGTTTTTCGTTCTTTTACAGAGTTCTATGCACAGCTAGCTTTTCACATCAGTGTCTTATCACGTTATCTATTTGGGTTTTATAGGTAACTGGCGTTTTGTAGGAGAAGAGCCTTAGTTGATTGGGAGGACTTTACCTAGCAGGTAGTACATTTTCCAGCCACCTTGAACTAGTTCTGTATGGTGTTACTGTTGATAAATGGTAACTCGGCTCGCATCTCATACGTTTAGATAAGTGGGAGTTGGAGGATTTTTTTTTTGCACGATGAAGCTCTGAACCTCAGTAACAAAAATATATTTTATGTTAAAGCTTTCAATCTGAGGACTGGGGTTGTATTTACGAGAGCAATGGCCTTGTATTCTGAACAGTATCGTGACTTTCGTGATCGTAATTTGATATCGACTAACACAATACCTAAGCAACTTTCCAAGGCAGTTACCACAGTATGTGTCGTGGGTTGTATACGTTTTTCTTTGTTTGTTTTTGATTTTTTTAAATCTTCCACGCAAGACTGTTACCTTTTAAACATTAGCTAGATAACACTAGCTAGCTAAATCTGTTAACTTGTAATTGGCGGTTGTATAACGTAATTGGCTAAGAACCACTTGGCTAAGTATTTTTTGTTGATTACTGAATTTAAACACACTATAAAATGGGCATTTCTAATAAGTTGTCCATCAGAGGAAGAGATCTCAGGAGTGCCAAACATCCTTTCACCTTGATAAAATCACAGAAACGCACAGCCTCGAGTGACTTTTTGCTTTAATAACATACAACCAATGAGATTAGATGAAGTATTTCTATTTGAGTTAGACATGCGGTAAAAAATACATCAAACTATTATTATTATTATTATTATTATTATTGTTATTATTATCATCAATGCGTAAACAAAGAGGTTTAAAAAGACTTCACTAAGAGTTCACCTAAGATATAAAACGAATTTCTTACAAAATCTTCTTTTTCCTAATAGTAGTTTCCGTGTAATAGTCAAACAAGCTAAAATATTTGCCCACCACAAATAACATTGTAATAGGAATATGCACTTTAAGGTTAAAGCTTACCAAACAGTTAATAATCAAAATGTTTAATCACAAAACCAGAGAAATGTTTTTTGTATGCATAAATTAGTCATTTAAAAGTAAATATAGAGATGATGATTTCTGATCTTACACATGTATGTCATTTACAACTGAAGACATTTCAAATATATTTGTAGTAATGATAACAAGTGGCAGAAAAATCAAGCCTCTGTTTCACCAACATGAACCAATAGTTAAAAATTTTTATAAAATACTAAAACGCAATTAATACTTTATTTCTTTCTTTCAGTAATCAGCAAAAAACATAATATTCTTAAAATCTGTATAGTAGAATAATTTCATACGTATGCAGTGTGATAACTGAAATATCTATAGGGTTTATGGACTACCTATAAGAAATAACCATTTTATAATGTATTTAATTTCAGTAATCAGCAAAAGACTTAAAAACAACAAATTTTGGATACAATTTTCTTAAAATCTCTACAGTACAATCACTTGATAATTCATATATATGTAGTTCCATTGGATTTATGGAGTACTTATAAACAATTTATCACGTGGTGAATTTTATTTCTGCTCTAAAGCGTTCGTCACTTTTACCACTAAGTATGTAATATCCTCGCACGCTTTGTTAACATGCAGCTTTCTTAACTGTGTTTTGGTGAAAGACGGCTGGCTTAACAGCAGTTTTTTAACGGTGCTGTCATTAAATGGAGTGGCCTATTGACATAGAACGCACTTGCAATTCATGTATGTTTTGTGCTTACTCAGAGACCCCAAGAAAGTCTGGGTGGGTTGTGAGTGAAGCTCCCTTGCGAGGTTCCCTCCAAGAGAAGCAATATGTCAGGTGAACCCCCTCCTCCCTACCCTGGGGCCCCTAGTGCCCCTCTTATTGAGGAGAAGAATGGACAACCTCCAGTCTCTGGTACATCTTCCTTTCATTTCCTAAACACTCTAAACCTGATATGCTCAAATCTGTGAATTTGTGGTGGGGTTTGAATTTGTCTGTGAACCAGGAACCAGAATCAGAAGTCGGTCGTTCTGTTTCTTCACTTGGGAGTCGTTACTAGCTGTGGTGAAAGCCAACAGGAAACCAGGGAGACCAGGACCAAAGTCTGGCCATGCTTGTCAATGACCCTAACTGTTCCACTCCTTTAATTCTAAAACAAAAAGGAATGACTGGATGTTTTTTTAACTTCTTGCAACAGTGAAATATACTGTGTTGCCAGCTTTGAAGTTCAACGGGTACTTGTGCCATAACCTTCCAGTGATTTTAGAAAAAAAAAAAGCTTGAAAAGATCTTGGCTTGCAGTGTAGAATTCTTAGTTGTTTAACTACAATCTGCAACTAACTGTTTTCTTACAGAAAGAAACACAATAATTTATATAGTATTACAGTGGGTATCATGCCATGTGCTTGGTTCTTCAGCAGGCCCAACCCCGGTAACCAGTGGGCCCCCACAAGGACAGCCCATGCCACCAGAATACGGTCCGCCACCATATGAGGCGACAATGCAGCCAGGCTTCATTCCCCCACATGTCCCGGGTGAGGGCCCCATGCCTCACCCACACGGTACGCCTGCCACTGACAACGCCCACCTCAGCACAGGGGGAGCTTTGTTTAATCCTTATGTAAGGTCCTTTGAGACCGTGGCACTTTTCACTTTGAGTCCACAACGATGATGATGGTGATTATTAACAACAACAACAACAGTAATAATAATAATAATAATAATAATAGAATGTTAAAGAACCAATAATGGATAACTTTCTAATTCTTTGGTGAGAAAAGAAAAACATTACCAGAGTCTTATAAGAGGTGGGGATTGTTTGTTGTGCTTTTCAGGCGGGTTCTACCCCCCTCTCGGTCACTACCCCCACCCCATGCCAGGTCATTTTGCCCCGGGCCCCAGCCACTTTGGCCCGGCTCCAGGCCACACAGCCACAGTGATCGCTCCGCCAGGTGCTGCCACCACAGTGACGGTGCTGCAGGGGGAGATGTTCCAGTCAGCGCCCGTGCAGACAGTGTGCCCCCACTGCCAGCAGGCTATCATCACCCGTATTAGCTACGATGTGGGCCTCATGAACACCCTCTTCTGCCTCTTCTGTGTCTTCGTGGGGTAAGTGGCCCTGGCTGTTGCCACACTTGGATGCTGCTCAGACTCAAGCGCATCCAGGACGAGTAGAAGGTGTGTTCTTTTAACACAGCTATAAAGAGAATAAGTAAAACTGCAGTTCATTTGGAAGGTATGTAAATAATAGGTATGTTTGATTATTTGTGGTCTGTCGGTGTCTATACAAAATGTCTCTTTTTGTGCAAAAAGAAACTGTGACCACTGAAAAAAAAATTGTCTACAAACTCCTTCTTGCTGCTTCTGGTTCCGTACAGCATATCAAAGGCAGAAAGATCTATCTTTAATATTGCCATCACTTGAGGGCTGCCAACTGACCTCATCTCCCCTCCCCCCCCTGTCTTGCAGTTGTGATCTAGGCTGCTGCTTGATCCCATGTCTGATCGATGACCTCAAGGATGTGACGCACACCTGCCCCAACTGCAAGGGCTATATCTACACATACAAACGCATATGCTAACGGCTTCCCTTCTCCCCAGTACTGCCCCAACACCTCCAAGCCCCTCCCCTCCCATCCAAGCCCCTCCTGTCTCCGTCAAGCCCCACCCTGAACTTAGCAGCTGCGCTAACCTCATGGCTCACTCTCATGGGTTTTGCAGCTCTCTCTCTCTCTCCACTTTCCTTCCCTGCTCTGCGTGCTGCGCTTAATTGAACCCCCTGCCGGTTGCCTGGTTTCTGTTTTAACTAGGCGCCCACACACTAATCACTGTAAATAACTACGTACAGGGACTTGGGTTTAGTTGTCTGCTACAAAATGAAATAAAAATGTAAAAAAAGAGGAGGATGGAAGCCCTCACTGAAGAAGGGGTGTGAAGTCAGGACTTTTTAATGCACATGCAAACATTAACGAGCTGTGAAAGTAACATGAGGAATGTTGTAGTGCTCAGGCAGCACGTTTTAGTGGCAAACGGCCATGTGGAGGGAGGCTATGGAAATGCTCACTTTTTCAATCATGTATGGGAACTTTACCACGTAGCATAACTGAAGGATCAAGTCCATTTCAGGGTCAGTGTTATTTTTATTGTGACTTTCTGACGTCGTTTGTGTCATTATTTTAAGATGCTAACACGAGAGCCTGTAATAACTGCGACTGTGAAGGAGAAATCAAATACGGTCGGGTTTCGGGCAAAATAACAAAGCTGTTCATTCTACATGAACACTAACTCTTGTATATCCAGTTTGTCCTGCTGATGTTATGGCAAGAAAGATGCTTTTCCTTGGCCGGCTTAGGTTTGGATTTGCAAGATTAATATGCTCATTAATAGTTGTGAAACACACTTGTGTAGACTGCAATTTTACATGAAGAAATTCTTAAGCTGACAGCAAATGTAATGCAAATGTCCAAATTAATTTGCTCCTTTGTAATAATAAAGAAATATTAGGCAGGTTCTGCACCTTACTCTTCATGCATCAGTGCTGCATTGTCTATCATTTAGTCATGTTTGGTGTGTTTGTGGTGCGCTTATTGGTCCATTTGCTGTCCTATTAAACTGTGAATCATACAAATTACTCTAAAGCTCCTAAGCCATTATCCTTAATCGTTCTTGTATGCTGTTTGTGAGGCATGTCAGGCTCTTACTGGTGGGGCTTCATTTGACTCCACCATTTTATTAATGTTAAAAACAGGGACCTAACAATAACTCAGCTTAGCAAGCACTCAACCTCCCCTCCCCCCTCCCCCAAAAAAAACAAAACCCACCATATAGTCCATTGAAGGCTCTTATGCATCTTTAAATAGCTGCCTCTCATCTGGACCATTAGGGAAGGGCACATTCAGAGGAAGCAGCCTGAGGTTGAGCCTGGGGTGAAAGCATTGGTTTGTGGCTACTCGGTGGGAACAGGAGCCCTCAGTTGGTGCTAGCTCAGAGCAAGGCTGCTTGGCCAGAGGACACGATCAGGAGTCACTCTGCATGACATCACTGTAATTCTGAGCAGCTCTCGCTGGACGCGTGGTCCAACATCCCGTCTGTGCTGGGAGCTCAGTGCCACTCTCACTTTTTAACCATTCACTTAGGTCTGCTGGTGGGATTTAAGAACAGAGAGGGCTGGTTTTCCTCATCTCTGGAAAATAAGATACTCTCCTAACCCCGCCCTCCCCCCCACCAACACCACCAAATCTGAATATTAATTACTGCAGTAAAGAGATCAACACATCCTTGCCGTCTCACTCTAATTCCTACTTAAAACTCTTGGGGTGTGTTAGCCGGCACAGAAATATCAGTGGTTTTCACCGGTGTGTTTTTTCCCATCCTGTATGTTTTAGTTGTGTGTTGATTATATGCACCGTTTAAACATTGTCAGTTCTGATGGTTTGTGATGAAATAAGAAGTCATTTACCTTTTATGCAAGAAGAGAGAAACACCAGGTTTGAAGCTTTATCCACTTCACAGAAATGATCCGGTGTCATGCATTCTGCATGTAATGTGCCACAACACAATCTTAACCTCTTGGTTCAGAAAAGGAATTTGGATCAAATTCTGTTTTAAAGTGTTTTGTTTTTTTTAATCTGTTGTATCACCAACTAAACCATTATTTTATTCTTGTAAGACACATCACATTTACATACCAGCATGGACATAATTAACATGAAAATCACATGGATGCCTCTGTGAAGAAAACAATCTAATGCAAAAACGATATGCATGCTCCTCTGAATTTGAGTACTTGCACAATCTGAGCTGACTCCCTTTAATCCAACATGCTTTTGACCGCCGTAGGCCTACAGTGCTTTGTTAAGTGGCTTGACGCTGTGGAAGACTGACTAGATGTAAAGCTTGTGTTACTGGAATGCATCAATTTTAGATCAGTGACTACAGGTAGTTTGTGGCATAGTACATGTTGCCATTCTAAACTAGAATTGTCATATGTAACATATGTATGTAAAGCAGAACAAACTGACTGTATAATTATTTTAAGATCAATAATAAAAAAATACAATAGTCTGAGTGGTCATTTTATTACATTTGAACTTTTTTTTTTTTTTTTACAAAGCATTAACATAAAAGTTCACTGCATAATCAACATTTTGTGAATCATTTTCATTCAAGAATCTGACTGGTGTACGTAGATGAGTAACACGTTCCGTAGAGCCTAATCAACTAATATGTAGAACGAATGTCAATAAGATGTTTACGACCATTCATAGCACACAATCCGTAAAACAACCGCTGTACACTATTGTTCAGTCTCTCCAACGATGGCCACACTGTTGACTGCAGCATTTATAGAAAGTGGTCATTGGCTCATCAGCAGATCTGGTCTGAATCTGCATGAAATAAGCCCTCGGGTGTTCACACTTTGGGCAAGGTTCTGCAGTTAAACAGATTAAAAACGGGTTATGGAGCTTCTTTAAAACAACAGTATACAGACAGTCACGGCCGAAATAACTGCGTTTCTGTTAATTCATAATTTGGCTAGCTAACTTACCTGCTGTGGAATCTACATTTTCCCAAGCAGCAGCGCCCCCAAGAACATCATCTACCTCTTTCAGTTTGGGGTACTTTCTGTTGTTAACCTAATAAAAAGGCGTATACTTAGAGACTATCTTCAAGTTAACTGAACAAAACCTCTATACACAAAATCAAAAGGCAGTGACAAACGTTAGCATATTATATTTCTAGCTAACTAAGATAGCTAACTCACCTTCCTCGTGATGTTGTGAACGTAGGGGCATGTGTTGCAAGCAAACCTGTAACATCTTTGACCCTCCTCTACGATCAACACATTTCCACACGTTGGGCAAAATAGCAGCATGTTTTATAAATGTGATATAGGATAGTGTCCCCCTAGTAAAAACAAAGAATTGTTTTCATTACGTTTGTTACATTTAGTTAACTATCAGCGATGTGACGAACGGAAGCTAACTTTGGAAAGTGTATCCGATTATTTGGGTTCGACAAGAAACAAAATAAGAGACTTAAAAGACGTGTATATAAATACGTTCATTTAAAATACAATTCAAAAGCATAAGTACACTTATATATTATAATATTTATAATATAATTTGTTTGAATCGTTCAACTGTCTTTTTTATAACTGTGTTTGTTTTGGGGAACCTGTTTACACTGCATGTAGTACTCTATCGGTTTAATAACAAAGGTACACACAACGACTTTCTTGGTCGTGTACGGTAAAAGTGTCATGGCGACAATATGTAACTAGCTACAGTACTAACTAACACGTTACCTAATGGAAGCTAACGGATAGTAACAGACATGTTAGTGGTTAGAACGTTTTTACAGTATAGTTATTAGGAGCTAGTTAACCTTCCAGCACTAAACTGATGCACCAAACCTTCAAAACTGCACCAACGTTAGCTGGCTAGCTAATCAGCTACCTTTAGGTAGAATAAGTACATTTGTAGCTTGGTAGTTAACCCAGCTGTGTGGAGCGCAAAATTGACTTGTGTTTTTCCCAACTACACATTCATCTGGTTATTTTTGGTTAGTTATATCTTTGGCAACGTTATATCTTTGTCGACTCTATACGCAACTAGCTACGTTTACCTTTAGAAATGGATACTGTTTTAAAGCATTTTGTCATGTTAAAATTAAAATGAATAAAAAAATACAGTAGGGGTGTTCAACTTCTCTTCCACAGATGACGGGGGCAAGGGCAAAAAAACAGAAAATCTGGTTTAGGGGATACTATCTAAAATGGAAGAGGAACTAAAGGTAGAGGAGAAACAAACAGAAAGTATGGATGAGAGTAAAGTTGAAGATGTTGAAGAAGCAAAACAGGAAGTAGAAGAAGAGGAAGACGAGGAGGCCTTGCCGCATTCAGAATTTTTGGATATATTTGAAGAAGGACTGGCTCTGATAGTACAAGACCCACTGCTATGTGATCTGCCAATCCAGGTGGGTGATCAAAGCAAGTTCCTCATACAGCACCCCACTACCACTCCCAGTCATAAAAAGAGTGAGAAAGAATACTTCAGGATTAGACTGACAAATTGGCAAGCTAAAGTACAGCCCCCCAAAATTACATTAAATACTCTAATCCATTGGTGTTATTTCTACTGTCTCTCCTATAGGTCACTTTGGAGGAGGTCAACTCTCAGGTGGCCCTGGAGTATGGGCAGGCCATGACTGTTCGTGTGTGTAAAGCTGATGGAGAGATCATGCGTGAGTCTAACTGGACTTGATTTAACTTCAGTAAAAAGGATTCAGGACCCAACTCGACCAAAAACCTTTGGGCTGTTGCACCTAAACCGGCAGTGAGATTTAAAGCAGTTGGCATGTTGTTCTTCATTGTTCTGTAGCCCAAGCCTGTTGTATTGTCTTAATGGACTTTCATTTTTTGCTTTGGCCATTTGCTTGTGTTGTAAGTGGTGGTCACACTACGGTGGAGATTGATTAGTGTTGAAAGGCACAGATGGGTTTTTTAAAAGCACGACTAGCACTGTTTAACGCATCTGCTATACGGTTAAGTGACTGAGCGGTGTTTGGCTTTTCTTCAGCCATCGTGGTTGTGCAGTCCGCCACTGTGCTCGATCTCAAAAAGGCCCTGCGTCGACACATGGAGCTCAAGCAGCAGCGAGAAGGAGGCATCAAACACATCAGCTGGTACTTCCCTTATCTGTTAACAGAAGTCTTTTAAATTCCTTTTAAAATGTTGTGTTAAAATATTTTTACAATGTTATCCAGAAGCCTATTTCTCTCTCTTAAGGAAGTATGTATGGCGAACCTTTCACTTGGTCTTTAATGGAGAAAGATTAGAGGATGACAAAAGGAAACTGAGAGAGTAAGCACAAACAAGGGCATTTCAGCATGACTCTAATGCTAAAACACTAAGCCATGTTTATATTCAAACTTTAAATTAGAAGTCTGTTCATTATTAGTTTGGTGCACTTGAATTTTTAGGATTTATTTTAATGTTGTAAAATTTGACTGTAGTGACTGTTCTAGAACATGCTGGCTGTTCTAGATCGTAGTGACTGATCTAGAACATGGTGGCTGATCTAGACCATAGTGAGTGATTTAGACTACTTTTAAAATGCAGTGGGGGCCCTGGCACAACATATATAACAGCCTGTTAATAGAGGAATACCTGGCCTGTTTTTAATCAGAATTTTGCATAGTATGTTTCATATATTTCTGTCATCAGCTATGGAATCCGGAACAGAGATGAAGTAACTTTCATGAAAAAATTGAGGAAGAAATGAAAAGGAGGCACTTCTAAGGGTTTGCATTTTATTACACATATAACCTGTAGTGAGAAGAACAGTCAGCTGTTTCATTTGCTCAGCCAAAGTCTAATTTTATTCCCAAGTCGGTTCTTGCAATATTCAAAACACGTTATATGAGAGGAACAGAGAGCTTTATTGTTTGCTTGTTTAGTTGTTATCTCATTTACATAAGGATGCAAATGTCAGCATTTACAAGGTGTGCTAGTCATTTGAGTGCATCCCCCTCAAGGGCAAAATAAACTAAATGCAATATTGAAAGTAAGGTTATATTGCTAACACAATGTCCTTTATCTGTCATTTCATTTTTTTTAATATTCCAATTTTTTTGTTTTTTAGATTCTATCTTTGGTGGTCAGCATCTGATGTGCAGAACATTGGATCTAAGGACTCTGTTATTCAACCATAAGTTTTGAATATTTTGATCTAGTTCCTGGTGCTGTGACATGGAAGTTTATTGTACCACATTTCCTGACTAAACACTTGCTGTGACTCCTGCGACACAGACTATAGCAAATATAAAGATCTTTGAACTGTATTTTTTTTATTTCTCTTTTGGTGTTATTTTAACTTAAATCTAATTTTCTTTTCTTTGGGACTATGTACTGAATAATTGTATTGCTCAATACATTTTAAGAATTGGAAGTTGAGTATTTTTATTTGTATATATCTTTTGTTTACATTGTTTTACTGTTTTCCAATAAACTTCTTAAGTGGTGATGTAATTAAGTAGTCAAGTTATAATGTCTGTGGTAAAAGTGAAAGTTGATCCTCAAGGTTAGGCAGGAGCAGGAGAAGTTTCAGGGCTTGGAGCCCTTGGTGGTCAGCATGCCTGAGCATCAGCTGGAGATGGTCTCGGCGGAGATGCAGAAGATGATGTTCCGCAGAGATTATCTCATGAACAGGCTCCATCTATTGAATATGCTAAAGGAATTCGGACAGAAAGGTGACCTCCAAGAAGGTTAGTACGGCAAGACTGGCAATTCCATTAATTTACTGAATCGTCGTAACAATCCAAATGTAGCTGGAGAACTGTAGCATGTGTCTAAACTGGTCTCGTTGCCTGTAGTTGCTGAAAAAGAAAAAGAAAGCATTCAGGAGGAACTTGAGCAACTTTCAGAAAAGAAGAGACAGCTGCAACAAAGGCTGGATACACCCGGGTTAAAACATTTCAGAGGTATTGTTCAAGATACACCTGAGTTAAAACATCTCAAAGGTAATGTTCAATGCTGGATGTTTGCCATCTACTCTGATTTAACATGTAAAAAATTTACAGAATTTTGCACATTGCAATGTAGTACAGCATCTTTTCAAATGGTTTTATAGGTGATACTTTCACTCCAGTAATGATAGATGGATCTGCCACATCATCTTGTGATGCTGAAATATTTTTTGTGGAACCACCACCCTATCCAGGTTAGAATGCTTGATATTTTATTATATCTATCTATCTATCTGTCTATCTGTCTATCTGTCTATATGTTCAATATCTCAGTAATGTATCAATGTCTAAGGTAAAGTTTTACTATATATATATATATATACATCTATTACGTAGTAAACATCTATTTCATGCTATACGTCTATTTCGTAGTATACATCTATTACTATACGTGTGTTTCATACTCTACTTTAAGTTTTGTTACCAGCATTGTTCAGTTCTGGTGTCAAGTCACCAAGTGTCGAGCTGAACTAGTTATGTATAAAAGTACTCTCCCCACTTCTCATGTGAACTTTGTTTTTGCCTTTGTTAGGATGTCATAATGTCAGGGTGTGTATGTCCATTTAGAGGGAATTGTGTGTTGATTTTATGAGGTTTTTCCATATGGACTAAAGGTTTGAAAAAAGAATGGAAACTGTTCCCTGAGGGGACATTTAATCTTTATATATATACAGTTATATTAAAAAGGAGGAAACCCAGAGTCTGGTGACGTCCAGGAGTTCAAGACTTCAGGCAGTCGTTGCCAACAAAGGGTTTTCAACCAAATATTAGAAATGAACATTTTATTTACAATTATTTAATTTGTCCAATTACTTTTGAACCCCTGAAATGAAGGGATTGTGTTTAAAAATGCTTTAGTTCCTCACATTTTTATGCAGTCATTTTGTTGAACCCAATGAATTAAAGCTGTAAGTCTGAACTTCAACGGCATTTGAATTATTTTGTTCAAAATTCTTTCTGATAATGTACAGAAAAAAAATAGAAAAATGTTGTCTCTGTCCAGATATTTATGGACTAACTGTATATATCCGTTTCGGTCAGACATCCTTCATAAGCTGTGCAAGCAAAGTGCTTCTGAATTTGAAGGAAGAGGAACATTCTAAATATTTTTTTAAATATTAGAAAAGGTAAATTAGAAAAGTAAATTAGTAAAGTAAGTAAAGTAAAGTAAAAGTAAATTAGAAATAGTAAATTAGAAAAGGTAAAAGGTAAACTGCAATTTCCCCCTCGGGGATTAATAAAGTATTATGATTCTGATTCTGATTCTGAAAATTATAGCATTCATTCCATGGGGTTCTAAAATTTCAAGAGTGTAGATCAGTTCTTTTTCTTTTTAGTTTTCAGATGCTATTGCTGCCATAGCAACAACTGGCAAAGCAAACAGATAAATCATTAACATGTCGTTGCCTTTGTTGGCAACGACTGCACTTTGTAAGTCGCTCTGGATAAGAGCGTCTGCCAAATGCCATAAATGTAAATGTAAATTAATGCATTGTCCATTTGTATTAAAATGCATTGCCACTAGAAAGGACAAATCCTTAATTATGATAGTCCGAAGGTTCTTGGTTTCGATCACTCCAGTGCATCTGAGGGTAGGTTGTCTGCTGGAAGGTGAACTCCATCCCTGTCTCAAGTCTCTTTGCAAACTGGAATTTTCTCCTAGCATTGAGCTTTTTTTTAAATTGGATCCATCTTTATCCTGACCAGTTTCCAAATTCCTGCTCGTCAAAAACCACCTCACAATGTGAAGGTTCCACCACTGTGGTTTCCTGGTGAATGGGTGGTGAGGGTGGTGATAGGGTGGTGGTTTCCACTAAGTGTGATGCTTTACGCCTGCCCTTTTCCAACCCTAACTGGAGTTAATTTGTGTACAACCCTGACGTATATTCCTTGTTATAACCATTTAAGTTCTAAGTTAAGTTTACTGCTACCAAATATCTAGGAGAAAGAATACTTAAGCTAGGCACTGTGTAATGAAAGAATGTTCTTTAGACTTTACACAGTATGTCTATCTGATTTAGCTCCGCAGGTGATTCTGGATGTTACGAAACTACCCCCATACCCTTCTCCAACACGATGTCCTTACTGCGAACAGTTTGTTACCACAGAGCTGATCACCAGTACTGGGAACACAGCCTGGCTGGTGTGTCTTGTATGTGCGTTCCTTGGGTGAGTTTCACTTAAATGTTAAATGGCAGAACAAACACAATATAGTGCAAATAACACAAAGGTCGTAGGTTCTATTCCCAGGGAGCATAGATTCTGTCAGAGACAAATGACCACTATTGTTCTCCTGATTAGCAGTCAAAACATTTATCACGAACCAGTGAGTCGTTGCTATTTTATTGACTTTATTCAACCTCAGGGCATGTAAGGGCTGTTCCTGTGTCTGTGTGAGCACTGAGACACAGCAAGCATGTGGTTATACAGGGCTATGCTTGTGTAGTTATAAAGGGCTATGCCTGTATGGTTATAATGCATGTGATTATAAAGAACTATGCCTGTGTGGTTATAAAGCATGTGGTTATAAAGGGCTATGCCTGTGTGGTTATAAAGCATGTGGTTATAAAGGACTATGTGTGTGTGGTTATAAAGTGCTATGCCTGTGTTGTGTCTCCTTTATGACCCCTCGTACAGATGCGTTGCGGGCTGCTGCCTCATCCCCTTCTGCATAAAGAACTATAAAGATGTTGTGCACAAATGTCCCAAGTGCCGTAGTTGTATCCAAACCTGCACCAAGCTCTGAGTGAGGCGCACACTGCCCACGAGTCACACTCTCCAGCCGCCCGAGTCTGAAGTGGGACCTTCAGAGGACTCGAGCAAAACACCACCTTGGTTAAGAGCTCCACCGCTGTATATGAAAAAAAGCAAAGTAGGCTCGAGACAGATGTCTAATGTTTTAGAAGAAGCTTGTAGAGCTATGTAGATAGTATTGGTGTTGCTGGGGTAACACTCCTAAAACCTTCCCAAGGGAACAAACGTGGTCTGTTGAATTTTCAAGTACACAATCATTTTAATAGCGCAAAAGACTGTATATACAAGAAACAAATGTACAAAAACATAATTTAATAGCTGCATATGTTCCAATGTTACAAAATGAATATTAAAGAAATATTTACACTGTGCAAAAAGATGTATTACAATCTAAAAAGTCAAATTCTGCCAAGGGTTAATCAGCTGTTATTGAATGTTAATCAGCTGTTATTGAATGTTAATTAACTGTTATTGAATGTTAATTAACTGTTACTGAATGTTAACTGTTATTGAATAGTTGCCTGTTTTCCAGCATGTATTCATTTTTTTTTTTTTTTTGCACAATAAGAAGAGAAAGTTTTGAAAGACCAGGGTGTGTAGTAACTTCTAACAGCACACACCAACTGCCTTGTTTTAAACTTGTAATTCTATTGCAGAAAGTATAAGATCATCATAGGGGATATTGGGGGGGGGGGGGGTCAATAATATTTGTATGTAAATGTCATATAAAGGAGAATGTGTTCACTGTTTAACTGTTTAACCTTGAAATACCTCAGCTTTCCAGTCTTCTAGTTTATCCCAACTGCAAGGAATTTTGAATCCACTCTGCCAAAACAAAATGTGTATAAAAGTTTGTTCACGAGGTTTTGGATTATCTGCCGGCTCTTGTGTGGCCTCGTTCTGAACATGTTCAGTGATTAATGTGCCATGCTGTTTCTGTACCCATCCTGACTAAGAAAAGGACAGTTGGAAGAACCTCGATGTAAACGTGAGGTGGCTGTGTCTCAGAGGGGTGATGGGCTACGTGCTCCCAACAAAACAACCTTAATTTCCAACAGCCTGAATAAAGGAGAATGTGTTCACCTTTGAGAAGAGTGTTGTCTGTTGGAAAAGGGAACTACAGGAATTTTTTTTTTTGAAGAACAAAAAACAAATATGTAATCTGTTCATTCCCTCTTTGGTAGAAGGCTGAAATACATCTAATTCATTCAGTACATTACATTATATAACACAAGTTTGAATGTGTTCTAAAATAATAAGTGAACAGAGCTTCAGTAAGTGTATTCTAGAGGTGGGTAAAGTGCTGTGTTTTGGCACCACTTGAAAGCCAGCTTTCAATAATAATACAGTGGTATTTTTAGATAACAGATTATGGTCAACACACTACCAGTCAGCCCAGCTTCCAAACCAAAGGTAACTCAGTAATTATGCTGTACCTAAAACAAACTTCACCCTAGCTCATTTGACTGTCCGTTTGCAGTGTTACCAGCAGGTGGTGCTCTATTTTCACATTTCCAAAAAAATTATTTTTTTGTATATGTAAAACAAATCCAACATAACTAGTTATTAAAAGAGAACGACTACTAAATACCATTATATAGTCTGAATTACAGATAATCTTACATTTCATTTAATGTTTAAGATCTTTGTAAATCAGAGGAAACCTTAGTGACGTTAAGCAGCCAGACGCACTGTGATAGGCAGCCCAAGATCTCAGGCCTCACTTGTCAGAAATGTTACAAATATTCAACTGTTGTTCCCAAAACTGCTAGTGCAGTAATTTACACTGGTCCATGATGCCTGGTGAAACTGGGCACCCTTTAGCCAGAGCTCCAGATAAAATAACACAAATACTGTTTTAGCTGATCAGTTATGGCTCTCTGTAGCCACACACGATCACACAAGCAGGTTCTTGACTACTCCATACGGTGACCCCCTGGGGTCAGGAACGAGAACAGGAATTGTTCTCTCACTAGCACTGCTTTGAGTGGTTACGAACCAGCCTACGGTAATCACAGCGAAATATAAACAAACAAAAACAACTGAAGATGATATTCAGTGCTTTGGCACAGTAACACCTTGCACACCTTGGCAGTTCCACACCCCTGAGGAGCACACAGCGTATTCTTTGTATAAATGTACTTGTACTGATCACAGTACAAATATTAAAACTAGGGATTTTTTTTAACATGATTACAACAAAGGCACAATAAATCACGTCATTTACACCTAATCTCATTTCCGCGACCCTCCTTATAACAGAACATTACAGAATGTATCAAAGGAAATGTGTTAAGCCATAATTCTAAAACAATTCTGTAAGGTAATTTTTCAATAACTGCACAACAGCTGTCAAAGCGAAGTGAGTCTGAAGCATAAAACTGCCTTGAAAATATCAGAAAATAATTTACAAAAATGTCAGACATTCTTTCTGTCTTGAGACATACTCGATAATGCAGTAGCTCAAGAAGATATCAGGTCCATATGAAAAGAGCAGGTGGAGCCCTGCTGAGGACCAGTTTCTACCATGTGCCCTGCACCGGTTTTTGGGGTCTCCAGAGCTCAGTGCTCATCAGGTTCAGGTCAACCTTACTCCTACGGCAGAGCTCTCCTGTGGTTCTCCAGGATGTATGCAGTCCAGGCCCGTCTTCTGAATAGCAGTTCAGCCTGCCACCTTCTTCAGTCCCAGTGCAGATCTCGTGAGTCCAAGAAGTCGGAGGAGAAGACGCCTGCGATGGCGGAGATGCCCGTGGGCCCAGGCCCGGTCAGGTCCAGCCAGTCCATGTGTTCCAGGCCGGCGTCGTGCAGGTGAAGGGGTGGCGGCGAGGGCGAGAAGCCCAGCTCGCCCGTGTCCATGGAGGACGGGGGCCGCTCCAGCAGCTGGCCTTGCAGCTCATCCATGAGACGGAGGGAGTGGCGATGTCCGTCGGCTGGGAGCGAGCCCTCCAGCAGGACCTCCAGCTGCCGCTCTGTGGCCAGTGCCACCAGGCTGGGCGGAGGCTCGGGTGCGGGGCCGGGGGCCACGTGGACCTGGGCGGGAGGCCGTGAGAGCGCGGTGTTGACGGGGAGAGTGGTCACACTAGCCGTCACTGCCAGTGGAGAGTCCAGGCACAGGGGATCATGCTGGATCAGGGGGGAGATTTCTGGGACAGACAGGAAGATGCGATGTTCATTTTTTTGGTCTAAAAAAGGTTGAACAAATCTTTTCAAATGAACAAATTTTTCTCACCACCACTCTCAATTAAGACGTCAAACAGGTCATCCATGTGCTGACTAGTTGCCGTAGGAACCTTGGAGAAATAAGATGACAATCATCTTAGATCTTAAGATGATTTAAGAGCCTTGTTGTCCTGAATGCTGGTGTACTGGAGCTCTAAAAAGCCCATGGTGTTACCTGCAGGGCAGCCTGAAGAGCTCTGGTCTGTTTGACGGCCTCCTCGTAGCGAGGAGGATCTTTGCTCTTGGGGCTGTGGTGGTTAGTGAATGGAGAAGGCGGGAGGATGTATGCGGGTGGGCAAGGAGAAGGACACTGATGGAGGAGCAACAGGACTGATTAAGCAAACATTGTGGGAAGGGGAACCTTTAACCAGATCAACACAACAGCTGATGTTAAGTTCATGAGCACAACAGCGGTACACTAACATAGAGTAGAATCCCTGCAAGCATCTGCCATTACTCCCACAACCCACTGGTTACTAGTAAGAACCTCTAAACTCTGGGCCTTTATGTGTATGAGGAGTAGTGTGCGTTTATAAATTTATATTCTTATCAATGTAGGTATATAGCCTTGGCAAACAAATCCCAGAGCACATACAACAAAAAGCACATACAACCTTAGACCTTGTAAATGCAATCTGTCTTACTTTAGTGGTGAGTCCGTTAGGAGCACTGGGCCTGGGGGAGACCCTGGGGGAGCAGGAATCTGGGGAGCCCGTGAGGAAACACGGTGCCACGTCTGCCATGGGCTGGTCCTGCTTCTGCCCCAGCTGGTACACTGAGCTTGTGTTGGTGCACAGTGCCATCATCTGTGGACAAAAGCACAGAAGTGAGGTTTGCTGGGACAAAGACTGTGTGTGTGTGTGTGTGTTTGTGTGTGTGTGTCTGACTGCAAAAATGTGACTGCCATCTATTTATCACTCAGGCCCTGCTCTCGGGTTGGGCCTCCGTCCTGTTAGGAGAGGAATCGATGGAGGTGGGAAGTGAGGAGCTGAAGGAGGAGAACAGCTTTCCAGCTTAGCTACCAAGCCAAACCATGGAGGAATGAGGCCGCACCTTGGGGAAAGCACGCTGAAGCGGATTTATGAAGTGTGGTGGAAATTTTGTGGAAGAGGAAAGACTGGAAAAATAAAACTACACTGAAGACCCGTTTACATTTGTGATTTACTAAAATGCATCACGGTCTCCTGATTCCAGGAAACATAAATGTCAAAGGCTTATGCACTAGAAAAAAAACTCCAAACAAACAACCCCCCCAAAAACCCGAGTGTCCAGTGTGTGTGGAAGTGTGGTGAGGGAGGGATGGGTTGTGGTGGGCTCCTGCAGCTCACCTGAGGAGCAGCTGGCACCTGATGAAGGTGCTGCTGAAACACTGCACTCTCCGATTTCAGCATGACAGGAGTCTGCACGCCATCCTGGGTCGGGCTGGACGCTGTGTTGTGCAGAGCCGGTTCCGCCTGAACAGAAATGAAGCACTTAGGAGGTGGAGCGCTGAAATGTACGGGACAAACTATCGTGAACATCTCATGAGGTGTACAGTGCACAGGGCTGCAGGTGCCTACTGACATGTGTGCTTGCTGTGTGCACGGCGCTGCCGAGACGGGTCTGGCACGGTTGAGGCTTGAGCACCGTTTGGGGCTGCCCCAGTGCTGCCTGCTGACAAGGACCCACGAAAAGCTGCTGTGCCAGGGCCTGGGGCACCTCTTTCTGCAGTTCCACCGTGGCCGCCCCTAGAAGGCCGCGAGTGGAACTGCAGCCTGGCGAGGCATCCCGCTCCTCTTTGATTGTAGCTGTGGTGACGGGATCTGCATGCTGCGACGCTCCATGCTGGCTCCTCTTCTCCACCTCCAGCTGCCTCTTCAGTTGCTCCACCAGACGCTGCTCCTGCTCAAGTTTACGCATGAGCTCCTTGATCTGACGCTCCTTCTCGTGGAGACGCTGGTCCCTCTCAGACACCTCGGCTTCCGCTGCCTCCTCTGCCTTCGGTGGGAGCTTCCCGGTCCCTGGCGCCTCCTCCGTAGGTGTGCCGGACACCTCTGCCCTTACGGGAGAGCCTGGGGGACTCGTACTCATGTGTTCGGCCTGCTGACTGGCCGCCGGAGTGCTTGGGTCTACGGCAGGAGCTTGCTGGCCGACGGAGACGGGGAGGCTCTCCTGGAGGGGTTTGAGCCTCTCTATGAGGTCTGTTTTGGTGCCAGACACGGGAAGGCCACGAAGTTTCAGCTCCACTTTCAGTTCGGCCACCTGGCACACGTTATTAAAGATGCAGCATTAGCAAAACCGCTAACTTTACTAGTAATTAATTGCCATTTAATTATTGCTACTATAAATAACATCATACTATTCATTATTAGCCATATTAACATTATTATAAACTTTCAAGTGTTTGATTTGTTCATTTCTGAGTACAGGAGACACAGGAGAATATTGCCTGTAAGTGAGCTCGTGTGTGAATCATGTAGACAGCTCGTTATGTTAATGTTCGTACCTTCATCTCATCCAGGTTGGCAGGCAGTTGGCCAGACCTGCGGCTGCTGCTGTGGTTGGGCCGCGTGGGGGTGGTGGAGGGCAGAGACCCTACGACAGGAGGGTGGAGGACATCCGCCCCAGGCCTGCCGTACACACAGGACAGGGGATGGGGGAAGCTGCAGTTAAAGGGGGACTTCCTGGATCCTTGTCATTCACACTCAACAAGCTGCGTCCCTGACAATAGCTGCAGAAGGTGCTTGGAGCAAACAGGAGGCTGTGTGCGGAAGAATGTGAGACTGACTGCTGAATCCGTAGCGTTCAGAAGTCATAAATCAAACTTTGCTGTGTTTGCATTCTGCTTGGCATTACGCAAGAACTGTCGCTGAATGAACTGATCTCTTACCGAGGTCCTTAATCCAGGCATCAGAGCCGACATACCTCGACAGTGAGCACCGTGCTCCAGCTGACAGCAAAGAGAATGGAAAAACTACCTCTGTTACCATTGGACGAATCAGTGACAGCTAGCATGAGACACTTAGCATTAGCGACGGTTTGTACTCAAAAACTCCTCGTGTGTTCCATAGTTGGCAAAATAAAGTGATTCTGGTTCTGAAATGAGATTATGCTAAATGAATAAGCTACATCTGACCACCGTTAGCCTCCTTCTGACCGCCGTTAGCCTCCATCTGCATTTCTGTCTGAAGCGTTCCTCTAAGCTATCTCCCAAAGTTCACTCAAAGATGTGAGAAGACACTGCGGCAGCACAGGGCCTCACTGCTGGAGCAGGAGCGGGATCAGGAGTGGGAGTGTACCTGCAGGGGGCTGGTAAGATGGCCTGGTAGCTATGCTGCTGCTGGCTGAGGATCTGGAGGTGCAGGAAGTGCTGCTGCTGGTGGAGCAGGCGGGCGTAGGCCGAGTCCATCCGCGCCTCGCTGGGCTCCTGCTTCTGGTCTGGCGGGACGTACTGGTGGTACTTGAGCTTCCGCACCCTGGGTTTGGTCTCCTTGTTCTTTTTACTACGACTTTTCTCGCCATTTGGTTTGGGCTGGGTTTGCTGGGACAGAAGGGCAGAGGGAGACGGAGGGAGAGGGAAGGGGAGAGAGAGGGAGAGAGAGAGAGAGGGAGAGAGAGAGGAAGAGAGAGAGAGAGAGAGGGAAGGGGAGAGAGAGGGAAGGGGAGAGAGAGAGGGAAGGGGAGGGCAGGACAGGTTTAAGTCAGGGAGCACACTAGCCAACACACACCTGGAATCACACGATTAATCACGGTTGCCTGGCCGTCATCACCAACACTGCAGCCCGTGACTGAGGGATTTGTGGGAAAACCCTCCACTAGTGAATAGGTGAGCCACGACTCAAATGACAGGATGGGGAAACAGGATGTACGAAGAGGGACACGACCCTTATTGTTTCAAAACGCTCAACTACAGGATACATATGAAAAGCCCGTGAGGGAGGCAACTGAAAGGCACCAAGCTTTAATTACGTAATTTCTGGCATTGGCAAGCACAGAGGCTCGTGTTCACCCTTCGTCCTGGACGGAGGGACAGCTCTCAGCACGAATACTGGGACTATGAAGCTGAGGGATTGTATTAAGATGAATGTTATTGCCTCCTTGGTTCATGGACCTACGCTTTCATCAGCTCTCCACCGCAGTTCAAGGGCACTTCACTTAACCTCTAGTCGAAGACGGGAGGCATCTGCTGTTGCCGTCGTCCCTGGATTGGCTGAGATCTCTTAGGCTTTGATTTGGCCTAAAGGTGCCTCTGAGAGGGGTGCAATCTCACTGTCAGTCAGTCAGAATCACTGACTCCCAACTCCTGGATCTGGCTGTTCCTATTATGACAGAGTGTTTAGTATCCGTGGGCTCTGCTCCTGCATCCTGCTACTGTTTGTGTTTTTAGAGCTGTACACAGGGATTAGATCAGGTCAGATCAAAGGAGTGCAGTCAGAGACCATCTGTGTGGAGACACCCGTCACTGGCTAACAGCAAAAGAGGGAAGTGCTAAACGCTCAACATAGTGGGCGGGTCAACGCGCATCCTGCCTGCAGGAAAGGGTTCCAGTCACCTTATCGCTAAAGGAGTAAGCGAAACTAGGGTTTGTCATATTCAAACATTTGGTTTCATCAAACCTCTTATGTTAATTGAGGAAAAGGAGATTGAGTAGATGTTTTTCTTCCATTCTTTTCAGCTTGTGCCAGTGATTTGAAATATGTATATGAAATGATATTTTAGCTACAAGTTTCGGGTAATTAGGACTCTCCTCAATCAGAGATACAGGAGACTGATCTTGATTAAATAACGGCTCAGAGGCGCTGCCAGCATGGCCACTGTGTGCACAGACTCACCAGTGAACAGATTCTGAACAGATTCAAATATTTGTATAATGCATATGAGCAGAACAAACAGTTTCTGACAAAAGCTAAAATCAAAATGATTTCAGACAAAAAACTAAACAGTTGCAGACAAAAAAACAAAATGGTTTCAGACAAAACAGAGTGGATTGTATGAGTAGCAAATGCACAAGTTGGGTTTTCCAAAAAGGTGTTCTGGTGAATTTTTCCATCCCAGCTTATCTGTTACAAAGGTCACTGACTCTTGAAAACTTACAGAGCAGAAGTGATTAAGGGTTATTTCACAGAGTAGACAATTATTTTATTTGCCCATTTATCATTTACTCACAGCTGACAAAGAGGCCTCCTATGAACATTTGGACAGAACAATATTATCAGGAAATTACATCATCCCAGCGTACTTCTCACCTTCACGAGAGCAGGGCCAGGTTTGGTTGGGACAGAGAGAGCGGATGGCCTTGGAACTGCAGTGAACCGCGAGTGGGTCTGATCTGATGTCTGACTCTGGGATGTAGGTGGACAGAGCAGAGATAAAGACAGACAGAAACCACATGGCCAGGACTCTTCAAACCCAAGGGAGGGGAATCCAACCCAGAACACAGGCTGGACAGGAGCCAGATTCACAGCAGTGATGCATCCACTGGTGAGGGCTCAAGAGAAGAAGAGCATGCATCAAAACTCTGTTGGTTCAAGTTATTTTTTTTGCTTTTCAAATGAAGAGTTGGATGGCCAGGCTGTAGCTCATCTTTAATCAGCAGTCAATGCTTGAAATACTCAACAGATGCTGTGTTTCAATATAATTAAGCATAGTGTTATTTATAACACGTTTCAGATGCGTTTTTAAGCAGTGCTCTTTGTTGTAAAATGTATCATGTGCATCCAGCTGTAGACCACTACAAACAGTCCAGCTCAGGATTCACAGCTGGGAGAGTGTTTGTGCAGATCACCTGAGAACAGGAGCTGGGGCTCAGAGAAGCAGATGGCTCAGGTGGCTTGGCTTCTCTTGGAGATGGGACTGAACCCTGAGAGTCCTGACTTCCTGGGTTCTCCGGAGACAGGGCTTCACTGCTGTCCTCATCAAAGTTATACACGTCCAGAGTCTTCTGTGAGTTCACCTCTTCTGTAAAGCACAAAGCCATATTCAATACATCTGTTATATCATCACATCTGGTGATGAATATAACCTCATTTTCAAAGCAGCCTTCACAGCTATTGCATTGTTCTATTATAAGACCCTTTACCAATGATGGCCTCCTTAACGCTAGAGTCTACAGGTAGGATGTTCTTCTGTACCAGCTCCAGCGGACCAGGCCTCTGGGAGATCTTCTCATTGAGGTCATTGGCCAGCCGTGCCCTCTTCAATTTCATCTGTGTGGCCTGCAGAGAGGGTTCTGCCTGGGTCTCTGAAACACAACCGTGAGTGCATGAACACTCAATAGTGAAAAATGATTTCCAAACAGTTCATATACATAACTGCTCTTATGCACAAATAAAAGTCTTTTTGTGGATTGTTTGTGAAGTTTCCATGGTTTTATCAAACAACATGCTATTTCATCTATTACATGTCTACTGGGTTCTGAGAAAGTTCTTTATCTGTAAAAAATCATGTGTAACATGTCTTTATCGTTAACAAATCATGTGTAAAAGTTGTTTATCGTTAACAAATCACGTATAAAAGTTATTTGTCTGTATAACAAATCACAGTGAGAAGATGAGAGGTGTGGTTACCTTCGAGGATGTGCATACGAACAAGTTCAGCACGCTCAGGTCTGCTACGAATCTTGTGTTTGAGGAAGTTCTCAGTCTGTCCATAGTGAAGTTGCAAGAACATCAGAACGTAAGTGATCAAAATACCTTGAGGACATCAGAATTATGAACAAGCTGCAGACTTCCACCATGAACAAGGCAGCAGCAATCATGTATCAACTTCTACAACCCTAACTGGTGGTTAAGTTGCTATCTGTGACAGTCTCACCCTGGCTCTCTCCAAGCTTCGGATCTGCTCATGAAACACAGCTGGAGTCTTCAATGCTGGAAGGGGAAATGTACAGAAAATCATGATACATACTCTCTTTTTGCTAGTATGTAAGACCTCCATGCTTAAGACTGAAATGTGGTTTATATACTCTAATGGTAACTTTGTTTAAAAGAGTTCACAGTAGGTGCACACAATCTTCACTAGAAATAACAAATTTTATGAACAAATATCCCCCATTGTTCTCCGTTTATGAGAACAATGTCCTTAAATTCAGTCTTTAAACTTAAATTGATTTTATCTGCCTAAGTGAAGCTACTTCAAAGAGCTCACACACTGTGCAGATGAAAGACTTTCCCTTCCCTCTAGCTGATGACTCGATTTCTACAAAAGCATTTGCTTCTAGGATGAACAGGAAGTGACATTTTTAACCACTCATGACAGAGAAGCCTTTGACTTGGGTCACTCCACCTTTTTGCTGATTCTGAATTAGTCATTGCAATAACCCAACCACCACATTTCAGACAGTCTATTCTGGTGTGGGAACAGATCACTCACTAGCTGTGCAGAGCCAGATGTGACCCCACAACAAGAACACATTTAAGGAAGCAACCATGAGTGCATCTGTCTCGAATGTAAACGGAGAAATGCACTTACTAGAATGAGAATGAACCGAAACTTCTAATGAACTCCTAATGAAGGTGGAGTTTAAATTAGAAATGAGGATTTAAGAACTCTACTGGCTACAACTGATTCGTTCATCGAACATGCATCTAGCAGAAATGAACTGAGCAGTATTTTTGCATTTTTAGGACATAACATACTTTAATAAAGCCTTTTGCTAAAGTTTGGTAGCTAACAGGTTATTTTGTTTGTGCTGTGGTTTATACTCTGGGCATTCAAAGGGCAGGCAGGGACTGAACCTGGAGGTGGGGGGAGTCCGAGAGGGAAAAAGCACACAAACATGACTGGAGGACAGTGATCGAGGCACAGGGAAAACCTGCTGGGTTTGATTAATATTCCGTGTGAGCGCTAGATCTGGCTGCAAAACAGGGGTTCTGAGGTAACACTGCTTTCGGATCGATCCCTAGTTTACTCCAGCTAGGCAGGAGCGTGATGGCTGACGACCACTGGTCTGACAGCAGTGTGAGCTGCAGGCAAGCCAGTCAGACATCAGTTTCACCTCTGTCATCTCTGCTCTGTTATCAGCACGTATCCTCCACAGACACATTCTTTTATTAGAACGGCCACTCTCACTGGCACTCGTGACACAATCTATCCGCCATGGGACACAGTAAGAGAAATCTGGGGCTTGTGGGTAACATGCTCTACTTTATACCTAGCAGACACGTGCATGGTTTGACTATGATAACATGTGTATGCAAAATCACTGATAACAGATCATCAGCAGCTAAGACCATGCAAGACTGCAGAAGGGTTACAAACACAAACAGGCCGGCTCTCATCTCCCCTTCAGAGGATGAGTTTGGGTGGGATTAGTGATCTGCTGAATCATGACTGCGCGGGGTAAGTACTCACGTGGCATGATGCCCTGGTCCACAAGCTGCTGCCGCGTTCTCCGCTGCTGGAGTCTAAGCTGCAGGACTGTGAGAACAGAAGAAACGGCACAGTCAACAGACACACAACTAAACCCTCTTCCTTCACCCCATGCGGTTTGAGTGAGCCCTCAGTTTCACAGGTTGAGGATTTCTGTAAAGTGGCACCATAAGCCAGACACATTAAGTGCACCTAATAACCTACCGTAGCCAAAACTAGAAAAACAGATCATTCATCTTTTTAAAAAAACATCTTTAATACATGATGCACAAACCCACAGCCAAAATTATTCACCCTTCTTTTATATTTGCTTTTACAAGATTACTTTTATTCCAAAGTTATGAAAGAATCTGTCAAGGGATGGAGATTGGAAGACTGACCTCAAAGTGCATGTGTAACGAACATGTGATACTGTTACAGAGAGACCAGCGGGAGCGAGAGAGAGGCTTTCTGAGTGTGTTAGCGGAGAAAAGAAGACAAAAAAAGATTCCGGCGGCCCCATTAGCTGCTTCACATGACGTCAGCATTGTGCGGGCTGGACAGTGTTCCCTCAGCGCACGCTGCCCAGTCAAAAACAAACCAAGTAGAGTTTCTGCCATGGGTGGCTATGCTCGGATCCATTGAGCTTGTGGAAGATCAAAAAGTGGATGAAGGTTCAGACATAGGAGTGAACTGGTGAAAATCAGCAGTGCCCATAAATCCCAGGCTAGCGTTTGGAGCAACTTTCCCTCTTACACATTTCTAAACATGCTAGCTTACAAGCGTTTTCTTAGCATGCAACACTGCTCCTCTGTAAAACATTTGGAGAGGAAAGGGCCCAGTAACAAGGCTCTTTTACACCCTCATGTGCCCATGGCGAATCCGGACAATGGTCTCTGGAGAGAGGGGTCGGCAGACTTCAGCCCGCTCCGCTCCCAGGGGACCTCGCGCTCTGTCTGCACATACAGAGTTCTGACTCACTCTGGTGAAAAATAAACCCGGCCACTGTGAGAACCAGGCCTGGGAAGGAGCAGAGGCCGTGCTGGTGTTTGGGGAGGGGCTGGGCTGGGAGCCCCGTGCCAGCGTTTTCCATGCCACCCCTGTGCCAGGCGCGGATGTGGGCCCACCGAGAAAGCAAGGCAGGCTGAGTCTGGTGGGTCACAGTAATGCTGTTAAAAATCCATCTCAGCACTGCAAATGTATTTACAACAAATTTAAAAGATATCGACTTCTGGAAGTGCAGTCGGTATCATTTTATGATATGTCACGGTTATCAGAGAAGCACTGCGGGAATGCGTCCTGCCTGGGGCAACGCGCCCTGCCTGGGGCAATGCGCCCAACCTGTGGGCTTCCTCACGTGTGCCAGGCCTGATTTCCATTCTTTCACGTGAACCCTGGCTGACCTGCATATGGCGTAAACCAGGTCTGCCGTGCTCTCCCACTCTACGATAACGTAAAGCTATTCAGTCCCTGCCCAGCTATTTGATCCACGCCCAGTTCTTCTTAACTGGATTGCTCACAGGACGCTGGAACACTGGATGTCGCACATAAACAAAACTGACAGGATTTGTTATGGCTACTGAGACATTACACTCTGACAAAACTCAGTGTTTAAGAAACAGATTGACACTACACTGAACTGTGTTGACATTACTTCTACTGAATTAATCCCCACTCTCCTGCTCTTGACATTACTGTATCTAAACGCTCACAGAAAAAACAGGGTTAACATACATTGTGCAGAGACTGGAGAGCAATTTATGTGGTCGAATAACTGAATAAATGCATATACACTTTGGATGATATATAGTATCAGCATCCCACAAAGCGAGCGACCATACGTTAACGTTACACATGCTTCGCTCCACATATCAGAAGAGCAGACCTTAAAGATTTTATGTTATGCAAAGAAATAGCGGGTCAGTGGAAAAACTCCGCAAGAGCTCGTGAAAAAGACAAATACCACAAAGTGGGATAAGAAAAAAAAACTGTAATTCATCAAAACGCGAGATGAGCTAAAGTAAACATTCACACGATAGATGAGATAGCACAGACCTACAGAAAATGCCCAACAGTTCCTTGAAGCAACCAGTATCAGAACGGTTATCATCACTGTCCACATCGTCAACGCCTTCATTAATATCGCCAAAAACATCACCCTTACAAGACTTCGTACGCCGTTGACAAGCACGTTTAGTGTTGACTGACGTTACGAATAAAAGTTTCAACTAACCTTCATTTGTCTCCAGAAGCTTTTACACACTAAGTCTACTGCAAACGTCATTTTCTCGTTCAGCTATATTTTAGAAACTCCTCAAATATTAAAAGAATCGTGATGACGCGCGAGAGTAAATCGCTACTTCACTAAATTGGCTAAAAGTTAAATTTTCAAAGAGCAGACGCGGAACAAAAGTCGGGCTGGATGATGAATTTACCCCTGCAGACAGTTGGGGTTTCAACGTGGAGGCAGGCCATGGAGCCGAGAGAAGGAGCCGAGTCCCATGTAGTGCTCTTCGCTCTAAGAGTTCGCTGAGCGGTGCGTTTTGTCAAGAACAGCCACAGTGCGGAATTCAATTCCAGCCGGGTTGAGTTGGCTGCCTCCTTCTCTCCCTGTACTGCGCGTAGCTGTCGGTTGCTCTCTCTGCCGCGGCTGAGCCACTGAGAGACCGGAGGCGGGACCGTGCGCCTCAGTATGCCGCCCTCCGCACTCACAACAACGCACCATCAAACCACAAAAAATGACCGGGCACGCGGCACTAAAATTACACGAAGAAACTTGATTCGAAAGAAACGAGCCAGAAAACAAAGCGTCCATGTCCAAGTTTCTTTCTATTTTTTTTACTTTAATGTATTTTCTGTATGAGCTCCAGCACATCCTGAGTAAACGAACCGTGAGAGCTTTTTCCCTTCAAAAATGTCACTGAACAAAAATGACCAAAAACAAACACGTAACAGCTCGGGGGACGGCAGTGTTTACTTTTGCCCTTCTGTGGGGTTGTAAACAAAACACCACTGGCATTTCAGCTGGTGCTGATTTTGCGTTATTTGGATTTCAAATGTCTTCTACATTCTTCTACGAAACGATCCTCCTCCTCCAAAGGAAACGTAGTATTGTTATTATCGTGAAATGTCATCACATACATATCAGCTAGCATTATCTTAACTGCTGGGAAAGAAAACAAATATGAAAAACAATTCGATTATTTAAATTGTTATGGAATATTTTTTACGTCTCACAACTGCTTTATTTCATGGAGTAAGGGCAACAAAAAATGAAAAGAGAATAGAAAGAAAAGGAAAAAAATAACGCACGAAGCACAAAATAGAGGAGGATGACAACGGATGAATGGCTGACATTTCCAGCCGGTTACTAGCCGCTCTTCGGTACATTGACAGTAAAGCTCCCAGGAGATTTAAAAAATACCGTCTGAAGCTCTGACTCTGAAACGATAGCCTTCGGATAAGTTTTGCAAAATTTTATTACTTTATACAGTTATAGAAGAGAGTGTGACGTAGATGCATAAAACAAGAAGTGAACCCTTGTACTTGGTAGAAGGTCCTAATCTCATCAAACATTTCCTCTACCTCAAATGTATACAATGGTTATGAGAAACATGTAGACCATTCCTTTTTACATCACTGTTTCATATCACAGACGTGTCTTGATCTGATTCCTGGTGTAAATTTGAAATCTACAGGTCATGCCACACCATCCTAACTGGGTTAAGTTCCTGTGACCAATCAACATGCTGTATCTACATGTGTAACAGAACATGATCATATTGTTCTGGATGGTCCTATTGTATTGAATGATACGGTATACCAAAGAGCACATTTTTATTCATTTGGATTTTTTTGGTAGAGTGGTAGAGTATGTTCTCTGAGACATACACTCCAATGCACTGTCCTGTATGTGTTTGTTGGCCAGATGCTCTACTGCAGAGACACACAATAATCTCTACAAAACAGAGCAAGTAACAAAGTAGCCAAGGTTTAATAATGCTCTCCCGCTAGCGAAGAGTTTTGTGCAGTTATGTGGCAAGTGAACAGCTGTGTCTTCACATGTCAGACTGGTAGATGAAGCTCTTCATGCTGTGAATTTATATGAGGACAGTCTGAGTTCAGCTGAAGTCATTCCAACAGTTAAAAGCCTCTTGAAAAAAGGTTAAAGCTTGACACATCACAGTGATGTCATTTCAAGCCCTGAATGTGTTGTGTGAATATTATACACCCACATGTTTTTGGGACCCTTTTCTTACGACAGTACCAGAGGTCATGGCTTTTCGGTAATGATTTGCCAGACATGAACCAGTGTAAACAAACAAAGGCATTCCTTTTCCATTTTCTAGATAACAGCCCCAGTGAGTCAGGATTTCAACCTCGTTTCCAAGCAGTTATGCTGGGCTGGGCTTGGAGTCACTGGATGACGCGTGAGCTCGGAGAAACAAGGGGACAACAATCCCCTCCACAGCACCCACGGACCACTTCCATCCTCCTCTCAAGCGGCCATCTCCTGGGAGCGGTCAATCGGATGCTGTGCTGGAGGATCCCAGGGGCCGAACGGATCCGAGAAGGCTGGTGACTCTTTTGGGGTGTGGTTTAATGCCAGCCTGCCTGCCTGGTCCCCTCATCATGGTTCACATGCCAGGAAAACATTTACAGCCCGGAGCTTTGGCCACGATTGTGAGAACCAGGCGAAAACGGCCGCCATGGACGTGAGCAAGGGAGCACAATGCAACAGTGACCTGAGGTTTCAAGAATGTAGCGAAGCTTTACAGCATCCAGAAAGTCACAGCAGTGACAAGAATCAACATTGTGGTGCACAGATTTGAGCCCCTTTAAGATTGGAGCGCTCTGGCAATTGAGGTTGACACAAAGATATATCGTATTAGTTTACCACTTATGCACGCTGAATTGAGCCAAGAAACCTCTACACAAGAACTAAAGGGCCGTTTAAGCTGTGATTATATGTTGGCGTCTGCATGCAATTCCAGTGCAATTCCCCCACTTCTCTCTCCACAAACAAATTTCTCATCTGTCTGGAGGGGCTTATTTTCTCAGTGCCAGAATAGGACTGGAGTTCCCCAGATGATATGGAGGTAGCACGGTGTTGTTGCCGGGCTTTGAGTCATGTTGATGGCCTTTTGGGGTGTTCTGATGGGCTTTTGGGGTGTTCTCTTACCACTCTTGCGCTCCTTAATGGGTGGAAGGCTCTGACTCGGCTGCAAGGAGAGCTCCTCCATATGGTGGGTCACAGCCTCACTCCTGGGGCTTGGAACCAGAAGCACCTGGTCCCCCTCAGTTCCTAGACTCCCCTGGGGCTCCATGTCTCCTTAGGAGCAGGACCAATGGTTGCCCTGGAAACAAAAAAGAATAGGAACAGCAGTTGGTGGGAACCTCAACCATGCTGTTAAAAAAAAATGCAGAATTTTGGAATCATTACCACAAATTAACAACTTGAGATGGGCTTGGTCACACCATAATGTGTAATGATATAAGGTAAAAAAAAAACAGTGATAGAAGTGTTAGCAGTGCGTGTCGCTCAGCTGGAAAGATTTACTGACTTTATTGCACACAGACCTGCTAGTTTACAATCTGATTTTAAAGAAGTTTTTATTTTTCAGAACAAATTTGATCCATAATTACTAAGAACTCCACAGAATCATAAACTGAATCTGAATCTTGAACCGAAAGCCAAGCCCCAAATGCTGGGATCATTATGACACTAATACATTAATTATTAAGGTAAACTGAAAGTTTTGCTATGTGTTAACAAACAAATGTATGAATGAATGAATGAATTCTTGACTGGTAACATTCACATAGTTCTTGACTATACTGCTACATCATATAAATTTGATACCAGAATGTATTCAAGTACACAGTTAGAGACCCTGGGCCGGTCTCTCTTAAGTTTGCTAACCCACCTCCAGCATTATCTCTTCTACACAATGTTTCAGTAAAAACTCCAGCACGATGTTCTTCTGTGAGTGATCTGAAGAACTGCACGTGATGTTATCACTGTGCTCCTTATCCAGGTCTCTGTGGTACTGGAAGCTCTGGGAGAACAGGAGAGACCCTGCATATGCAACGTGAGTTCCTGCACAAAGCCAAAATAACCAGTAAATGTTGGCTGTGTTAGTCAGTGTGATTAGTGAATCATTTGTACACTTTAAATGGAAAATGCAGATCACAGAACACCAGTACACATTTGATGACTTCTCTTAGCTACTCGTTGTTCTTCTCTGGCTTAGGACAAGAGAACATGTGATTGATTGTTAGGAACTTGAATGGAACCAGAGCTGCTTTATTTAATGTCTAGTACGAAGGATTGGAACAGAAGGCTTGGAATAATGAGAAGTTGTTGGAAACACTCTGTATACAGAGAGGACTGGTCTGCGCGCTTTAACATTGAGGTTTTACAGTGTGCTCTTAAAAAGCATATCTATTCTGAACTAGAAATTTACACAAGGAGCTAAAAAAGAAAAGTGACAACGTAAGGTTTCCAACTTAAGTTTTCCAAGCAAGGTGCTAAGGTGGTTTACCAGCTTTATGGCATGTAAACATCACGTGTGCCAAATCTGAGCAAGACTGGACAAGGAGCAAACGGATTTCAGTAGCACTGCGCAAACCAACACTGGTGAATCTTACAGATAATTTTCTGCATGCATGCCTGCCTTTGAAGGTCTGACAGAGAAGCGCTGGTTTGTGATGTGTGATGTGTGCAGGGCAGAGTGGGACTGATGACTGTTTGAGGAGCGCATGCCACATGTGAAGGAGTGGACTGGCCATCGATAAGGTTTTGCTGTTATGAACAAAACATCTCCATGTTATATCGCCCCCTGTTGATGAAACTCTGCCAAACCTCTTGTGCTGACTATGTGATATGCTTGTGTCATACTTCATAAGATCTAGTTAAGTAAGCATCTAGCAATGTGCATGAGTTTGAACTGTTTTGAAACGTACTGCAACACCTCTTATTAGTCACAGTACATCAAACCTGGCAATGATGCCATTAGTACCCTGTGAACCTGGAATCAGGTTTGGAAAAGACTGGCCAGAGGATTTAGGATTTAAAAGATTTTTGAGCTCAGGGTTACAGGATGTAGACCTGAAACCCTGGAAAGTAAATGTTGAGCGTTTGTGGATAACTTTTTAATTTTGGACTCTCCTGCTTGAGTGTACATTTGTGAAAGTGCTTTTATTTTTATTTTTGAAAATGGACAGCTTTTTGAGAAAAAATGCTAAAAATCTTTAATCAAAGTGCAAGCGCCTGAATTCACAAGACAAATCTGTGTCAGCATGCAAGGAATCCCAATCACAAAGAATTTTCTTTTTATGAGTTAAAATGATTACCACTATGTAACACTGTTTACATGGTAACACTGTAACATGAGTTTGATAGTGCCTGAAAAATCACTGAACAACATTCTCTATGATTCACACAATGCTGAAAGCCTGATGAAACAAACACTGTCATGCTCCTATCTGCTAGGACACTTCACACTGCAAAGTGTTATCAGGTGTGTTATCTGCTAGGACACTGCTTGTGGTTTTCACACTCCAGCTCAGGTGTGTTAAGATCAGGTTTGCACAGTCCAGGAAATATAACTCAAAATAAAATAACTGCAATAAAAATAAAAAAAATACAATAAAATAACGCAATAAAATAAAAGTTGCGCAATCAAAATAACACAATCAATATAACACAATCAAAATAACACAATCAATATAACACAATCAAAATAACAATCAATATAACACAATCAAAATAACACAATCAATATAACACAATATAACACAATCAAAATAACACAATCAAAATAATACAATCAATATAACACAATCAAAATAACACAATCAATATAACACAATCAAAATAACACAATCAATATAACACAATCAAAATAATACAATCAATATAACACAATCAAAATAACACAATCAATATAACACAATCAAAATAACAATCAAAATAACACAATCAAAATAACACAATCAATATAACACAATCAATATAACACAATATAACACAATCAAAATAACACAATCAAAATAATACAATCAATATAACACAATCAA